>CM029785.1:3816532-4416532 GCA_017562165.1 Ectropis grisescens
CGTACTGATGCACCGTAGCACAGGTCTTGACTGTAGCTCGTAGCACAGGTGGCGGCGGCCGTATAGATCGTGGCACAGAGTTAGTGTGTGTAATAACTTCGTTCCACCTCCTTCACAATTTATGCGCTCCTGGTAGTCGTGGTGTTTTTAAGTATATCATTTGTAGCGTACAAATTAAATTAAATTTCGAAAATATCCCTAGCGTTACGTTTACTATTGAGCGAGGTCTAGGGGAAAGGGCATTTTAAATTGTATTCTTCTTAAATTTTAAGATAGAACGTCGTTGTTACCGCAGCATTTCTCCGTATCGAATCCGGCCTCCTGGACATAAAGCGCCGGACACCGGTCTTTGTTGAGCCGGCAGTAGGCGTTGATTCGCGCGCCATACACCACCTTCCCGAAGGCCACGGTGGCGGCGTGCGGCGGCATCACGTAGCTGGCCAGCGCGAGCAACGCGTCTCCGAACGAGAGAGAGCCCTCGGAGTCGAACAGCACCGCGGCGGTCTTCACGGTCGTCGTTATCAGACCTGACGGGGGAAACGGAACGTGAGCATGCTCATTTCTGTATCTTTCATCTAAGCTGGTTGCCTAGAACAGATTGAGCTAAGCAATAAGGCCGTCATTTGTGGTGCTAGTTCATAAGTGTCTTACTGTAATATTTCTGTTTTTGTGTCACAATAAAGAGTTATCTACCTAATACAATATTACATTATATAGAAGTTATTAGCTTTTGAATCAATTCAATGACAACAATGTGTGTGATTAAGACCGCACGGCAGAGGTGAAAATTAAAAAAAGAAATAAGTATTAAAAACTTTTGAATCATTTTAATAATTAAGAATAAAAATAATCACATAATACAATGAACATATTAAAAACAGTGTGACAGTGTCAGATGCGGCTGAAGGACTAATTATCCATGGCCAAGAATAATAAAAAACACAGTGACAGCAGCAGCCGACTATTTCTTTCTCGCTCTAACACACTCGGCGGTCCCGACTTCGCCCAAAGATTTATATCATTTCCGAACACGCTGAGCTTCATTCACAACCAACGAACAATTTATCACTGTTTCACTATAAAAAAGGAAAATGATTCTTACCGAAGATGATGAGTACAGTGACGAGCACGATGCCGCAGCCGCGCTCGGCCAGGTAGCAGCTCGCGAGAAACGACAGCGCGAAGAAACTCAGCGAGCCCAACAGCAGAACCAGCAACATCGACACTGCGGACCGAGCACGACATGAGCACGGCGCGCGACTGACGTGGCCATCAGGATTTAGCACGCTGTGTGGTATACGGCTGAATATCATTCAGGATGCTGCTTTAACGGCCCTGTTTAGTAAACAGGCCAGGCTGTTAATTGATATCGGCTGATTAAGATAGTATAGAATTTGTATATGTGTAGAATATTGTGCAATTTTATTTGAAAAACAATGGTTCTGTACGAAATACGTATCGCGCACTACATCCATTTTACGGTTCAGCGATGAAGCTCATTTTCCGACCCAACAGTTGTCCAGTTTTAGGGAGACTTATGAACAGCAATTCATTTATATATAAATATATAGATAGATTAATTTAGTACGCCACTACACATAGTCGTCGTGTTATATTTTTGATTTGCAAGATATCTTAGTGGGCTTTAATACTTAATTTATTTATAGATTAAATACTTAATTTATTTATAGATCATGCGTGCTCACTGACGTCGATGCGTGATCAACAATGGCGTCGATGCGTGCTTATAGAAGAAGCGTCCACTTACTAATGGCATCTGGTGCGTTGATAGTGTGGTCGTTTTCGATGGCAGCGGCGGCGATGGCCACGGGAACTAGCAGGGTGGCGGCGCAGGCAGCCCCGTGGAATATCACCGCCGCGGCCCAGTGCAGCGAGGCCGGGCACCCCGCCAGCAGGTGGAGATGCCGCGCGCCGCTCGCGCGCTCCCGGCATAGAAGCGACACTGCGTTGATGTTCGTTGCTAGGACCACTGCACACGACACAACCGGTTAGCTTTCGAGAGCTGGCAACACATTTTTGGGTAGGTGTTTGAGGCAAGACGAAAACTTGTCACATAAGTACCTCTCCTATCTGGACATCACATACATTACATACCTCGACACGGAGATGCAGAACTGGCATTTTTTTTAAATTTTATTTTATACATTTTTTCTTCAGTAAATATGTATAAGGCAATAAGCGATTCGTATATGCTGTAGTTTAATCACGTGGGCAATAATGGTTTGCAAATAAAAAAAATTTTTGTATGTATTATGGACAGAGGTTCTCAAAAGACAGATGATTTTGATGGGACTTTCTACCTACCAGGTGATCTAAATTGAGGGATTCATTTTGCCCCGCTATTCACCAGCCATGTCTGCAGCACCGAGTTTGGTTTTTATAATAGGAGAGATATGTGTCAAGTTTTCACCTTGCCTCAAATATCTAGTCAAAATTTGGTGCCAGCTTACAGAATATAAAGAGATTAATCACCAAAGACAATACGTATAATATAATAGTAGGGCGTAAAGTGTATATAATGGCCAAGTCGACGAGTTCGTCGTCGTCATTTTTAACCCCAAAAAATGGGTGTTATAAGTTTGACGTCGATGTCTGTCTGTCTGTGTGTGTGTCTGTCTGTGGCACCGTAGAGCTCAAACGGATGGACCGATTTCGATGCGGATTTTTTTATTTGAAAGTTAATATCCGTGCGGATGTTCTTAGCTATGTTTGGTTAATATAGATTCAAGATGGCCGCCGCCACAAAATGGCGGACAAAATATTTCTTCACAACCTACCTCAATATGGATATCAAATGAAAGGGCTTGACCAGTAGAATGTTGTACGGATAACAAATCTGAGGTAGTCGGGGGTTAGTCAACATTTTTAATTTTGTTCTTGTTTAAGAGTTGTGTGGCGTAGCACGTTGTGGCGCCACTTTAGGGTTTAGCTAGATTCCTTATCAAACAAATTACTTGCCAAAGACAATACTATTAGCAAGCGTGTAATAAATAAAGGCTAGTTCAAAGTTCTTGGGTTCGACGAGTTTTGACCGCGCGTTGCTGTCGTCATAACCGGTGCGTTGTCCGAATTCAGTGGAGAAGATGGGATCGAAACGCAGGTTGGCGGCACCGTAGGGTTTAACTAGATTCTTTATCAAACAAATTACTCACCAAAGACGTATATAATGGCTACTTCCAAGTTTTTGGGGTCAACGAGTTCGTCGTCTTTTTTGAGAGTTGTGTGTAGCGCGGGGTGGCGCCACCGTAGGGTTTAGCTAGGTTCTTTATTTAACAAATTACTCACCAAAGACGATAGCGAGGGCGTACATAATGGATAGTTGCAAGTTCTTGGGCTGGACGAGGTGCGAGTCGTAGCTGGTGGTTCGTTGTGTTGGGTCGGTCGGGGAGATGGGGTCGAAGCGCGCGCGGAAGGTTTGCGCGCCGGCGCCGGGCACGCTGCGCGTCGCCAGCGCGCTCGTCAGCAGGTTGACGGACACCGGACCCGCGTGGCGGACCGTCGTCGTGTACAACGCCTATAATATAATAACATTTGGTAGTGGTAGGACTCTTGGCAGAGTCCGCCTGGGGAAGTACCACACCTTGCCAGTTATTCTACCGCCAAGCAGTAATGTGCAAACATTACTGTGTTCCGGTTTGAAGGGCAATGTTTCCAGAGAAATTACTGGGCTTAGAGATATAAGATCTTAGATCTCTGGGTGACGAGCGCAGTGCAGTGCTAGGTAATGATTTGGACTCTTCATGTTCCAATAGCTGCGTGTCACTGTGCTGTTATGTATCAGGCATGTTGCTTACCATCAGGCACATATCCTGATCGTCTCGTCACTCTTTATTTAAAAAAAAAACATATTTCCAGTCAAATGGACACAGAGTCCAGGACCCAAAACATCTCGTGTTTATTGAAGTGAAAACTTTTTTGGCGCGATTTTCAGATTTTCGTGAGATGTGAATTGAACTCAAGCGCCATATTCGTGAATAAAAGAAATATTCGAGTGAAATCAGGACCATGGCCATCTAGAAATGCTGACGCAGATGGTCATGGCGTGTTACTCTTTCTTTTGTTTTTATTTTTTATTAATTGACGTGTAAATTGTACATTTATGAATTTAGTACTTTGACTTTGACTTAAACAAGGACAGGAACTAAGCGAGTTAAACCGTGCGGGCGCTACTAATATTACATATACAATATTTAAACATAAAAATTAAATAAAATACACATACCTAATATTTACAATAAATAATAATAAACACCACAACCAGTATACACACCAGTAGAGATTTACTACGATAACATGTCCCGCCCCTCCAAATTACTGTTTGAATGTGTGTAGTCAAATCCTTACGCAAGAGTTTGTATGTAGTTGAATTATTCGTCTTCAGAGTAGCAGTACGCACACATACGTGGTGGTGCGTTGTATATTCTTTCACAAATAATAATAAATAAATAGTACATGTATACACACCTTAATTTATTTATTTATTCATTCAATAAGCACACAAAACATGTCAGGTTAGGTTATTTTGAGTCCTGCAGCCTCCGGCGCTAACTCAATAGCCAGATAGGTAGTAGGGGCCTTACCCAGGCCAGCTGCCGTTAGTAGTTAGTAAAAAAAACATACCTTGGCATGCGTGTCGTTGATCTCTATCCCGGCGATATATTTAGCGTAGTCTGTGGGCTCTGCCACCGTAGCTCGCAACACCTCTGGAATAAGAAACAGTTTTTGAACTGACAACTTCTTTTGGCACACCACAGACAAGTTTTTCGTGGGCTGTGAATTGAATTCTAGCGTCACGCTGGGGAATGATAATAGATCATCGGGTAAATTCGGGTCCATGGCCATTGGTAATGGAATGGCTATTGGCCCCATCTAGAAATGCTGACGCGTTTCTAGACGGTCATGCTCATGGCTACGCCCTCCGACTTCACCCGCGTAGTTTCCAAAGTAAGCTATCAAATTATGAGTTATAAGTTTTCACTTCTATCGGCAGTTCCTATGACTGCCATTTTATTTTTATTTATTTATTTCTTTCTTTCTTGCTAACAATATATATATTGATTTTCTAAAAACTTTTGAGTAGGGCCCAACAATAGTTCTAATTATTATGTGAAGTTTTTGTTACAATAAACATGATTTTGAATTGATTTTATAAAAACTAGGTTTTTAGTTTACAATAACGCATTAGTCCTGTATAGAGGGCGTTGTAATTTTATAAGTGTTCGTTCGACGCCAAACTGTGGGGTTCAAATCATACAAACATACAAACATATATCAGCAAAAGTAAATTACTTCACAAATAAATTTGGAAAATGTTCACACAGTTTACATTTCATCATATTTATTTGTCTATACAGTCACGTTGGAAAAAGAAAAGAATAATAATATTTATAATCAAAAAACTCAAAACAATCAATCAAAACAAAAAATCAAAAAACACACGAGTAGTAAAACAATTAAATAAAGTTTTATCTTTACAAAAATCTTTTATAGACTGTTAACACTTATAGCCATAGTTTATATATACTACGTATAGAGTTAGAACAAACGCTTTACACCGAAAGCAAAGAAAGTCTGATCGCTCTTGTGGAAGTGTCATACTTTTGTCGCGGCACATCGCTCTGTTGCCATAGTATGCACATCACCTGCTTACGATTGATACAAAGGAACCGTGCGGAAAAACCTGATCTATTTACTTATTCTTTATCTAAGCTTACAGCCCTTAGTGACGCTTAAAGCCAGAGGTCTAAGCTCAGCGCCGAGCTAAGCTAAAATTTCGGACCTTTTCACTTACGATTCTCACCCTTAAGGACGTCGTCCTCTTATACGACTCCGCAGCAGACCGCTCGCTGATAGCAGTCTGCTAATTTATGTTGCCCAATGTAATCTTTATCTTAATAGGTAGAGCATAAAGCCCATGTTTGAGTGTATTTTATTTGTCGCGTGGGAGCGCAGTCGTATAAGTGGACCTTTATCGAGCTATCGAAACAGATGACTCCAATGACGTTACCTCCAGTGATGTTCCCGTTCTTGATGAAGTCGACGCCCGGCCACTTGTCGTTGAGCGTTCGCAGGCCGACGTCCCCGCTGACGTCACACAGCACGCGCCGGTCGCGCAGTGCGTTGTATAACCCCAGGTCTAGGCTCAGCTCCGAGCTGTCCGGCGGCGGCGCCCGGTAGTTGTTGGACGTGCTCGTGAACACGCATATCATCACCACGGGCAGGACCACTTGCTGAAAACAATCGACGTGCCACCGTAATAGTACAAGTGGTAGTATGTTATGTATGTTGGTGATTACCGCCGAAGCGACATTGAGACCCGAACCGTTACGTGAGGGCCTCGAAGAGAGTCGGTAGGCGTGGACGGTAAACTTCATTACACTCGTGTATCATACGACGTTTTTTCAACACACTTGTGAACAATAATAGTACAAAAATATTTATATAAATAAGGTAAAAAAGTAATATTAAAAAATGTGTGCGCTTACACACGGTAGAAGTGAAAACTAAAACAAGAAATAGTTATTAAAACTATTGAATAATTTTAATATTCTAAAATTAAATGATCACGTATACATTGAATTTAGTTAACACAGCGACACGACAGTGACAGCAGACAGACAGCAGCAGCTGACTATCTTTCTCGCTCAGGCACACTCGGCGGTCCCGAGTTCAACCGAACTAATCTTTCGTTTCCGATCGTGGCGATGAGCTTCATTCACAGCCTACGAAAATTCTGTATGTGGTGCGCCGAAAGAAGTATTCACTTAAAAAGATATAGTGTCATGAGACACCAGGTAGGAACGAACTTCCTTCGGATAATATAGAACCAATACAATAGACATGACGACTCATTTTCGATTTAATGTGCCATCAAAAAACTACTCCATAACTAAAACATAGGTGAAAGAGTTAGTTTGTTCTCTTAAAAACTTCCCGTGACATCACGATTTTAAAATCACAATTTTGGACTTTCCCAAAGACGCTTCATATTTAAACACTACAGAAGCGTGACGTCACTGTCTGGTATTTTCTATGCGTCGGGCGTAAAGTTTGTATGGTAGCTTTATTAAATATTGCGTTTAGGAAACTTCTTTCATAACAAAAGTCACTTTAATTAGAATGGGTTATCCATTAGTAAACTTTAACGTCAAACTTTCGTACTTTTAAAATGGACTTGCCCATCCAACTTTGAATGATCATAAAGTAAATGAAATAAAAAAGATATCAAAATTTGGTTCATATTTTATTATATTTAAATACTGTCATTATATTAAATAATTAATAAAATTGCAGTTCCTGTCGTCATGCCAATTGCAAAAAAATATTGCTTAATATTATTACTTTTGGTATGATCATCTAAAAAATGAAGACGGCTATACAGGTCACGGACTGTTTTTTCGCGTTACTTCCGTCACATATTTTTATATATTTTTTTAGTTTCCCTTTTTTTCCAATTTCGTCGCGCAGCAATATTCCCTATCTAGTTTAAGTAAGGAACTTCGTTCCAATTATTTTTTATTTATAATTTAAAAAAGAAATCGACAATTTTTTTTTTCTATTTTCAATTGTATGTATGTTCAAAGAAATACGTAATGTACTACGTTTTTGTAGTGGTAGGACTCTTTGTAGGGTCCACCTGGGGGAAGTACCACATTTTTGCCAATTAGGTATTCTTCCACTAAACAATAATGTGAAAATTCATTTACTGTGTTCCCATTTGAAGGGCAATGTGTCCGGAGAAATTACAGGGCATAGAGATAAAACATCATATATCTAGGTGACGAGCGCAGTGCAGTCCTAGGTAATGATTTGGACTCTTATGTTCCAATAACTGCGCGTGATTGTGCTGTTATGGGCAGGCATGTTACTTACCATCAGCCACGTGACCTGCTCGTCTCTTATTACACGTCTCTTATTCTTATTCACTCTATATTAGAAAAAAAGAACAGTTGATATGTCCACTCACCAGCGAGAGGAAGGAGTATTTCCTGTAGTAGGCGTATTTCGCGTGTCTCTTCAGAAGCACCCATAGCTGCCGGCAGTAGAGCGCCGCTCCGGTCACCCGGTTGAACGTCGACTCTGGGGATTTTAGCCGTCGTTTATATCTAGCGGTCTTTTCCCACTTCACTCCAATATTGTCATAGAGCATTCTTCGAAATAAAAACTATCCTATCTCTCAAGTTGGACCAAGCCAAGCTCAAGAACTAACTGGACCAATTTTAATAATTCTTTCAACGTTGAATATGTACGTCAAAGAGTTTACATGTTATACTACGTATAGAGCTGGCACAAATGCTTTACACCGAAAGCACGGGTAGCATCGTTCGTCGTAGCAAAGGAACCGTGAGGAAAATCCAACTCTATACGTAGTATATGTAAACTCTTTCGGTCTTATTCATAATAAATGCTTATAGAAGACTTAAAACACTCATTAGTTAAAACGTTCGATAAGCTTATAAAACCTTCTATAAAATTCCGTATTCATAAACGCGCTATAAGCCTTCTATAGCTAAAGCATTACTAATATCAGTTTTAGGATCAAAATGTTGCCATTATTATGAAATTGATGTGAAATCGATCGACTTTATAGAAAAACTGACAGAATCGTCCACAGATAAAACGAGTTTTTATGGTTTTTTTTTTTTTTTTTTTTTTTTTATATTTAAATTAGCCACTCCACAGACTCCGGGGTCCGTGATCTTTGTCATTACAATTATATATTATTAATTTTTACACATATTTTGGATAAGGAGAAGAAGAGGAAAATAGGAGGAGTTGGGTACATTTAATATCTAATTCTAGTGTTGTCTGTAGAGCCGATCACTACCGGCTGGGATTCCGCTAGTAATCGACTCGACATCGAGTGTTTGCCTAATTGCCTTTTGCCATTTGCCTAAGCTGCCTCCTCCCGGCCCAGAGCCTCCACAACGGCCGCATTTCTGTCCCTGATGGCCATTTGTAGGTTGAAATCTCGGATGGTCTTTGGTGATGCAGCCCACGCTCGCCGCACGAAACGACCGATGGCGTCGTCGGTGTCGTCAGCGTAGTATGTGAAGGTCCCCGTGTGCCGTGAGATTGCAACAACCGCATGGGGTACGCTCGTGCAGCTTCATGTTTGCCTTGGTTTTGATTGCGATTACCGACTCGTATGTTAGTCCCTGAGCTTCATGGATGGTAAGGATGCGTGACCCGGTGCCTGACCCATAACCCTGGTTTGTCAGGGTCTCCTTCTCCTCTTGAGTGTGAACCAAGAAGAGGGTGTTTGGTATGTTGTTGGGTATTTGCGCTCCCTTATATCTTCTCTGCTCTAGGGACTTTATTCGGGGCGCTGAGGAGTACATACCGGAGTATATTTCCCTCAGCGCATATGCGACGTCCATTGGGTTTCGATGTGTGCAGAGCAACTCCTGGCTGATCTTTGTTACCAGGTTCGGGCGATGATACCTCATTTCGAAGAGATTTTCCTGTCGATATAAGGCAACTGATTGACGTCTCCAATGAGGACAATTTCACCAACACCAGACAGCCTTGAAGCCATCACAATGGCTCCAAAATGGTTCATGAGAGCTTCGTCCACCATGAGGCGGCTGAAACTTTCTCTACCGAAACCATTTACCAGAGCAGAAGCCATGGTTCGCACTCTGGTTTTGACCAGGTTTCCGATTCGGTGCGATAGCTTTTCTCTTAGATCTTTGCTGCCTCAGTTGTTGTAGTGATGATGGCGTCCTTGTCCACGTCGAAGTGTCTAATCACCCATGTTGTTTTTCCACATCCTGAACTCCGTTGACCCACTGTATTCTCGGTACCTCCCAATTTTTCCCAACCTGCTTTGACGTTTCCGTTCCCTTCGATGGTCTTGGCCATCTCTAGGATCTTATCGTCCAGCATAATCTTGGTGCATCGGGCAGTAACTACAATTGGGTCGTTTGGTGGTGTCGCATAAACAGGCACTCCCGCGCGCTCTGTCTCTCTCTCGTTCAGTGTCACGAAGCCATTTTCTGCACTGTAAGCTGCCATATACTGTCCTGTCATGGTTCCCTTGATGACCCGGGAAGTGACATTATTGTAAATGGCTGCTTCGGCCTCCTCGAGTTTCGCCTTTAAAAGGCTTTCACTTCCTAGCCTATAGGACTGCATGATGTTTTCGCAGGTCTTGAGGTTGACTTGTCGTGTCGCGCTCAGTGTGGCTATGAATTCGATGAAGGCGTTACGTGCATGGCTCCGCGGCTCCGAAGCCGTGACATAGCGGGGCGGTTCCACCTGTCCCATGTCGGCTCTCGTTCGGCTCATTTGTTGCTGTGAAGCTGCTTTTGGGGTCTTTGACGTCAAGGGGGTGATGAATGGGATGTGATTCGGAGTACGCTCCTTGCTGCTGCGTTGAAGGCAGTCACGAACGCCGTGTTGGTGCCTCGGCTGCCAGTTAGATTGGCTGAGGCTTTTTCCGCGGCTGCCTTCTGCTGTGCTCTTTCGGAGCCGGTTTGGATGGTCGAACTAGGAACAGGATGTCCCCAGCTATCGGTTGCATTTGTTTGGTCGTGCGAAGGGGCTCTGAGGAAGCTCAGATTTTCTCCCTGTCTTCGTATACGACAATCTCATGATGTTTAGAGGCCTCAATGCAACCCAGCCGGTCTGCGACTCTTGCTCTTGAATATTCGATTGCCATCGCATCCACGCTTATCACCCGGGGTGCTTCACCTGCATTTCTGCTCAGATGTGCGAGCAGCGCACTTGCTCTGTGTGAAAGGCGTCCGACCTTCCGAGTACTCTATTAGTGCAATCGTTTTGTTTTTCGATCGCACCAACCGAAATCGGTGGCCGTCTACCTCGCACACCGGCATGGCGTCGTAGGTTTTCCGCTTCATTGTGACTTTGCGGTACTCCCATTGAGCAGGCAAGACAATCCAGGTGACAAACGGGCTCGTTTCCGTTCCCAGGCGAAGCAAAAGCTCATTCCGAATCTTTCTTTGTTGCTGTCCATGAAGAGAGCCACCCGCGGATACGGATCCCTGCTTCTCCTCGGTCTGCGTTCTCCAGTAGTTGTTTGACGGAGATGCTCTTCGAGGAGTTATGTTGGGCGGAAACCGCATGCCACGTGGCGTCTACAGACAGCGGGGCAGGTGTGGTGGCGATGGAGGCGCGTATTTGAGTTAGTGGAGTTTCTCATGGCCGCTATGCGGAATGAGCTCTCCATGAAGGACAGGAGCCGTGTTCTGTTGTCTGGATCTACTAAGATGTTGTGGAGATCCGAGACAACCAGCCTTCTGTCGATCATAGATTCGAGCTCATGTCTTGCGACCATGAATCGGGGACAATCGACCAGCACGTGCCAGACCGTTTCGGGTTGGTCGGGGTCACACTCGCATGCCGGACTGTTCTTGAGCTTAAATCTGTACAGGTAATCTGCTATTCCTCCGTGTCCCGTCAACGCTTGTACCTGGAAGGAGTCAGTTTCGTGGTTCTCATCACCCGATATGCGTTTGCTATATCGGGGAGGAACGTCTGGGTGACTTTTCCGGTGTCCGAGGTCTCATATCGATCCTGCCATTTCTTGACCGATTCTTCACGGATTTTCCTTTTGACGTAGGACAAGGGATCCCCTCGTAGTCCCTGGTGACTCCGTGAGTGCCGCCGATTTGGCCAGTTCGTCGGCTCTTTCGTTGCCGACGGTGCCAACATGCGCTCTCACCCAGAAAAGACGAAGAGATCTCCTTCAGCATTTATCTGTCCAATGTTTTCCTTTACGCACTTAACCAAGGGGTGGCTCGTTTTGGGTTACTTAGCAGTTCGAGTGAAGATCGGGAGTCACTCAGGACATTGACTTCGGGTCCTTGCTCTTTAACGCCATTTGAGTTGCCCGGTAAAGAGCATAAAGTTCCGATTGAAAGACTGTGCATTCGGAGTGGAGCTTGAAGGTCGAGTTCTTGACCCTCTGCCATTCTCCCACCATGTTAGAGCAGCTCCGACTTTACCTTCAATTTTACTGCCATCAGTATAAATTTGAGGCCCTTGTGGAAGATTGAGGTGTCTTCTAGGAGCTCGTACTCTACGGAAAACTGCGTTGACGGATGAGGTTGGTCCAGGCAGTTAACATTCCGTTCGAGTTCCACTTCTGGTGGGAGGTAGTCTTGGGAGAGGTTTTTTTACTCTGTACAAATTTGCCGCTTCCTGTATTCTCAGATCCAGGGAAGCAGTCCGAAAGAGCAAGTGCTGCTTTCAGAGAAACAGTACGGTAAGACTTACAGATTTTTGGGCAAAACCTCTTTGGATAGCGTTCAACTGAGACTTGTTTTCCTCGAAGTCTGCCGCTTGCGCCCATACACTTGAGGCATACATGATGATAGGTTCCACCACAGCGACGTAGATAGTTCTCGTGATTTCGCCATTTAATCCCCAGGTCACCTTCGCTGCACATGCTAGCTGTTTATAAATGTTCGCCACTTTTTACATTGGGCGGTCACATGTGCTTTAAAGTTGAGCCGTCGGTCGATCAGTAGGCCTAGCAGTTTGACTTCCTCGACCAGGTTGAGCCGGACGCCAGACATGACTATGTTTGGAGGTTCGTACTTCAACTTTTTTGTGAAAAGCATCGCGTTGGTTTTATGCGCTGCAAAGTTGAGTTTGTTGATTTTACCCCATTCCACTGTCATGCTCAGCGCCCTGCCCGCTTGCTGTTCGATGATGTTCGGACTGCCTGTAAATACGAGAACGACGTCGTCCGCGAATGCTTGACAGTATACTCCTCAGCTTCTAGCATTCGCAGTAACGAGTCTAGGATCACATTCCAAAAGGTTGGTCCACAGATGGACCCTTGGACGCATCCCTTGGTTGTTTCCTTCTCATAGACTGCTCTTGCATAGTTGACCTTGATTTTACGGCCGCTGAGGTATGAGTTTACCATGTCGTAGAGGTTTGTTGGGCACCTCTTCTTCGCTAATTGATTTTTGAGGGCGGGCCACCATGCATTGTCGAAAGCGCCTTCTATATCCAGGAGATTAGGAGTACGGTGTCTTTACTGTCTACTCCTTTTTTGATGTGCTCTACCAGATCATAGAGGGCGTCCTCGGTGCCTCTTTGGGGCATGAAGCCGTACTGTTTCCTACTGATGGTTGGGAGGAGATGCCATTGGAGTCGGTTTGCCAGAAGCTTTTCCACGATTTTTCCGGGAACGGACAGAAGACCTATGGGGCGGTAAGATTTTGGATGTGTAATCTGTCTTACCGGGTTTTCGTAATATGACCACGTGCGCCTCTTTCCATTGCTTGGGAAGTGTTTCAGTGACAAGCATTTGTTTGCTATCGCCAAGAAAACCTCCCATTCGCAACGTATGGCTGCTGCGCAAATATCAGCGGTTAGCCCGTCTGTACCGGGGGCTTTTTTTGGTTTCAGAGTTCTCAATACTGATTCCAGTTCCGCTGATGTGAATGGTGGATCATTTTCCGGTAAGTTTATAGGCGTTTCCATCGTTTGCTCCCGTAGCTCTGCATGACACGGTTGGTCTGTGCTCTCAGAGTCGTCGGGATAGAAAGTTTTGGCAAGTAGTTCTGCTGATAGTTGCGGGATAGAGTGTTACCTTCGGTATCTCTTAGGAGTATTTTCCTGTCTCGTCGAAGTTTTTCTCATCACTCTGTAGATCTTGTCCCACATACTTTCTTTCTCCTGATTCGTGCAGAACTCCTTCCAACTTTCCGTCTGAGCTTGTTTGACTTTTTTTCCTTGTAGTCTTGCTGAGCAATTTGGTACTCTTCGACTACAAGTTCAACTCTGTCAGGGGCGGCATTCCTGATCCTTCTCTTTCTTCTGAGAACTTCTTTCTTCAGATTTTCGAGCGTTTTGGTATACCATGGGGGTTGGATTTCCTTCGGCGAGCTTACTAATGGAATAGTGTGTTCGCAGGCTTCGTGTATACTAGATGTGTAGCTCGTAATCATCGACTCGAGTTCTAGAGGACTTTCACATTTCCCCACTGACTCCGGCGTGATGTTTCTTTCTTTAAGGGAAGATTTTAGTCGTGACATAAAGTTTGGCCACTTTGCCTTCTTGGTGTTGTATTTGCGTGTTGTTATTGGCCTCTGTTGTTCGAGAGCCTTAACTAGACGCAAAGTGAAGGTGATTGCGTTGTGGTCCGATGTTGTGATACTTTTGTCAACCTCCCATCCTCGATTTTTCCCAGGAGAGACACGCTGCACGTTGTTACATCTACTACACTTGTGCAGAGTTTGCCTTCCTGACGATCTCAAAGGTTGGTGTATCGCCGGAGTTGAGAATGTACAAGTCCATTTCGTTGAAGAAAGAGCTTACGGCTTCTCTCTCTCATTTTGAGACGTACTTCCCCACCAGTGGGACCATGCATTCACGTCACCAGCAACAATAAGGTCTTTGTAGCTAGTTTTCGCTGAATGCTTTGATCCTGCTGAGGTAGGGGTCGACTTTTGGTCTCCTTCTAAGTAGACAGAAATCACTCCCAATTTTAGGCCTGTACCGACAGCCACTTCCGTTTCGGTAACAATCTGGGGTCATGGATTACCTCCATCATGTCGCCGAAGACTATTATGGCTGCCTTAACTGGTTTTTGCCTATTCAAACTGCACTGAATAATGCGAGTTCCAGGATATTGTTTCATCACGCCTTTGTTTCCCACATAGGGTTCTTGTACAAGGGCAACTGAAACTCCCCTTTCTCTCGCGACCTTCAGGAGTTCTGTCGTTGCATTCTGGGAGCGCTGCAGGTTTGTTTGGATGAAACGCAAACCTAGTTTGCCTACTCTTTGGGAGATTGAGCCATGTTCCTCATGAGTGCCCTTAGCAATAAGATATTGGGACCGCGCTATGCCATCCCATTTTACCCTTTCAGGGCACTCGCGACTAAAAGCGTTGTGAGCGAGTTCTCTGTTGGGGCTGTTTGGATGAGCATTCGCGCAGTTTTTGCATTTGGGTGGCAGATCTTCTTTTCTTGCCTTGCATTGGGTCCAGGAGTGGGGTTTTCCGCAATGACTGCAGCATTCATCCCTTTCCCGGCAGATCGCTTTTGTGTGACCGAAACCTAAGCACTTGGTGCACTGCACCAAAGGCGAGTGGTCTGCCACTGGTCTCCTCTGGAGCCCAATGTAGACCTTTTCGGCGTCCAAAAACGCTCTGTGAATGCGAGGTGAGACCTCGATCACTGGATGGCACTCATGCTGGTTACGCGCTTTTTTCCTGTACCGCACTCTCATCGTGCTCTCTTGCAAATCAACCCCTGAAGCAGATGTTTATTCTGCGACAAAAGGTTTTCCACAATCTCGTTGTCTTTGTGGTAAGACAGAACGTCTCGGATGATGATTAGTGGATTACCCGCTTTTGCGGTCTCCACCTTCAGAGACTTGTCCTGCTGCACACGATTTCTAACCAGACCAAGGTCTTCCTCTGTGCTGCAACTCAGGATAACTTTCCTGTTTCGACCTTTTCGCACTCGGTCAACCCTTGCTCCAGTCTTCTTCGTGTCCAGTGCTACCGCTATCCTCTCTATTAGATTTTCGGCAGTAGTGGAGATGTGGTGTTCGCCGTTGTCACGATGAGAGTGTGGTTTGGTTTTGGCACGATTGGCTTAGCCGCTATTTTTGCGTAGTTGGGCTTAGATGGCTTGCCCGTCTCCGCTTGGCTGATTTCGGCCTCGATACTTAGGGCTGGTAGGGGAAGAATTAATTTTCCTGCCGCATCGTCCGGAGTTCTGACGATACAGCTTCTAACCGTTCTGTGATAGGTAGCACGTGCTCGTCAATATTTATTTTAATTGGGGCGGAGGATGGTGGTGGCGTTTGTTTCGTCAGCATTTTTTCTGTAAGTATTTTTTCTATTTTGTTAAGACTATCCGAATAATTTGGGGGAATAGCAGGTGGAGGAGTCGAGGCGAGCTCTTGCAACATGTCTGTGTTTCGATTAAGGACTTCGGCGGCTTGTTCACTATGTGTGTTGGAGTGTCTCCGGAATTCGTCGACCTGCCTCTGAAGAATTTCTATCCCAGTTTTTATGCCGAGACAATCATTCCTCAGCGGCGTTAGGTTGACAGTGGTATTTTCACACGGTACAGATTTTAGGTAACTGCCGATGTCCCTCACCGCTTCCGCTGTTGCTTTTATGTGCTGGTGGGGCTCTCTCGACTCGAAGCTCTGCCAGTCTCTAACGGCTTTAGTCTCTTTTTGTAATTCCGCTAGTTGTTCTCTGGCCAGAGCTACCTCCTTTGTAAGATCTAGAATATTTTTTTGTGTTGCTTTTGTGTGAGCCCTTTCCACTGAGAGCAGCTCCATGGCGTGTCGAGCCCTTTCTTTTTCGAGCGAGGCGATGTGACGATGTCTGGACTCCGACAGGAAAGGACGATCTCGTAAAGCGTTTGTAAGCTTTCAATCGCCGTTTGCCTTATATCGCGCCTCACATTATGAGACGACTCGAGAGCGTCCTTGCCCCGGAGCAGCGCGTCGTTTGCCACTTTCGTAGCGCTGTCCATTTCGACCCCGTCCGCTTTGCGCAATCTCCGATCAGCATGCTGACCCTTGTGCTGCGGGCGGAGGTCGGAAAGACAACTCGGACACGCTGTCCGTCTCGTCATCGGTCCTCAGCTCTTTAGGCGGTGATATCCCGCATTGCTTCCAGTTCTCGATTCTGTCCACCGCCGCCACTTGTTCTGAGCTCGTTTCGGGCACCGAGGTCGCCGGGGCCGAAGTCTCACTAGCTGTTTCTGACTGTGGCGGCGACGGCACATTGCCGAGAGACTGAACGCGACCGGAATCTACTACGGGAATATCTTTGGCCTCACTGGGGCTCTCCCATGTTGCCGCGTCGGCTGCATCACTTCTGACCCGCCGGCCTTAACATTTTTTTTTTAAGATTCGCTTATGTAGGTTTGACGCTACTGACCTCACAGAAAGCACCCTTGGTCGTTTTGGTGCGATGACGGGGCAGAGGCGGAGGAGGCAGAGGTGGAGGGGCGGCTTTCTTGTTTATGTCGGACATTTTGTATGGTACTTTAACAGAATTAGGTCAGATTAAATGGTAACAAACTTATACTACTCGCGTATGGTCCTTTTCTTCTTCCTCTTCTTCTTCTTCTCCAAGTTAAGATTTGTCAGTGTTCTTACGTACACGCTTGACTTAGATGATGTTCGGGCTGTCCAGTAGATGTTCAGTCACCAGCAATCAGTTTCTCCACAGGGGTTGGCGATGATGATGATGTTCTTCCAATCAATGACGTGCGTCGGTCGCCGGCGCCGGTCGGTCGTGCAGCGATAGGAACGTGTCAGGCGAAGGTTTTCTATACCGACCAGATCGCTGTCAACGGACGTGACTTTTGTCCAAATACAACTTTGCGATCTTGTGATGTTGAAACTAAACTAACCTTTGTTTTTGGCTGTTCGTCCGGTATTTTTGGTGATTTTTCCTTATCCCTGACGTCCCGGGGGCTGTCAACACGGCTCCTGGCTCGCTGAACTGTCGCCGGTCCACTGATACCACTGGGCTGCTCGTAGCTCCAAAAAATCCGCTTGTATTGATTTTTATTTACAGAGCTGATGTTGAACGTGTACGTGATAATCGTCTTGTCATGTCATCAGTTTTTATGGTGGAACCATAGATAATGTTACAGAATTAAAAAAAAAATGACATACACTGTGAAATTAGGAAGCGGGGAAATTTAAAGTTATATTACTAATAAAACGTAGTGGTGTTTGTTCGTTCTCTCATTAATTTCTTGTATTGTATAAGAGAAAATTGCTAAAGAAATAAATTAGAAATAAATTCCGAAAGTAAAGGATCACTCCTTCTTTTATACATCTTTCGTCGATGTGGATTACTTTCAAGCTGTTCAATCGTATCGAGAGCATTCAAACCAGGCGCGGATCCAGGGGGCGGGTCATGGGGGTCATGACCCCCCCCCCTGGGATAGGTCCACTACCTACTTATCGTGTACCAACACCATCATACTTATCGTAGACCGGCAGCGATCACCGTATGCCAAGAGGCACGCTGAATCTTGAAAGGTCATGTCTAATGAGGTCCACGCTCTGACCAAATAATGCTCAAATCTAAAAGCTCGATAACTTTCACCTCGAACTTCAAAATCGCTTTGAATCCTTAGATAAGACAGTGAACAAAATAAACGACAGGCTAGTGGAAACTGTTATATACTATAAGAGCCGACGCTAAAATAGAACCCAAAAGCTTTCCAAAAATATAACAGGAAAATTTTATGGCCAAATACAGCCCATCATTTCTTCAAAACCATGGTTTTTCATACATAAACATTTTTACAAACAGACTACGTTTACTATTTGTCACCTACAATTGGGCTTTGCTTGTACTCCGGTGTTTCTCGCAAAATTAAGATTACGCGACAATTCACTCTGTGAAGGCGGCTTAGCAGAAGGCACCACCGATCACATCTTTTTTGATTGTATTAGATCACATGACTCCTTTACAATATGATTCCACCTGATTTCCCGTCCTACACACTTTTCCAATCATCCCTCTTGTATTTTCTCCACTTGTGCATTTCCTTATATTCACAAATATAATACTACACTGCAACAGTATTCATTCTCAGAAGCTATGAAGAAGATGGAAGACTGAGCACCTGAATTAAGAACATAATCTAACAAAGATACTCCCAACGCTCAAACGCTGGACATTGGCGAAATTACGGTGACATTACCGAATGGAAACCAAAAAATAAGTTGAAGTTGAATATGTCACAACGCCATTTTCACACTAATCAGCTGTTAAGAGTCGGCCATATTTGCCTTAAAACACCGCTAAAGTAGGGTTCTCGGCTCTATAACTTTATAGAAGGCTTATAGCACGTTTTAGCGCTAAAATGCTGTTATGAATACCATTTTTCCTAAGACGTACTATAGCAAGTCTTTAGACATGCTATAACTTTTTATGAATAAGACCGTTTGGCTATAAGCTATATTTTATATCTACCACGAACGAAGCTGGGACGTACCGCTTGTTTACGCATATATGCCAACATTTCCAATTCGTGAATTTCGATAAATAACATATTTTTTTCGTATTTGTTTCAGTTGAATTGGTAATGAGTTCACTGAGAACAAAACATTGTTCCATCGTACTCCACAAGGCCACTTAAATACAGGCAAGATGGCGGTATGTAAACATACTAATTAAAAAAAAATGGCAGTCATAGGAAGATCCCATAGAAGTGAAAACTTATAACCTCAGAATTTGATAGCTTACTTTGGAAACTACGGAAACTGGAGGGCGTGGCCGTGAGCATGGCCATCTTAGAAAAGCTAACGCATTTCTACAGGACCAATGGGAAATGCTGACGCATTTTTAGATGGCCAATGGCCATGTTCCCGAGTTTACCCGAAGATTAGTAGTTTACCTGCTTCCGACGGATCGACATCATCCTCTGCAAACGTTGTTTCGGTGTCACTGCACAGTCTGAAACAAAAACCATCGGTTGTGATAGAAAAATCTGTGTATTTTGTATTTGTATTTTGTAGTGTGTGTTAGGGATTTTATGGATATGATATTTCGGATCTGGATACGGATATAAGAATATAATTTTATCGGGTTCGAAAACGGTTACGGATATGTAAGTAATTATTTACGGATATTAGATTGAAATAAAATATACAAATAATGTGTAAGTTTTGTCTAGTTTGGGTTGAAATAAAAATGCAAAACCTAAATTTTCACGTGGTGAAACAAAAACATGTCGAAACATGTAGTTTTTTACACTCTGCCCTTATACCAATATATCCAAAAAAAATTATGGTTACGGATACGTTTTTATTTCGGATATCCGATAGTTTCTGTTACGGTTACGGAAAACGGTTTAAAATGAACATTTCACATACATGTATGAGGTTTGAACCCGGGGTCTTCGGAGCGGCAGGCGCCGTTCTCCCGACTAGACCAGCCGTAACTCATTTCACTGTAGTATTTAGTACATTACGTGCCAAGGGAGGAAAGTAGGTCCATAACAGCACAGTGAAACGCAGGTATAGTGTGAGTATTATTATTATGGCAGTATGATGTTTTACCTCTATGCAATTTCACTGGATTTTTTTTTAAATAAAGAGTGACGGGACGATCAAGACATGTGCCTGATGGTAAGCAACATGCCTGACACATAACAAGATAGTGACACGCAGCTATTGGAACATGATGAGTCCAAATCATTACCTAGCACTGCACTGCGCTCGTCACCCAGAGATCTAAGATCTTATATCTCTAAGCCCTGTAATTTCTCTGGAAATATTGCCCTTCAAACCGGAACACAGTAATGTTTGCACATTACTGTTTGACAGTAGAATAACCGGCGTGGTACTACCCCAGGCGGACTCTTGCAAAGAGTCCTACCGCTACATAAAATCATTGTACAGATAACTGTCGCGAGTCACGAAGTCTCATGAAGCGACGCGCGTCTCACTTGTGGTGATCACATGTATACTTATACACGCCGTCAGCACGTAAATCACTCACGTGTCACATACGTACGGGCGGCACGAGAGCGTCGTCACGCACACATTCACAGAGTGTTAAGTGTTAACAAAGTGTTACAGATAATGTACATCAATACTTAAACAAATTATCATACTATAGAGTGTTAGTGAGGATCGTTACAAGTAACGTGTTACTTAGTGATAAAAGCTCTCGTCACACAGAGCCGGGAAGTGCGGGAAAGCAGTGGCGGATTAGCCATATAGCAAGAGTAGCAAATGCTACGGGCCCCGCGCTCCGACGTCTGTCTGACTGTAAATATGTAGCGAAAATATCTTGCATAACTTGACCCTAACCTTCCTAAAGCTAAGCAAACCAAGGGCCCCTTGACAGTAATTGCTACAGGCCCCGCGCTGGCTTAATCCGGCACTGCGGGAAATCTATCCCGATCCGGGGAGGGTTTTTGTAATATTCCAATTTGTACGCAACCTGACACACCGGCGCGGCGCACTTCCCGCCTCTGTGTGACGTGAGCTTACATGTACAACGACTTACTTCAAGAACACTTCTTCGAGAGTAGATACTCCGACGCCGATGGTCTCGATCCCCAGCTCGCTCCTGCCGTCCTCTAGCGCCGAGAAGAGCTCGGGAAAGTTGCCGCTGGCGGCGGCGGGCAGGTTGTACGACAGGCTGTTGGCGGTCTTGTCCTTGAGCGAGGCTTCGGGCACGTGCGCGGTGACCGCCGCGGTGACTGCGCGCTCGCGCGGCGGACCGTTCGTCGTGAACGAGATGCGGTAGCCGGTGCCTGTGCAATCAACGAAACTAACAATCATATTTTTTATATATATCGCCTTACAGCGAAAAGTCTCGATCAACATCTCAAGAGACTTTCGCTAGACGGTTGGGTTTGGGGCCAGATGCAGAAGGCAGTCATCCTCGACACAGCGCGCATCGTCAGGAGGTTCCTCACTCTCCAGCCCTAACCACCGGTAGCTTGGGCTTTGCCCCGCTGCTGGCGGCTATCTAGGTTTAACTTTTTATGATGTTTTTATGTTATTTTATATATCAATATTGTAAAGACTTAGGCTTAAGAAAGGAAATAAATACGTGAATAATTTTTCATAATTATTAATATTTTTAAATAATCAATAGTATTTTATAGCAGAGGCATACAATAGTGAAGTTCCGGCGAACGTCAATAGATGGCGCCACGGATAGAATTAGAACACGCTAACGTTTGTTCCCCAGCTAGCTACATACATATATCCAGTGCGTCGTCCATTGCGGCATCAAACCGATCGATTCATTCGTAGGCTCTTCTTATGAAAATAGTAGACAGCTGCCTGGCCCTATCTAGACACACGGTAGTGTGGTCAGCCAAGTTCATTTACCACTTTTACAGAGTACCTAATACGAGTCAGTATCGGACAGCAGCCTGGCCATCATACTACGGGATCTCTTCCCTCATATGCGCGTTGATTTATTTTCGTTTGAATGGGTAATAATAAAGTACCATTCCGTGTGTATTCTCTCTTTTATTCTCCATCATCACCCACTAACTACATTTTTTTAATAGTTAATAATGTTTTCTAACAATTAATAATATTTTTAATGACCACATGACGAAAACCTCGTGAAAGTCGAGAAGGACAAGCTTAGCAAGTACCTTGACTTTGCTCACGAGGGTACCGCCATGTGGGATGTCGATTCCACGATTATAGTCCCGATGGTCGTGTCGGCAAACAGCTTTATAGCAAATAGTCCCGACCAACATCTGAAGAGATTGATTGAGAGTCAGATGCACGCGGCGGTCATCTTAGACACAGCGCGCATTTTACGGAGGTTCCTCACCCTGCAGCCATAACCAAAGGTAGCTTAGCCCCTGCCCTGTTGCCAATGGAAATCTGTTCTTAATTATTAATTACTCATTTATTCCTTTCCTTAAGTTTTATAAAACTGAAGTTGTCTTGACACACTACCGTGCGTCTAGATATGGCTATATTCAATTCAATTCTTCGAACCATTATTTTACAATAAAAACTTGGTAACGTCAATGACAAAAAATTACATAATAAAACAGTTTGAGTACAAAATTAATCAATAATGTCAACATTTAAAGTAAACGGCTGTAAAGAGACCTTGTGCACCTAATACCTCCGTGCCCTTTTTTCTATCGTACTTCTCGTAACTCAAAGAAGCGGCACCGTTTCATGGTGGATATTCCAAAGACACGGACGAAGAGGTTTGACTCTACGTTTGTGATAAGAACATCTAGGCTTTGGAATGAGTTGCCTGAGTGGGGTTTCCCCGATAGTTATAATCTTGGTGTCTTCAAATCGAGAGTGAATCGGTTTTTTCTAGGTAAACACGCTCCATCGTAGACCGCATCGTCGTTTAACATCAGGCGAGATGGCGGTCAAGTGTAAACCTATAAAAGTTAAAAAAAAAAAAAAACCTGTAAAAGGGCTTTGTCAAAGATAGGTACAATAAAAATAATAATATTGAGTAACAGGTAGTGCGGACTGACCGATAGCTTTCTTCAGGTGCATGGTGGTGGCGTGGCACCGCAGTCGACCGAGGTGTAGGGCCGCCACGCGGTCTCCCAGCGCGTCCGCTTCCTCCATGAAGTGGGTGGTGAGCAACACCGTGCGGTTGCCGCGGAGAGACTGAGGGTACATATAAAAAAAAACTGAAGATTGTAAGTGAAAAGGTCCGAAATTTGAGCTTAGACCTCGGGTTTTAAGCGTCACTAAGGCCTATAAGCTTAGATAAAGAATAAGTCGAGTAGGACATGTGCCTGATGGTAATCAACATGCCTGCCATATAACAACACAATGACACGCAGCTATTTGAACATGAAGAGTCCAAATCATTACCTAGCACTGCACTGCGCTCGTCACCCAGAGATCTAAGATATTATATCTCTAAGCCCTGTAATTTCTCTGATCTAATTGCCCTTCAAACCGGAACACAGTAATGTTTACACATTACTGCTTGGTGGCAGAATAACTGCCAAAGGTGTGGTACTTCCCCAGGCGGACTCTGCTAAAAGTCCTAACACTACTAACTACTACTGCTTCATACTAAAAACATCACTGTGATGTTACACATAGAGAGACACCCACCAGAAGCAAGCCCCATAGTTACCGCTTGGTCTCCACATCCAACCGCGACGTGGGCTAAACCAGCACCAGAACTACGTCACTACCAGTTACCACCTTCTCTTCATGCCTCCAGAGAGACCTGCACTGTGACGTCACACTGGTTGGGGTGGGGATTTGTCTCAGAGTTCCCTCCTCGTCTCCACATCCAGACCCGACGTGGGCTAAACCAGCACCAGAATAACGTCACCATCAGCTGCCACCTTCTCTTCATGCCCACAGAAAGACAGTTCATGTCGCATAACATTACAACCGTAAAGACACCAACAGCAAGTCCCAGAGTTCCCTCCTCGTCTCCACACCCTGTCCCAACGTGGCCTAAACCAGCACCAGAATTACACCACCATCACCTGCCACCTTCTCTTCATGCCCCCAGAAAGACAGTTCATGTCGCATAGTAACATTACAACCATAAAACTTACCAACAGCAAGTCCCAGAGTTCCCTCCTCGTCTTCACGTCCAGACTCTACATGGGCTAAACCAGCACCAAAATTACGTCACTATCAGCTGCCACCTTCACTTCATGCCCCCAGAAAGACAGTTCATGTCGCATACAACCGTAAAGACACTTACCAACAGCAAGTCCCAGAGTTCCCTCCTGGTCTCCACGTCCAGCCCCGACGTGGGCTCGTCCAGCACCAGCACCTCCGCCCCCCCGGACAGCGCGCACGCCAGCTGCAGCCTCCTCTTCATCCCTCCAGAGAGGGCAGCGCTGTGGACGTCCGCTTTCTCCCTCAGCCCCAACGTTTCCAGAAGCTCGTACGATTTTTCGCGGGCGGTTTTGAAAGTACCACCCTTTAGCTGAAAATATATTAGTATACGTTTAATATGACTAAAGGACTTATAACACTCCGCTGCTACCCGACAAATAAAATACATTAAAATATGGGCTTTATGCCATGTACGTTAAGATACAGATTACATTGGCAATACAAATTCGCAGACCACGTGCTAGGATCATGAGTGCAAAGATTTTTCACCTTGTGCTCTTTTGATTCCCTCGCTAACTCTCAGGATCCTAATGACAGCCGTCTGCTAATGTTTGTTGGTATTGTAATATATATCTTAACGCGCATGGCATAAACCTCATTTTGGAGTATTTTATTTGTCGGGTTGGAGCGGAGTCGTATAAGCCGCCGCAGATCTTAACTCACATATCTACTACCCTGACGTTTTCTCAACTTACAAAGCAACTTATTTCGAAGTTAGGGACACAATCTTGTTGGGAGTTACGAATCAATCACTGATTGTGGACACAATTGTAGAATTTCACAACTATTTTCATTGCATATCATCTGGGTTGCTACTGTTCTATTTTCAGGCATATCCAATAAAACTATGAACTACTTGTAGTGGCCCTTAGCAGAGTCCGTCTGGGGAAATACCACGCCTTTGTCAGTTATTCTACCACCAAGCAGTTACGTGTTAACATCGCTGTGTTCCGGTTTGAAGGGTAATATGTCCAGAGAAATAAAACAGCTTATATCTCTGGGTGACAAGTCCAGTGCTAGATTATGATTTGATTTATTCATGTTCCAGTAGCTACATGACACTGTTATGGGCAGGCCTGTTGCTTACAATCAGGTCAATCATACAATGTCATCTCGTCACTCTTTTTTACTATAATAAAAGAAAATCTATCATACAGTTACATAACATGCTATCTCAAAACCCGGTACCTTCGCCACCTGTTCAACTTACCAGAGCGAAGAACATGGCGTGCTCGAGCACGGTGAGGTCGGGGAAGAACAGATTGTGCTGCGGACACAATCCCATCTGCATGCGCACTTCGTCCGACGACTTGGTCGTGTCCACTCCGTTTATGAGGACTCTCCCTTCGGTCGCGCTCATCATACCTGCACAGGAGAGTATTACAGATAAGCTATGCGGTTATAGACTGCAGGCCCGTGAACAAAATTTATGGGTCATCTGATACAGCAGGAGACCTATGTAGGATGATAGAAGGGTATAAAGTAATAAGATTGAGCACTATGCCGTCACTTGTAAGCTGTCCAACTGAGTGCAGTTGAAGAGGGGGGGTTCTAAACCTAGATCATTTCTCCTTGTCGCATGATTTTTGTACGGCGTTGCGGAATAATAGATTAGAAGAGGTATTGAAACAATAAAAATTATAAATTTTAAAATTCTAATCGTTAGTTTGTGAAAAAAAATCATGAATTTTCGACGATTTACAGAGTAAGTTTGGTCATTTGATTGTGTTCGGCTTTGGTTCCATACAGTTTTAATACCTCTTCTAATACATTATTTCGCAATGCCGTACAAAAATCACGCGGCAAGGAGAAATGATCGAGGCTTAGAACCCCCCCCCCCCCCTCTTCAAGAGCACTCAGTTGGACAGCTTACAAGTGACGGCATAGTGCTCAATCTTATTACTTTATACCCTTCTATCATCCTACATAGGTCTCCTGCTGTATCAGATGACCCATAAATTTTGTTCACGGGCCTGCAGTCTATTAGTAGTGGTAGGACTCTTCGCAGAGTCCGTATGAGAAAGTACCACACCTTTGCCAGATGTTCTACCGCCGAAAAGTACAAACGTTACTGTGTTCCGGCTTGAAGGGCAATGTTTCCAGTGAAATTACAGGGGATAGAGACGGCCTTATACCTCTGGGGGACGAGCGCAGTGCAGTGTTAGGTAATGATTTGGACACTTCATGTTCCAATAACTACGTGTTACTGCTGTTTAAGTGGCAGGCATGCTGCTTACCATCAGACACATGTCATGCTCGTCTCGTCATTCTAAACTATTTATTAAAAAAAAAAGACTGGCTGGACCCTATTTGACCACGAAGATTAAGACACTACAAATACTTTTATTACTAGTAAAAAAAAAAAAAATCGTAGCATATCAATAAGCACTTTTTAGGAGCCCCCGAATCGGTGCCCGAAGTTCGTGATAAGTGAGTTGTTGTATGAGAAAGCGAGATTTTTTTTACTTTTGTAGGTTTACACTTGACCGTCATCTCGCCTGATATTAAACGACGACGCGCTCTACGATGGAGTTTACGTAAAAGAAACCGATTCACTCTCAATAAGCAGCCCCGCGAAATGTTTGGTGAAATGGCGGTCAAGTGTAAGCCTATAACAATAAAAAAACATTTTCTCACTGCTGAGACTACCATACAGGCCATAATGCACCACGCTGGCCAAGTTGTAGGTTGGCAGACTTCACTAATCTTTTAAGAGTTAATTTATTCCACAAGCACATTTCCTTACGATATATTTCCTTCACGTTTTCGAACCAGGGGCTCCGGATTGGTAGTTGATCTAGACCAGCCGTAACTAAACTTATAAGTGAACGCATCTACGAAACAGTAATTTGGTACCTGTTATAATAGACATAAGGGTGGTTTTCCCCGCCCCGTTGTGGCCGAGCAGCACCATGATCTCGCCTTTATACACGTCCAGAGAGACGTTGTTCAGAGCAGTGTGTTTTGGGAATACCTGGTCAAGAGAAATTAATATATTCATCAAATATTTTCCATTTATTAATCACCATTGGGTCTGCCCTATAGCTAAACCTACAAAAATTAAATAATAAAAAAGAAGTGTGGCACTCGGGGACTGCCGCGGTAAAACTATTGCATGTTGCATGCATTTTTATCAACATAAGCAATAGGGATGTTAACAATTTTTCGGAATGGCTTTTATTTTGAAGAGTGACATTCGTTTACCATAAAAAATATCACGGGAAATCCGTTAAGTTAGCAACACTGCTAAGAGCATTTAGTCTGTAAAGCTAATACAAATAAGATTCAACGTCGAATGACCGAGTGGGGAGGACGCGTTACGGTCTTCCATCCCTCTTTCTTGTGAACATAAGAAAGAGATGCACTATCACTAAAATTCGGTCCCCAGGCCCGCGATAAAAGCTATGCAATAGCTTAAAAATAACGTCGTGATATCAACTTTTGGTGCACGTTGTAATCCTAGACGTCCTAAATGTTTTATGTGCTAGAATTACTTAGTTAATTTATTAGTTTTCTTAACACAGAGTTACTGGTAACCAGCCAGCATCTTTTTAAGAGCATTTTAAAGACATTTTTAAATATGTAAACTATTGGCCTACAGTTTAAAAAATCGTATATTGTTCCCATAGAAAATGAAAAAAGTGTGTTTGTCCGGCCTAAAACCATCGAATTCTTCGTAACAAGGGCGCGAGCACTCTTTAACGCTCAAAAAATAAAGTGCCGACTCGAATAGAGCTAAACAGAGCTAGAGTCGATAACAAACATAACAAACATTCTACCGCCAAGCAGTAATGTGCAAACATTACTGTGTTCCGGTTTGAAGGGCAATGTTTTCAGAGAAATTACAGGGATTAGAGATATAACATCTTAGATCTCTGGATGACGAGCGCAGTGCAGTGCAAGGTAATGATTTGGACTCTTCATGTTCCAATAGCTGCGTGTCACTGTGCTGTTATGTGGCAGGCATGTTGCTTACCATCAGGCACATGTCCGGCTCGTCTCGTCACTTTTTATTAAAAAAAAGATTTTTGTTGTGACAACGTCTAATAAATCGATTAACGCTGGCTGCGTGCACGAAAACTTGTCCCGTTCGCTCATTGTCCGCTTGCGCCGCATCTATCAATGTTTTGTTATGACGTTGTCACATTAAACTATCGTCCGTAAGCCAACTGACTTTACAGACAACAATTTTTTGCCAAATGTACTGGGTTTTACCAAAAGTTACAGAACCAGAGTTGTTTGTTTCAATATACAGAACATGCCCTTAAACGAATGGAGCCTGCTTACCAGTACACTCCGCGAGGTATAAGCTGAGCTTTGCATTAGTGTGAGTGATCACCAATCAGGCAGGAGCTTGAAATTTTGTCCGCGAGATATAGACTGAGCTTTGCATTAGTGTGAGTGATCACCAATCAGGCAGGAGCGTGGCGAGACAGAATGGCGCCGCGCCTAAGGCCGGTTGTCACACCTACACTATCCATGTACACTCACACAAATGCAAAGCTCAGCTTATGGCTCGCGGAGTGTAACCCTGTATTAAGAAAACTAACAAATTAACTGAGTAATTAAAACATTTAGGACGTCTAGGACTACAACGTGGACCGACAGGTGATATCACAACGTTATTATTATTTTTAACTTCTATAGGTTTACACTTAGTTAAAGCCTTCTCGCTTGATGTTAAGCGACGATGTGGTCTACGATGGAGAGTGTTTACCTAGAAGAAACCGATTCACTCTCGATTTGAAGACACAAAGATTGTAACCATCCCGGAAAACATCCCACTCAGGCAACGTATTCGACAGCCTAGACGTTCTTATCACAAAAGCAGAGTCAAATCACTTCGTTCGTGTCTTTGAACGAGTTGAGTTTGTTCAAGATTTTTGTCCATCCCAAGGTTGCCTGGTAGAAATCGCTTCCAGCGATAAAGCCGCCAGTTTTCACTAGTCTTACTGTATGTGTCATTTAATTAGTGTGAATTATAAGGAAAACTTTATACATTAAGTCATCAAATAAGTGGTGGACGAGCTGTATGGCAACAACAAAGAATTATGAAACTTGCAAAGCTCTAAAGGAGGCTTTCGACAGTGATCTGGATATCAGCAGAGGTCCGGAACGGAAAGTCAGAATTTAATGCGTTTTTCAGTTTGCTTAGTTCCTTTAGCTGTTGGCAAATAGCTTCCTAAGCGCAAGAAAGGGTCATTCCGGGTCTAATAGCTTCGACATCTGACAGTGTTTTGTGAGACGAAAAGTTGTGGTACTTGCAAAGTATGACAAATCCTTACTTTAGTAACGTTTTCGACCTTGATGCCAGTCTGCATGTTCTTCGGCGGATCTTCGAAGTATTTCGCCTCTCGCGCGATCGGGACCTCTTCGTCCATTTCTGATTCCGGCTTCACTTCGTTCTTCGTCCAGTATTGCTTCTGTAAAAGAAAAAAACTCATTAGTTATACAGGGACTGGAAACAGGACACATATGACACATTAAATTCACAAATTTTTGCGGAGAACATAAACACCTGGTCTTTTTATCGTCAAACTTGACCAGTTTGGCATCGCTCCGTACAGGGATTGCCACTAACTTAAAAACCGTGAAGAAAACATCCAGATGAAACCGATATGTACCTGGTATCCTTCGAATCATGTGTCATCCCACACTGGGCCAGCGTGGTGGACTATGGCCTTGACTCTAACCTTGCAAGAGAAAACCCCAAGTCCTAGCAATGAGAACATTTAGTGGGTTGTTTATGCATACAGAGATTGCCTCAAGGGCTAAGATCAGACACTTGATCTTACTCTCTCTCAATGCCCGAGTTTGTTGTCCACTGGTTCTCACGCTGTATGTGTGTATGCGTCCCAAGGCTGACCTGGAAGAGGAAGTTCCACGGCAGCGCTTGCCCGTACTTCCGAGGACGCACGCGCCAGGTACCACACTAGGGCGAACGACTCCACCGTCTTGATGACCAAGAAGAGCGCACCCAGCATCACGGGCCCACTCGTGGGGAAGTGAGACGAGAAAGACAGACCCTCGCCTAAAGGCGGATTCAGCTTTGGCTCCAGAGGCGGGTCAAAAAGTCGTGGTCAAGTCACAAGGCCGTGAGATAGGTGCGTGCATGTGTTTAAATGTATGGTCCACCTAGAATCTGGACCCAGCCGAGGGCGGAGTCATCATGACTCCCTTCATCAACGGATCCACCCTTGTCTAACACCACAGGGTACAACACTGACCTGGAAGAGGAAGTTCCACGGCAGCGCTTGCCCGTACTTCCCAGGACGCACGCGCGCCAGGTACCACGCAAAGGCGAACAGCACCAACGTTTGGATGATCAAGAAGAGCGCGCCCAGCATCACGGGCCCACTCGTGGGAGAGTGAGACGTGAATGCATCCCCGAACGTGAGACCCTCGCCTACGGACAATACACGATACAATATTATTCACGATAGATAAAAATATCCTCATCATAATTTCGTAATATCCTCACCGTACTGTTCCTTGACTGCCTTGTCCATGTAGCCAGTAATATCCTCACCGTACTGTTCCTTGGCTGCCTCGTCCAAGTAGTCAGTAATATCCTCACCGTACTGTTCCTTGGCTGCCTTGTCCATGTAGTCAGTAATATCCTCACCGTACTGTTCCTTGTCCAAGTAGTCAGTAATATCCTCACCGTACTGTTCCTTGACTGCCTTGTCCATGTAGTCAGTAATATCCTCACCGTACTGTTCCTTGGCTGCCTTGTCCAAGTAGTCAGTAATATCCTCACCGTACTGTTCCTTGGCTGCCTTGTCCATGTAGTCAGTAATATCCTCACCGTAATGTTCCTTGGCTGCCTTATCCAAGTAATCAGTAATATCCTCACCATACTGTTCCTTGTCCAAGTAGTCAGTAATTTCCTAACCATACTATTCCTTGGCTGCCTTGTCCAAGTAGTCAGTCATATCCTCACCGTACTGTTCCTTGTCCAAGTAGTCAGTAATATCCTCACCATACTGTTCCTTGGCTGCCTTGTCCATGTAGTCAGTAATATCCTCACCGTACTGTTCCTTGTCCAAGTTGTCAGTATTATCCTCACCGTACTGTTCCTTGGCGCCTTGTCCAAGTAGTCAGTAATATCCTCACCGTACTGTTCCTTGGCTGCCTTGTCCAAGTAGTCAGTAATATCCTCACCGTACTGTTCCTTGGCGCCTTGTCCAAGTAGTCAGTAATATCCTCACCGTACTGTTCCTTGGCTGCCTTGTCCAAGTAGTCAGTAATATCCTCACCGTACTGTTCCTTGGCTGCCTTGTCCAAGTAGTCAGTAATATCCTCACCATACTGTTCCTTGTCCAAGTAGTCAGTAATATCCTCACCGTACTGTTCCTTGTCCATGTAGTCAGTAATATCCTCACCGTACTGTTCCTTGTCCAAGTAGTCAGTAATATCCTCACCGTACTGTTCCTTGTCCAAGTAGTCAGTAATATCCTCACCGTACTGTTCCTTGGACGCGACCTCCTTCCACAGCCAGTGCACGGGCGCATGCGGCAGCAGCCCCGTGAGGACGCCGGCGCCGCGCACGTTCGTCTGGTCCCAGTAGTTGGCCGGCAGCACCAGGCCGATGTAAGAGAACACAGACACGGTCGTCGTGTATTGCGCTGGGGACAATGTACACATTTAGATTCAGATTACGCTTTGTATGCTCTTTTTTTTGCTCTTTAATTTTTCGTTTTGATTGACGTGTGAATTGTAAATTTATGCATAAAGAACTTTAATTTATTTTTACGAATCTTTTTTCTTTAACGAATTTCCTTACGGTAGGCTTGCAGGAGACAAAAGATTGTGCTGAGCGACCGAATTGAAAAAAAAAATGAGACTAAAACCGTAACAAAAATATACATAACAGAAGTGACGAGTAAAACTGCCCGTGACTAGTGTAATGTTGGCAAGATTATTTTTCAGTTAAATACTAAAATTAAGTATTATTTTTGCAAATTGTGTTGCTTCTACATTTCTTTAGTTTCAGTTCAAGTATGGGGTACCCCCAAAATATTTATTTTTAGTAAACATTTTGGAAAAATCTTAATGCTGTTCACAGAATAAATACATCTACTTACCAAGTTTCAACAGTATAGGTAAATAGTTCTCCTCATAAAGTGGTTGTGACATACGGATGGACAGAAGACATACAGACGAATGACAATGACATCCATTTTTACGTTTTACGGAACCCTAAAACACCCCTAAAACCGCGGACGCAGGTATAAAGCAACTAACTATTTTTGTTGTTGCTTTATAAAAAATTGTCAACAGTAGCCGTAATGAAATGTACTCACTGCTATCAGAGATATAGCTGCAAACGAAGGCCATAGCGACGATGCTGACGAAGTGCAGCGCTAGTATGATGAGCACGAGTAGCCCGCTGCTGTTCGGGAGTACTGGCGTGGCGGACGCCGTCAGCAGTATTGTGCCCACGACACTATACACCACGCCTCCAGGCAGCGCGTTTAAGAAGTGAGATATGCCGTACAGGTTCGATGATACGCCCACCATTTTCACTAGCTCCTGTACGAAAAAAAAAAATTGGAGTATGTTAAGTCGGTTTAAGGTCAAAGTTAAGTCAAAGTCAAAGTTGTTTATTGATAAATATACATTTACAAGTCAGGCACAATAAATTGTAAACAGTAATTATACGGAGTATAAATATTGTAAAATAAATAATAGTAATAAGTAGACAATGTTATAATAAATATTAATCAAATTTAAAATTAAGCAGACAATGTCATAAAAAAAATCATAATACAATAATGTCAAATGGAATATAAAATAGTACCAATTCTTTTCAATTTATTTATTATGTATTCATTCAATGAGCACACAAAACAGAAGGTAATAAACATAAACTATAACATAAGAGTATACTGTACAGAACTGTATTACATTCCAAACTATGTGGGCCTAGAAACAACATTTATTTAAATACAGTGGTTTGATAATAATACTAATATAATTATTTAATTGTATGTTATGGATTATATGTAATTAACATATTTATAATTTATAGACGTTTAGATAATGTGACAAGATCATTTGAATCGTTGAACGAAGACGAGAGCTATGCAGTGTTATAATGATTTGGACTCTTTATGTTCCAATACCTGCGTGACAAGGGAGTGTTCATGTATTACGTAACGCAATTTTTGAAGAGTTTACACTCCCCTACCCCACTTGGTAACGCACCTTAACATTTTTAACACCCTTCCTCTCACTCTTCGTAAACATTGTGTGACATCCAAGATTCTTTTTCCAAGCTCATTTTTGCTTAAAATAACCACACAAGGTATTAACTAGGAAGATATTCATTTCCTGATTATTTTTAAGTAAAAAAAAATACTGACTCACCGTGACGTTTCACAGGACACCCCCCCCCTCAAATTGCATTACGTAATATTTGAACGGCCCCCAAGGTGCTATTATGGATAGGCGTGTTGCTTAGCAACAGGTACATGTCCTGCTCTTCCCTTTAAAAAATCCTATAAATTTAGAATTTGATAGCATACTTTGGACACTACGCGGGTGAGACCGGAGGGCGCTCCTAGGCCGAATAAATCTTTCAAACATTGTCGTCTAAATAAGTCGTCATAGTTAGATGTGTAATATTGGTGGACATTTCACACAAAACACCATCTGACCCCAAACTAAGGAAACTTGTAAATATGGAAGCCAGATAGCTGATATAATACTTATATATTTTTAAATACATACTTATTATACATAGAAACACCCAGGCACAGTACAAACATTTGAATTCATCACACAAATATTTGCACTGGGTGGGGATCGAACCCACGACCCACGGCTTCGCAGGCAGACTTACTACCAACTAAGCCACCAGGCCAGCCAATATATTATGTTCCAAATTTCAACCCGATCTGTTAAGTGATTCCAACGTGATTGAACAATAAACAACAAAACTATCGCATTTATAATATTGGTAACAGTTTATTGTATTACATAATGTTTTTATCTGTTGATTTTTCCAGTCAGGTTTTTTAAATTAAAGTTATTGTATTTGTAATATGACGTTTACCTGGATCCCAGAGGTGCGTTCCTCGAGCAGCCTCGCCATGAGGAACACGAAGACGAGGACCAAGGAGAGCCAGCACAGGGGGATTATGAGCTCGCATATCCACACCATGTTGGGCTGGTCTGCGCGACCCACCGCGGGGAATTCTTGCACCAATAGCGACTGGAACAATCAAATCAAATTTCATTTGAATAGGCATGAGGACAGATCCTGCTTTTATATTAAATTATTTGATATTTTGATAGTATATTTAATTGGATAACGGGACACTCACGTATATATGGTCGGTCAATCCAACTCGAGTTTGGCACTCTGGCACTTTGGCACTCAGTGCCAAACGGGCAGCCATCGCGCGCGTGCACTCTCCTTGAAAAAGGCCGCCGGACGCGGCCGAAACTCGAGTCGGCTTGACCAACCATATAAACGTAAGTGTCCCGTTATCCAATTAAATATGTGCAACAACCACGTTAATTTCAATACTATACTAATGATAGTATTTAAAAATAATAAAATAAGTACCGACTTTAATTTTGATTTCTTTTTGTTTAACTTACTTTATGATCACTCAAAGTTGGATGGGCATTTTAAAAGTACGAAATTATTATAAAATGTATTTACTTACTACTACCTACTATTATCATATAAAAAATTTAGTACGAACAAAAAATATTCAAAGGCAACTTATTTTTTCCGAATAAAACAAAAATCGATTTTAATTTAAAATGAAATAAATTTTATTCAGACACTTTACCTCATGAGAAATAACTAAGTAATCTAGATAAATGAAAATAAATTTTAGTTTTATTTGTTCATATTTCAAATACGGATTTCAGTAAAATCTACGTAGGGCCACGATCTAAAAAAAAAAAAAAAAAAAGAATAGGCCAAGCACCAGGGTTTTTTTTGCAACGTACTGGACCTCGTATTTTTTTTTTTTGAATATGATCAAGGGTGTCCCCTGAATTTAAATCCAAGTTGGCGGGGCGGGATTCACTTCAGCCGCCATCTTGGAAAACACGTTTTATTGAATATCTCGCGAACCGCGCATCGTACGATCAAAATTGTAGAAATCATTATTGTATAATAATATTTGTCATCTTCTTTATTTGAAACATTTTTGTATAACGCATAATTTTAAATTTTAGCGCTCCAAATTTTTTACAATATGGTTTTTACTAAATGTTTAGTTCATAAATTAAAAATAATGGTAACTGAATTGTAGAACATGAAATTACCTATAAATTTTATTAAAAACTTTTTCCCGTAGCATTTATAGTTTAAGAGCTATAACGCTGTAAATGAGATTATAATGAGTGGTAATAGCACAGTGACACGCAGCTATTGGAAGACGAAGAATTCAAATTATTAATTGCCTAGCACTGCAGTTCGCTCGTCACTTAGAGATTTAAGATGCCCGATTTAAACTCAATTTTCTACTCACTCTGTCTGTGTGTGTGTCTCTGCACACACACACAAACCCTGAACTTCACACACACATACATCTTCTGACGCACAAACTAAAATAGGTAACATACCAGGGGAACAGGGGTCCCGGTCAGTGTTTGAATAAAGCTCGTATCTATGGTCCACTGCAGCAACATGAGCTGATAGTACTGTTCCCCTGCAAACGATACAATAATTATCATTTTATACTTCAAATCAAATGATTCCTTATCACCATTTTGGGAACATGAAGAGTTCAAATCATTACCTAGTACCGCAATGCGCTCGTCACGCGGGGATATAAGGTGTTTCGTCTCTTAGCACAGTAATTTCTCTGGGAACATTGCCCTTCGAACCAGAACACAGAAGCAGTAATGTTTACACATTCCTACTTGGTGGTAGGTTATTTGGCAAAGGTACGGACGAACTTACGCAAGACGTACTCGAAGACTCAGACGGACTCTGCAAAGAGTCCTATCACTACAAAATTTACGCAAAAAGGCGTCGGCTTCAGAAGTTTGACTTTAAATAATGTTACCGAAAGCTCGATGTGGCGTGGCCGCAGAGTCGCCGTACGCGAATATCTCGTGCGTGTGGAAGACGCCGCGCATGCGCACCGTGTACGACAGCTGGTTGGACCAGTCCTCGCGCTCGTCCAGATCCTGGAAACCGAAACAAATGTGTATGCTTAGTATACACGGCAGAACAGAAAAAAAATATCGGCAATCTTAACTTCTATGGTAATACATAATATTATGCAGCGTTCCGACCCGACTTTGCCCACGGTACATATACTTCCTATAACGTTTTTTGACTTATTTTTATTCATTAATTTTATAGGGGCTTTTAGGCTACAAGTCTATGCCAGCCCCATCGTAACCTTATAAACCATATTTACAATGTTTTAAATAATTACTAACTATGAGGATATAATAAGCCAACTAGGTAAATTAATTGTCGAGCAGGAATGATTTCGAGCTCGGAGAAAACAATCCGCCAGTCCATAAATCATTCTTGCTTCTTTAGAATTAGGGTTAGATAACATTGCTTGAATTACGCCTACATTGGACTCGCTGACGTTTAGTTCCAGAAAAATACGTTCTTTTTCAATCTGATTCCGGACACACTCCATCCATCAATACATCTTCAGGCTTGCCACACTCTTCACAGTTAGCACCAATTTGCGATTCACTACCTCTGTTCGATTAATTTTGACGTTTAGCAACCGACTACGAGCCGATTCCATAGTTACTTATCGGTAGCAGGCAGATTCACTTTTTTATGCGGAGCAAATACATTTAAGTACACCATGCAGGGACATGGTGGGGTATGTCGAGCTCGACACTATGAGAGTCGACATGGTGCCCCTACCGACTAAATCCTCCACAGGTTTCTTCGGCATGGTCATAGGTCTTGGTCGCAGGGTCACTTTTCGCACTCCTATCAACGACGCTGCCCACCTGCCACCACCCTTGCGGGCCCACCTCGCGGGGGATGTCCACGCCCTCGCATTTGGATCCAACAACGCGCCGAAAACCAGCGGCGCGTCACCTCCTCGGGAAGGCCTATCTTTAGGTAGGGTGTCGGACGGTAGCGGGCAGATTCTCTGGCTTAGCCTGAACCGACTGGATTGTAAATCGCTATGCTGGCCATGTAACAGTTCTAAGACTTTCCAGAAATACGCTCATGACGTTGAGCGCCCTCGAATCCGAGCGGGTATGAGTAAATGCATTTTGTCTACGTAAAAGGGGGATCTGTGGAACAAAAATGTAGGTAATTCAATGTGTAAATTCCTAATATCGCAGTACGCTGTAGGTACTACCATAAGTGTAAGGTGACCAAAACAATTTCATCGACATTGCATTTACATGTGCATTTAAGGTATGATTCCAAGACGTGTTACTGATTCCTGAGTGCTATATGCTATGTTTGTGCCACGGGCGGACCCTTAATCTCTTATTAGCCAATCTAATGTTAGCATATACTCACATGAAAGATAATGATTGCATCGTTGTTGTTCACCTTCCCCAACCAGGCTGTGGTCTCAGTGATATTGGTTAACGCGTAGCAACCTCTGCCTGCAGTTTCTACGGCTGAAAAGAAATATCTTAAATTTTGACCAAAATGTATTTAAAATATACATAATATAAGATTTAAAGTTACGGCTGGTCTAGTCCGGAGAACGGCGCCTGCCGATCCGGAGGTTTGAACCCGAGGTGGGTTCAAACCCCACACGCACCACTGTCTTTTCGAAATCATATTCGTTATGCCGTTGACTTAAAACGGTGAAGGAAAACATAGCGAGGAAAGCGACATGTACCTAGTATCTTTCGAAGTCATGTGTCATCCACCAACCCGCACTGGACCAGCGTGGTGGATTATGGCCTTAACTCTCTCCTTGCGAGAGAAGGCCAGAGTCCTAGCAGTGCGCCATAGGGCCAAATGGGGTTGCGCGACGTAGGCGCAACTGAAAACAAATTCGGGGATTTTCGCGGTGGACCCGCAAGGGTGCTAGCAACGGCAGGGTTGTGGTCGAACGAGAAAGCGATCCCGCGACTCTACCACAGTCATAGAAACACGTAAGGGTACATCCAAGTAGTGTAAACCCCGATATACCTCGCCGTGTCCCTACACGGCGGGCATGCGTAAATGCTTTCCGTAGCGGAAAAAAATTCAATTCTATGTGGACTACTTTTATACAAATGTATCTATATTCATTTGTAACCTCTATTATCAAAATATATTTAGTGAAAAACTGTATTTTTTATTATTTTAATTTAGTTTGCGTGACGATCTTTACGAATATATATAATTATGCTTACTTCTTGAGTCGAGTCGCTTCAAATTAAACTTTTCTCTGACATTGTCCATGAGAGCATCGGTGAGCGTAGTGCTGGGAGTGTAGAGCAGCCGCCCGGGCTGAGGCAGCTTGCTTTGTGTGACTGCTTGCTGTAAATTATAATAAATATGTAGTGGTAGGACTCATAGCAGAGTCCGCCTGGGGAAGTACCCACACCTTTGCCAGTTATTCTACCGCCAAGCATCAATGTGTAAAACATTACTGTGTTCCTCTTTCAAGGGCAATGTTTCCAGAGAAATTACAGGGCTTTGAGATATAACATCTTAGATCTCTGGTTGACGATCGCAGTGCAGTGCTAGGTAATGATTTGGACTCTTTATGTTCCAATAGCTGCGTGTCACTGTGCTGTTATGTGGGAGGCATGTTGCTCACCATCAGGCACATGTTCTGCTCGTTTTGTCACTCTTTTTTTTTTTAAATATGTGCCGATAACATAATACGGTGAATGAAAACATCGCAAATGAAGAGTTTTCTTATCGTAAGGAAACCGACATGCATCTAGAATCTTTCCAGGCCACCGAGCCGCACTGGGATTATGCGTGGTTGATTATGGTCTTGACTCTCTCGTTGCGAGAGAAGCCCCCGAGTCCCAGCAGTGAGAACATTTAGTGGGCTGTTTGAGAAACTCGGTTTACATTATTATTTTCTACAAAACAAAATAGCTTATCGTGACCACGGCGGTTGTAACGCTGCCGAAACGTACACATCACACTAGATATATAAACTAGTTTTGTAATATAATATATACACATGTGTGGTACGGATTCTATGATGAATACGTCGACCAATAGCAACGCAGTTAAAATTGGCGGTATTTGTTTGCTGAAAATAGACTTTTGTTTTAAATAGCCACTATCGCTAAGTATATAGTTTGGAAATATTATTTTTTCTTCTGAAAACACCATGACACTACTAGCTTGGTGTTAAAAGGGCGAGTCTTTCTAGCAGTCATTGATCAATTGCGGCCTTGACGCTCACGCCCTAAGCTTAGACAATTAACGACTACTTAGGTTTATTACTTACTTAAACAATGACGATACGACTAGAAAGCAGGAAAATCAATAAATGTACAAATTGCAGTCTTTATTACTTATTTCAAGGTTTAACATTCTTTATTTTTAGTACAGATAATACATGTTACGAATAGGTAGGTAAGTACTAAAATTCTGAAGGCAGTAGAGGTATATAAGTAGGCACTCAGAGGTCAACTGCATATCTTTATATTATTTTCCTTTTATATCTGATTTTATATGAAACTGGAAATTATACTTTGAGGTCAATATTATCAGCAGTCAATTTTAATTTACTGCTGGACATAAATCGCTCCGAAATCACGCCATCCGGCGGGATTTCCTCGGAGTCGTTCTACTCGTCAGGGAAATATATAATATACAGTCACGTCCAGGCGGATTTTCTAATGTGGTCCGAGTAAACCAGGTAAAATTTGTTCAGGGTGAATCATTTGTACGAACAGAAATATTATATTCCGTGGAGTCACTGAACAAGGCGTGTGATAAAGGCTTGACACTCAACGGAATGGAAGCACACTACGGATGCTTGGTCCGGTGCGTTTAGGACTCCTTAAATGTTGTACACTCTGTACACACCGCACACATGTAACACTCCTGTCGAACTTGAGTACAACGTCGACGTATATTCCGAGAGCTAGCTTGCTAGGTTGCCTCAAATATCTACCCAAAATTTGGTGCCAGCCCTCGGAATAGTAGGGTTGGAACGACGACAGTCAAACAACGATTTTACTGCAGGTATACAAACATGAAATAAGGTGCTCGTGAAACGCTTCGGCGTGCATCGCGTCGCTTCAAGAGCTCATCGGCAATTGCGGGGAGGTAAAACCCAATATAGCGGGAGGTGAGGAGGGATCTTTCGTAGGGAAGACAACTTGTGGCAATTGGATTCAAAACGACAAATTGTCGGAGAGGACGGTGCCCTGCAATGGGTCAGGTAATAATGGCTTCATCAAACAGAGGATATTGATGATATTTGATGCAAAATGCAGAAATATAGCTTTACATCAAGTTATTGACATCGATAAAACTACACACCTTTAAATGCCAACACAAACATTCAACGTAACGAACATATACTCACAACAAAAGACAAGCTAGCAGCATGTAATACAACCAAATTAAGCATAGAAATAAAATTAAACAGCACTAGAACTATCCCAGTTGTTCTATCGACAATGAACCGGAAACCTTGGGCATGACAATAGTGATGGAATGGATCCTAAAGCTGTTACTAATATAGCACTGGGTACTGAACTCGAAATATAAATTCCAAATGCAACAATGTGACCTATTTGAAATAGGTAGTTGGCAACAGTCAATTATGGCTACTTGGCTTTTCAGTGTTTAGTTATTTTATTATTTCCTATAGCATTTGGCAGAGAGCCAGTAGGAAACTGCAGAAGCTATAAAGTTACAACATTCAACATCTTGGCAAGATGTTATTGACTGTGCTAAAATATGAACTTCAGTGATGACTGCTCCCAGTATTATATGTAAGATCATAGGTTCAGTCCTCTATTAGAGTCAGCATTCAAAGAGTAATCTTAAAAGTGCAAATTCACAAATTAATTATTATACTGGATTAATTAAACTTTCAAAATTGTTTTTCCCTAGTTTGAGTGTTCACCACATATTTTTGAATAATATTAGATGTATGATAAAGGGGATGCCATTATGGCAACCAGTCCCAGAGTTATGAGCTCATTCACCATGATCTTTTGATTTAATCCAAGTTTATCAGGAGAGCCATGTGACAGAAAGAGCTAGCAAGGCTTCTCAGCAGTTCTTGTAAACCTTCCATTGTTTCTGCCATCATAACGATATTGTCTACAAATCGTAGTTGAGAGATGTGTTTGCTGTTCATTTCTGGACGGGACTGGATGTGGTATTAATATTTACAGAGAACACAATTTATTTTTGACTTTGATCACCAATACAAGAATTTGATTTACATAGGTATTTGTCATGTTTAATGACGACACTGTTTCATTGAAATTGTGTAATGTTTTTATTTCTATTCATATAAGTATGATGTTATTTAACAGTGTCTAATATTGTTGTTTTATCTGATAATCTTATGCAACACTAGCTTTGGTGCCTTTTCCCCAGCTTTTGAGAGGAGTTTCTTTTTTTTTCACAGATCCCCAAATTTTTTTTCAAGTAAGAGTACCCTCTGTTATGCCTTAGAAGCTGAGCTATTTGGTAGTAAAAGTTCCATCATAATCGATCCAGCAGTTTCGGAGATTAGCCCAAATAAACAGACAGACAATTTTTTTTATAGTTTTTAGGTGATGACTTTCATTTGAACTCAGTAAAAAGCTGTTAATCAGATATTACACAGAGACACATTCTAATTTTATTTATTTGTATATATGCATTTGTTTTGGATTTGTATAAGTAAGATAATTTCGTCAAAAAAAGATAGTTACTGCATTTTTCGTAAGGACTGCAGTACTGTCTGTCAAGTTGCTGCACTGACTTGGATACACAGAGCAAAGTTAATCTGAAAACGGCTACTCTGTACAATGGTAGGGGGAGCCCAAGAGGGGATTTCGGGATTTACTCGAGCGTGGCAGATTAATATACAGTTGGAAACCTTGTACCCGGTAAAGTAGCTCAACTGAATATGAGCCTCATATATTAGGCCGATTAGGAAATATTTCTTTTGATGAACATCAGTTATTATCGAGCACGGCAGATTAAGATAGTGTAAGTTAATTAGAAGCTAAGAAGAGTATATTCCACTAATATGACAATTCGAGAGTGACACAAAGAAATGGGAGGGCTACAAACTTATTAAAAAAACATTTCTACATTCTCCAGCGTGGTTATTATACTTTAAAGGAAATAATTCAAGGATAACGAAAAATATAATATCCAAGGATTCCACAAGCCGAAGTAATAAAAATTCATCGCTGATTGCTGATTTCCCAAAGGAAAAGGTAACATTATTTAACTTTTTTTCTTCTTATTACCTAAGCTTTGCAATCCAATAGGTCTCTATGATGCTCGAGTAACTCCCCGTTTAGCATCATGGGCTCCCCTACCACAAGATTCTCTTTCATTTTTATTTTATTATTTTCTCAGATTGCAGTTAACTTGTGGAGTCTACAATTTAATCGCAAAGTCTACAATTAAACTAAGTTTCACTATTGTGCAACAAAGCCAGGGCCATCGGACTGTTGTCACACAATGCTGTTTATTTACAATGGTGGAACTAATTGTTTATAGTACGATGTTGACTCATTGCCACTGAATACTTTATTCATAATATTCTCATTAATCTGGATAAACATGAACAGAGAATCATGTAGAGTTTTGTTACAAATGAACAAAATAATGTTAATGGATCCTTTTCTCAGAATTCTCTTATATGAGCTTTCATAATTTACTTAGGAATGTAGTATATTTGTCATTGTAATTAGAAAAGATATACATTTTTATCCAAAATTCAAATTTAATTAGAGTGCGATTACAATGCCATAAGCAATTAAGTGGTAGAATGTGGCAATGCCAGTTACTGGGTGTAGGTATTGTTATAAACTTAAATCTTTATATTTTCGGTTCCTGGAAATGTTGGAAATCTGTGAGATTTTGTGGTGATTTCATTGACTGGATGGAAGCTTACCGAATCCTTATAGCTTGCAATGATGGTTAGTTTATTAAACTAATTACTTTTATAGAAAACAAGTTATTAGTTAACAGTTAGTTCGAGGTATGCTTCAGGCTTATGCTTCATAATTTAAATAGCACAGAGGTCTTAAGGGATTCATAAAGGGATACACTTGGATACATAGTTGTATATTCCACTTTAGAATACTACCAACCATTCCAAATGAAACGATTCCCAGAGATATGAAAGGGCAAAGAGATACATCATATTGTGATATGATGTATCTCTTTGCCCTTTCCTTAGCCCTTTGCCCTGGAGACACATCTCCAGGTGACAAATGTGCTAAGTGTGAGGGCAGTAAGCTTGGCTAAGCAGCAATTTAGACTTCTCATGTTCAAAAACTATTCAATGTAATGTCTTGATGGTCCCATCATTGCATTTACTTAATAAAAATAATTACCTATATACCTATATTTTAACTTGGCTAATTTTATCAATGTTTATAAAATAATTATAAGAGTGTTTGCTCAATCACTCAGACATTTGCACATTAGAACTACTTAATTGGGGGTGGCTGAAAATTCACATGTAAATAGATTTAAGCCTGGAATAGCACATAGGCTTTTCTCCTCAAATAATGTTAAGCTACCAAGGCAAGGCAAATTTAATGTATAAAAATATTAATGTCAATGAAATAGGTAGATACTAAGATACTACCTACTAGGATAATAGTCTTCTGATATAAAAGTAGACTGTGTGTACGTTCTAGCTGATCTAGCAGGGTTAGTCCCTCAATTATACCTACTAGGATAATAGTCTTCTGATATAAAAGTAGACTGTGTGTACATTCTAGCTGATCTAGCAGGGTTAGTCCCTCAATTATTATCATTTATCTATCCTTTCCCACTTTTGGTATGGTTGATACACCACATCCGCTTTAGTCAGCATACCTATCTACTTAATTGATAAAAGTATACATCCTAACACATTTGGGATTACAATCACATTATAATGAGGATACACATAGAATGGTGTTATTATCATTACGCTATGTTACTTACCGTGTTTCTGATAGAATAACCATCCGTTTGAGTTCCCGGAAAGTTGGATTGATTTTGTCTTTGAAACAGAACAAAATTAAGAAGAAAATTATCGGTGAAAGGAACTCTATCGGGGTATGGATGAAACGCCTGATTCGCACCGTAAGGTGCTTCCACATCAGGATTATCAACTTCATTGTGTATAACTATTTATTTCTCATTTGAAATTAAGTTATTCTTCGTGTACCACGACCAGAAAACACCCACAATACTGCCGCGCACACAACACTGTTAGCACTTCTGATAGTTGGGTAGCCTAGAGAAAAATAGTTTTAAAAATCATTAATGATAAATTTTGTAGCATTATAACGCTCTGAAACTGTAGCTAAAGACTTCTAATAAACTAAATTTCTAACAATTGATAACAATTTTTTGTTACAAACAATACTACCGTTGAGTAAAGTTTAGTCACTAAACTGCTAAGTCCTAAACTGACAACTGACATTTACAGAGTAGGTAGGTGTCTAGTACCTACTGACTTTGTGCTGTGTGGTTGTCAGATTGTGACATTGAGGCGTTAGCTAAAGTGACGTAGGTACTGAGTAGGTTATGAACATGTTATGAGTCAACGTGCGGTGACACACCAGACACCCAGACAGTATGTATTTTCTATCGTGGGTAAGTAAAAATGGAGTTGCTCTAGAGATGGATAAGACTGTTGCAAAAGTATCGACATCACTATATTTTCCAGTCGACATCATCATCATATTGTCATTTTAACTATATTTTCAGCTGATATTTAATGTAAGTAATATAAGTAAGTATGTGTAATATAAGTATATCCGATATGTCGTTACAGAACTGATATTGAATAGTGGAAATCATAACAAATTTAATACTACATTTTGAAGTGAAAACTTCTTTTGACGCACAACACACATATGTTTCATGGGCTGTGAATGAAGCTCATCATTACGCTGGTAAATGAAAGAAATCTTCGGGTGAACTCGTAACTATTAAATAACTCATATATCATAAACGGTAAGTTTTTTAGTTTAAGAGTTTACTGGAAACGAAAGATGCAATATTATATTTTCTACAATAATGACCTCCATGACTTTCGCCTTCAAAGGTAGTTATTTAAATTTGACCGGCAATTTAGTTCAGTTTCCATGATCAAGAATTCGCCTCAGGCGCCATCATGAAATAACGTTTTAGCTGATATCTCGAAAACTATGCACTTTAAGGAAAAAATATCAGAATTATTATTGTAGGAAATGTAATTTTACATCTTTTAATATGTAACAATTATCGAGGAAAATATCGAGATGTCGATAGTTTTTGGAACAGTCTTATCCATCTCTAGCGCAACTCCATTTTTACCTACCCACGATGGAAAATACTGTCTGGTGTGTCACCGCACATTAGGCCTGTTCACACCAGACAGTATTTTCTGTCGTGGGTAGGTAAAAATGGAGTTGCGCTAGGATGGATATGACTAGATGCTTGACAATGAGAGGTCGTGGGAGGCGGTGGTCTCCTTCTGCGAGATAGTCATGTCGCGGAGGGAGGCCGAGGAGCGAGAGAGGGAGATGGATCCTCTTGCTCCTCCGCGGAGAAGGAAGCGGACACGGGGGCGAGCCGCTCGGGCTCGCATCCCGTCTCCACTTGGAGTGCCTGGGGCGTCGGGCGTTTAGGGCCGCCCGGCCCCCTAGGGACCTAGGGATAGGCCCTCGCGAGGCGGTGACGCGCCGATGGTTTCTGGTGCGTCACTGGAGCCAAATGCGGGGGCCCCATCCCCCCGCGAGGCGGGCCCGCAAGGGTGCCGGCGTTAATTTTTCATGAATTCTTTTCATTGTTGGCACCTCTTTGTCAGTAATGTGAAAATTATGAATTGTTTTACGGATTACTGCTGTATCAAAATCATCAATGATTATTATATTTTTCCTGCATCTTGTCTTTTTCGGAGATTTGAATTTGGTTCCATCTTTCAAAACACGTTTACCTTCCAATAAGACTCTTTTAACAGTTGACAGTGGAATTCCTGTCGATGTCGATACCAATTGGGCTGATGTAGTCACACTTGACATGTCTTTATCGTTCATGTCTTTAAAATAGCTATTTAAATTAAAATTACACAAAATTTCTTTTACTTGGCTATTTAATGGTTTCCGTATTTTGCGCTTATTTGTGTTGGCATCCATTTTACTAACACTTATATCAAACAAAAACAAAATAATATAAAATACGTCACGCTGCAGTCTGTACAAGAGGTGAAGTGCGGCAGGAGCGCGGCGAGACAGAATGGCGCCGCGCCTCAGGCCGGTTACCCAAAATCAGTTTAAACCGGTTTTTACCTGGCGAAAATGGCGCCGCGCCTAAGGCCGGTTGTCACACCTACACTATCTATGTACACTCACACAAATGCAAAGCTCAGCTTATACCTCGCGGACTGTACTACTAGTAGCTCTGCCTGCGAAACCAAGGGTTGTGGGTTCAATTCCCACCCAGTGCAAATATTTGTGTGATGAATGCAAATGTTTGCACTGTGTCTGGGTGTTTCTATGTATAATGAGTATGTATTTAAAACTATATAAGTATTATATCAGCTATCCGGCCGCCATATTACAAGCTTTGCTTAGTTTGGGGTCAGATGGTGTTGTGTGTGAATTTTTCACCAATATTTATTGCTATAGTTTTCTTGTTATTTCAAAAAAAGTCGCACCAATTTCAATAAAAAAAAAATTACCATCTACTATATTATAGTAAGTATATTTACTATCTAAAGACACTTGAATCATTAAGACGAATCTAACGGTATCTTAATTGTCAAAATCCATCCAGCCATTTGGAAGATTTGTGGAAATGATTGTAATGACTTATTGAAACTCTATAACTGCAATATAGACTATAGAAAAGATCTCCTTACAGTTGGTAACTACAACATCAAACTTAATTTTACTAAGCCTCAGTACTACCTATACCATTCCTGCACGCTCAGAAATGATGATCGAATGCGGTATACTTAACCCTGAAATTTCATACGGACTAATAGAAAAACAGGAAGTCCAAAGAGGTGTTTATTTGTCCAACTGTCTAGTCGAAGTCAAACCTAATAAACATGCCAATGTCTCTATTCTTAATACTACTACTGAAGATGTTATCATCCAAGATCTATCTGTAGAAATTCACCTCCAACAAAATGTGAAAAACCTCCCAAAAAGACCTCCAAAAAAATGTGCAACCGATTCACACTGTCTCTTCTAACCCTTCTATTTCCAATTCATTCATTATATTCAACTCAAAGTATATAAATTCCTTGTCAAAACAAATCAATGTCACTCATAATGAGTGACATTGATTTGTTTACATTTTATTCATCGTCATTTGAAACGAAGTTGTCAATTCAAAAACTTTTACCTTCCACCAGGGGGCCACAATAAGTGACGTCACATTTTGCGGAAACGAGATAGTCTAATTATCTATTCCATGTGAAAAAAAGAGAAAGAGATATCGCTTTTGAGCGTTTTCACAAAAAAGTGTACTCCCCACTTTTCGGTTGTCCCTTGTGTTTGAAATATTAGTAACTAGTAATATTATGATTTGGTGAATATTTTAATGACTGTAAGCATTAAACATTAAACATACTTTCAACTAGCAAATAAAGTACCAAAGATATGAAAAAAAATGAAAGCAATTAAAATAATTACCAATTTTAATCAGCAAGAAGTCAGTTTTTGTCGTGTCCCCCACTCGAATTTTTCGATGTTAAAAGCTGTTCTGAATTTTTTTCCACGCGATACAATGACTTTTTGGTACGGTTTGAAAGTACTCTTACTCGTCTATCGGCCCTGGTACTTTTTAATTTAAAGCTAAAATACACAGCAACACAATTTGATTTCCAACAAACATGTAAAAAATGGTACCGACCGGACATGTCAGGTTTGTCACGGCTATTTCTGCTATTCAAATAATAAATACGGATTTTTAATTTCTGAACTGGTAATTTTAACATGTACACTGTAATAATGTTCGAAATAAAATAAAAACTATAGTCCATTCCACGGAGAGGTGTAGAAAATGTAAACAAAGGTGCTACCATAATATAAAAATCGTTTAACCTTAGTATTTTTCTAAAACTAAAAATATTTTTCACAAATATGATACGACTTTACTGTGATCTTAAATACAACATACTTGGATGTGTATTGATCAAATAATTATTTATTAACTTATCTTGAATGTTATAAATAGTAATAGTAGAATGTGGTAGATACGGTATATAACAGTGGCAATTTGATCTATGATTCTCAAACTGCGAATCCCATCGAATTTTGCCTGCGGATTCGCATTCGTTAGTTATTGAAGTGATAACTTCATTTGGCGCACCACATACAGATTTTTCGTGGGCCGTAAATTAAGCTCAAACGTCACGCTTGGGAATAAAAGAAATATACGGATGAAGTCAGAGATGCAATTTATTTGAAATGCTTCTATTTAAAATGCAAATACAAAATGCAAAATACCTATTTTGTATTTTGCATTTAAATACCTACCTTTTAGTAAAAAGCATTTGGTATTCTATTTGAAATACCTTTTGAGACGTATTTTGGACATGTGCCTGATGGTAAGCAACATGCCTGCTGCCACATAACAGCACAGTGACACGCAGCTATTGGAACATGAAGAGTCCAAATCATTACCTAGCACTGCACTGCGCTCATCACCCAGAGATCTAAGATATTATATCTCTAAGCCCTGTAATTTCTCTGGAAACATTGCCTTTCAAACTGGAACACAGTTATATTTTCACATTACTGTTTGGCGGTAGAATAACTGGCAAAGGTATGGTACTTCCCCAGGCGCACTATCAAAAAACAACTATAACAAATTCAAGGTAGTCGGGAGTTAATCAAAATTTTTAATTTTGTTCTTGTACTACATTACATTAATAAAACCTGTTTTAAAAATGTAATTTTAGAATGGATAGGACACGGGCTGATTTCATAAAACTATCGCAGCACCAGAGATGTACAAAATGGTTTTAAAAAAACATTTAAATACAAAATGCAAAATACTTTTCAGATTTACTATTTCAAATGCAAAATAGTTTTGAGTTTTGTATTTCAAATGCTAAATGCAAAATAGGTATTTTCAAAATACCTTTTCAAAATAAAATACCTTTTGACTAAATCTCAGATATTTATTTTTATTTTAGGTATTTATGATGAGAAATAGAGACACAATGCCGAACCGAACAAAAACTAAAAACATTGCATCTTATGCATGACACTTTTGTCATGGAGGGATCAAAAAGTAGTGAGAATGAGATAAAATATAGTTATTATCAAAGATCTCAATACGCAGATGTGCCCTCCCAAACTTCAGGGCGAACGGAATCATGTTATTGTTGGGAAGAGTGAGCTCACTCATTCCGTTCCAGTCGGTTGCAGGAAGCGGTGAACGCCGGACGTTTTTACTTATAACTATTCGTTGTCAACAACCAAATAAGTAGAACCACAGCATAACGCGCCGTTAGTGATTCTAGGGGTCAAGTGTATTGGTTATGTGTGAAGTACTTACGACACACATAGAGACGCAGTTATTACCAATTTCAATTTACTCAGGGCACATCCATTGGTTTATATCGATGGTTATTATGTATTGATAACTTAATAAATTAATTTTCTACATCTAGGTTGTCTCGAGTCTTTCTACACACCGAGTCCAGAAAACTAGACTTACGAAAAGAGAGCTATGTCTCCATTTTGTGAATTGTGTTGCCATTTATTTCGGTTGGTTGTGTAACTTATTTTATTTTTATTACACTTTTCTCAATAACAACTGGACCCTGGCCTGTCTACATTGACATTGTCTGACACTAGTCAGACATAAGGCGCTCACTCTGACCAAAGAAAAATAAAAGTGGTCAAGTGCGAGTCGGACTCGCCCATGAAGGTTTCCGTAGCAGCAAGTAACATAATATAAATTTCTTGTAGTTCGTTGTTACTTCAGTGTTTTAACAATAGTGAATTTATGACGTATTAAAATAAAACTACTTAGGTACTAGATCTCATTCAAACCAATTTTCGTTGATAGTTTATATGGTAATGTACATTATGCCCTTTTTTATTTTTGTCATTCTCTTATTTTAGAAGTTACAGGGAGGGGACATTTTACCACTATGGAAGAGTCTCTTGCGCAAACTGAACAGTTTAGAAAAAATATATGTTAGAAAATAGCATTTTTAAAGACCTATCCATTGATAACCCACACGTATGGTTTTGATGGAAAAAACATTTTTGAGTTTCAGTTCTAAGTATGGGACACCCCCAAAATTTAATGGTTTTTTCTATTTTTGTATGAAAATCTTAATGCGGTTCACAGAATACATATACTTACCAAGTTTTAATGGTATAGCTCTTATAGTTTCGGAGAAAAGTGGCTGTGACATACGGACGGACAGACAGACAAACATGACGAATCTATAAGAGTTCTGTATTTTGCCATTTGGCTACGGAACCCTAAAAATGAACAAAATTAAACAATTTTGATTAACTTTACTGTACAACATTCTACTAGTCAAGCCCTTTCATTTGCTACCCATGTTGAGGGAATAGTGAAAAATAAATGTGTTTCCCCATTTTGTTGTGGCGGCCATCTTGGATTTGAAATTCACCATAGTCCATAGTATTCTACTAGTCAGCTCTTTCATTTGGCAACCATATTGAGGAAGGTTTTGAAGAAATATTTTGTCCGCTATTTTGTGGAGGCGGCCATCTTGAATCGATATCAATCAAACATAGCTAAAAATGACCTTCAAATAAAAAAAACGCATCGAAATCGGACCATCCGTTTGAGCTCTACGGTGCCACAAACAGACAGGCATCGACGCGACGTCAAACTTATAACATCCCTATTTTTGGTCGGGGTTTAAAAGCAGGCGCCTCTATCGGACAAATTTGGTGACATCCGTTATCGTTATCCGTTCGTTTCATATTTTTTTGGCTAAACTTAATGACAAAGTATTTTGTATTTTGAAATGAATATTAAAATGCAACATACGTCTCAAAAGGTATTTCAAATAAAATGCAAAATGCTTTTTCCTAAAAGGTATTTAAATGCAAAATACAAAATAGGTATTTTGCTTTTTGTATTTGCATTTTAAATAGAGGTATTTCAAATAAATCGCATCTCTGCGCAGCACTACCCTTATCCAGTGGAATATATTTTTATGGCAATACTTTTTGAGTATTGAATTGAAAATTGAATTAAAATTGAATTAAAATTGAATTGAAATTGAAAGAACGAAAAACACTATTGTAGCATGAACTCTAGAATTCTATTCTTTTCCAATTTCTTTGCCTTCCACTCTACTTAGTCTGTGCTACCTTCTTGAGGCTGAATTTACTTACAACTTAGAATAAATACCATTAAAATTTCATCAATTATGTCATCATCAACAGCCCACTAAATGTTCCCACTGTTGGGACTCGGTTCTTCTCTCGCAAGGAGAGAGCATATTCCACCACGCTGGCCCAGTGCGGGTTGGTGGATGACACATGACTTCGAAAGATTCTAGGTACTTGTCTGTTTCCTCACGATGTTTTCCTTCACCGTTTTAAGTTAGCGGCATTACGCACATGACTGCGAAAAGACAGTGGTGCGTGTAGAGTTTGAACCCGGGGTCTCCGGTTCTCCCGACTAGACGAGCCGTAACTCAATTACCTATGTATTTCTTTCTATTCATCCTCTTTACTAGTTTTGTAGCTTTTAATGTTTTAATTAACCGAACAAAAACAGTTAATCAATATTCAGAACTAAGCTTACATAATTAAGGCTATCCTGACAATTTAGGTAATAACCACAGATTTCTAAACAGATGAAACCTTCGTGAACGACACTGTGAGGCCAGTAATTAGTTATGTATGCGTGACATGTCTCACCGACGTTGTCAAATTACTCACGTTGGTGTGCGTGTAATGTTCCCAGTCTTAAGAAAAAAATCCCACTATTGTTGTCTTAGCTTCGGAAATCTTCGCGTATAATAAACACATATTTATATTATAATTTTAAAATAATTTATTATTACACCGATTACATATTATGCAAGGCTTTCTTGTTATTACTATTTCCATCCTATGAAGTTAAGAATTTTGATTTAGCATGCAACAAAAAATTCGAATATTCGTACAGAAAATTCGGAATAAAAAGACAACGCCGAATAATAGTAAAAATCATGTGTGTGTTTATTTTGAGTATTCTATCGGAGCTTCTTGTGAAATTTTGAATATTATGCTTGACAAAAGGTGGCAACTACCTACTCATTTAATATCGGTGAACACAGGAGGTGCAGAGAATTTTTGTCAACTGATTTGATGTTGGGGGGCCAGATCATTCAATTTACTATCCAATTTTTGTCTGGACGCGTGTCGCAAACGAAAAGTTCACCTTTTCAAAAATGTTGATACAAACCAACGAAAACCGTCTAAGAGTTTATGTAAATCAGTTGAACATTATTCACATCGCCACCCAAAGTTACGTCGTCCAAATACCTAACGTTTACATTGGACTAGAGACGTTAAATGACAGAGCGAATGCCCAGGGCGAAGGTCGCATGGCCGAAGATTCACCAAGTCCGCAAGGTCCGCCATAACATTGGCAAAGAAAATTGTAGAAGTCAAGAATTTTATTCTTCACTTCGGACAACGGGGCTCCACGATCAACCAAATGAAAGGCGTTTTTGACGTACACCTTTAACAACCCTCTCCCCAATTTTGGACAAAGAAAGTCAGGACAGAATGAACAGCAGCCTCACGTCCACTCAGAGAACCAAAATCAAGTTTGTGGTACAGGGAGCTCGAAAGTGCAACGCTTTATACCTACAACCCACTTTGGCAGCAAAGCCAGGCAGCAAATATGTGGTGCCTACAAGGATTGGCCTGATCCCAACATCTTTTTTTGGGTAAGTATGTACGCACAAATTAGCACCGTATAAAACTTCGACAATGTCACTACTGACTCGACCAGATAACATGAGGTTGATTAAAACGATTAGATCTCTCAAAAGAACTCGCCTACTTTTTTAAGCTCCACTATACCTACTTACAAGAATTAAAACTTGCTTCATAACTATAGTTTTCATCAACAGTATTAGTATTTTTATAAACACTAGTAATGACGTGGATTTGTGCTAGGCATCGATTGACATAAAATTAAAAAATTACGATTATAAAAATAGGGTTTAAAATAGAATAATACAATCTACTTAAGTACATAAATAATTTGGTCTACGAGTATCTTCAAAAAAATCATAATCTATATTTTACCTTAACTTTAGGGAAAATAATTTCAGTTTAGTACAGGAACACCAACCAATTTTCGTTGAGGTGTTGTGTTTCTATTCATCAATCGAAATGAAATCGCCTAAATTATACAAAAATCAGTAAAAATATTCAAACTTTCCTATGAAATGATATTCCTCTTTCCTTTTCTTATTTTTGGGAACAATGTTTGAAGACACAAGATGGCATAATCTTGTACAAAACTTAAAATCACACGGGACTCCCGTACGAGACGGAAGTCCGTTTCGTACTGACTGGAGTTTGTATTTGCTTTGGCGTTTGATATTTGCTTTCTGGACCTAAGGATCTGTGTTCTGCACGTTCCATCTGCCTTTTGTTTTAGAAATCTGTGGTAATAACACGGAATCCAGGCGATTCCAACACTTACGACGACACAGACAGACATGCCCATAGGTGCAAGTTAAAAATGCCTGTTGTTTGTTAGAAACACGATGGTTAGGTATGTATCATAAGTATTTATTAAGATAATTAATAAGAAAATTGAACAAAATTGGTAACTCATTTACAGTTTTTCATCATAGTAGTTGACTTATCAGGCTTTGACATTTGATTATCTTCCTTACGTTACAGGTTGGTCCTGATTTGGCTCCGTCTGACTTCTTTTTATTCCCTAAAATTAAAAATCAGCTCAAAGAGATACAGTTTTCATCGCCGGGAGACGCGTTAGCAGCGTTTGAGAAGGCCGTGGAAGAGGTGTCTGCGGAGGACTGTTGAGAAAAGATGTTATGAAAATTGGTTCTGGCGCATGAAACGTTGTATAGACAAAGTTTCATGCGTCTGGATAAATTTTGCTGGTGGAGAATTCTTTAAAAAGATTAATAAAAAAATATTTTTTCATAGAAGTTAGTATTTTAGTTTCGCAAAACTTTCTGAGTGTTCCACGTATGGGGCGCGCGCGAACCCATTACTCTCAGGGGGTCACAATTTTTAAGACAATTTTAACAATCGTTTGTTTTAATTACACATTGTACTTCAAAAGTTAACTAGCAAATTTGCCACCTGAGCTTACGTTTTATTGTGATTTTAAGTGGTTTGGGAGCTACTACATCATTTATAAATAACTAGCTGACCCGGCGAACTTCGTACCGCCTAACAGTCAATGAATGACGTGTTACTTTTTAGCTAAACTAATTTAGGCTTTGATGAACGTAAAACAATGATACAAAATAATATACAGTATAAACTCCACGTAACGTCCATCTATTTAACGACAAACTCCTTAAAGCGTCGAAATCAATTGGCTTTGGTTGGTTTAGCTTGTCTTCCATACAATAATACACTCTACATAGCATTATATCCACTCGTCATAACGACCACAACTGAGTAATAAAAAGTACCTTTTAGGTTGCTAAAATTAGTAAAAACTGCGCATCTGTGTACGTTTTTTTTGTCGCTTTATTATCCTAGCCTGCAATAAATTCGACTGTCGGCATCATGTAACAACTTTCTAAGAAATTCGTTCTTTTGTTTACAAATTGGGATTGCTTGCACGTGTAGATTGTTATTGACCATGACTAATAAGTAGGAGTTATCTTTACGTTATCATATTCTTAGTAGCTTACAAACTTTTAAACTGCAAACATGGCTACTAAAAGAATATCACTGTGTATTAACGAAAAAGTTTTACTGAAACGCGCAATAGAGACGGGAGAGAAGATAAATGAAAGCAGCTAAATTATTGGAAAATTATTTCCTTTATCGCCAAGATGGCTGAATATTGCAAGATATTAATAAAATAAGTAAAAAAGTACAAAATACCTAATGGTACAGCAAAATACGTCCGATAAAAACAACAGACTATACGCAATAGCGTTCAAATAAGATTATTTTTTATATACGTAACTACCTATTTTTAACACAATTTTCCAATAAACTTTTCTTTTCCTAATTCTGATTTTTCTTACTCCATTTAACGACAGTTCTCTATAACGCGATAAAATGGGCAGTCCCTTCAGTGTCGTTACATAGAGTTTATTTATATAGATAGAAACAAAAAAGTATTTTATTATAATGAATGATGATGAAAACATAAATACAGAATGAGAATAAAAAAAAATTAAAAAAATTTAGTACTTCAAACTCATGTCAGAAAAAAATGATTGAAAACGTATGTTGTGCAGATTGGGGAAAAAAAACTCGGATTAATTCATTAATAGGATTTTCATTCAAGCACTTTGTGGTAAACGACATTCTTTGTTTTTTGGTCAGGCGCAAGAACAAATAAAGCGGATGGTTTGCAACTAAGGCAGCACAAACCAGGCGTTTCACCAGCAAACTTCAATGCTCTATAATGCTGGCAAACAACGTCCATTGGACCAATGCAAACTAAACGATGCAAACTGTAGTCGATGGTGCAATCATACAGAAACGCTGCTCGATTCAAATCAATACTTGAACCATTTCTTCTTGCACTTCGAAGATTATTCATCTGTACGATAAGCTCGAGGATTTCTCGTTTCTAACCTAGCCGTTTCTCGGGCTGCCTCTCTTTGCACTTGTGTTTGAGAAGCACGAATTAAGGCCCTTCTTTGCTCCATACTAACGCGGCGCTGTTCTCGTGCAATTTCTCGTTCTCCATCAGATATTTTTTTTTTTTTTTTTTTTTTTTTTAATATTGGTGGACAATTCACACACAACACCATCTGACCCCAAACTAAGCAAAGCTTGTGTGATGGTAGCCAGATAGCTGATACAATACTTATATAGTTTTAAATACATACTTATTATACATAGAAACACCCAGACACAGTGCAAACATTTGAATTCATCACACAAATATTTGCACTGGGTGGGGATCGAACCCACGACCCTCGGCTTTGCAGGCAGAGCTACTACCAACTAAGCCACTAGGGCAGTCAAAGTCAATTGACTCGCGATATTCCGTTGCCTAATTGCATTACGGCTTCGCTGGGAAAGATTAGATCTTCTAGGACGCGGCATTGTTATTAAAATGTGCACTCGCATAAAACCACCAAATATAATAATAGTGCCTGAACTTTCGAGACATAGACAATAGCTCAAAGAGTATATAACCACTACGTATGAATAGTTTATCAAGAAAAATCATAGACAACCTTTAAAAAGACATTTACTTTTTTGTTAACCTGTAGATTTTTTCCCTTAATCTTATAACCTTTACCTACTGATTTTTATTCCCTAAATTCCGTTCCTTTCCGATGATTTTATGTTTTTACTGTAGAATAAATCTTAGGTATTATTTTCGGGAATTAAAAATTAAATAATTAATACATAATTTTCGAAAATTAATGTCTAAAACAAAAAAATATAACAGTACCTGAACTTTGTAGACCTTTTACAAAAAATAAATTTCTGAACGCACACATGACGTCTTCAGAAAAAAAAAATTGTGGCTTAAAGGTCTCAGCAACCAGGCCTTAAGCTCAAAAAAAAAAGTTGTTACACTATTTGACAGGATTGGACAACAAATGTTTGACATGTAATAAATAAATCAGCATCTATTGAAATGATTAAGTATTCATTACACATATCGAGTTTTCATTGTTTTTAAGATGTATTCTGTTATTCGGGACGGAAACAAATCCAACAAATCAAAAACCATGGCAATCGGTCCAGCCGTTCTCGAGTTATAAGTGTTGTAACAAACACGACTTTCTTTTATATATATAGATAAGAAGATAATAATTATAAGATCATAAATTGAATTAAAAAAAAAATGTTTTGTCTGTGGCTTAGTTGCGCGCGAATAATATGGCAACTAATTATTTTTTCCCGCCAAAACGAAAAATTTGTCATAACTGCACATAACTCTTTTTCACTTTTCACTCTTGTAATGATTTTATATTGATAATTTATTCGCAAGTGTGTTGAAAAACGTCGTATGATATACGTGTGTATTGATGATTACCGTATTCGGCTCTCTTAAGGCCCTCGCCTTCGGATTAGGCCTTATGGTGCCTCAGCGGTACTTAAATCACAATTTTTACACACTCGTAGAGTAATCTACTAATACGTCGCTCCGGGGCTGATTGCCGTAAAAGGGAACCACTCTCGAAATTGTTCAGAGATACGTTTACTTAGGGCACGCGGTACTAGGTAGATGTAGCTATAAAAGTGAGGCCATGAGAAGAATCCAGTTGGGCTGGACAGTGTTTGGGACTCTTCGTCGAATCTTCTGGTCACCCATCCCACAATGTCTCAAAACAAAAGTTTACAACCATTGCGTCCTATCCGTTATTTGGTTATTACCAACGGTGCTGAAAAGTGGACACTGACAGTCAAAATGGTTAGGAAGCTTAAAGTCGCTCAGCGAGGTGTGGAAAGGGCTAAACTCTATAATGATTACTCGGGGTTTCTCTGAGGGATTGCATCCGTAATGAAGTCATTCGTCAGAGATCAGATACCTAAAGTCACTATCATAGCTAAGTGTAATAGCAAACTGAAGTGGTAATGGGCCGGTCACATCTGTCGCAGACCCCAGGTAGCAAAATGACGTCTGCGACGAAAAAATGACGTCATCCTAAGGTCATATTAGGGTCCGTAGTTTATTCGTCAAATAAGTACGTCACACTGACGTCATTTTAACGTCTGGTACTCAAGGGAACGTCCTGGTGACGTCGATTTAGCGTCAATTCAGTGACGTCCTATGTTGGTCATGATTATGACGACGTAGCAACGTCCATATAAGGTCAATTCTGTGACGTCCTGTGTTGGTCGTGAATGTTACGTCCTAGTAACGTCCATTTACGGTCAATTCCGTGACGTCCTGTGTTGGTCAATAATAAGACGCCCTAGCAACGTCCATTTGGGGTCAACTGTGACGTCCTGTGTTGGTCATTAGTAAGACGGCGTAGCAACGTGCATTTAGGGTCAATTCTGTGACGTCCTGTGTTGGTCATGTATTATACGTCCTAGCAACGTCCATTTACGGTCAATTCTGTGACCTCCTGTGTTGGTCAATAATAAGACGCCCTAGCAACGGCCATTTGGGGTCAACTGTGACGTCCTATGTTGGTCATTAATAAGACGCCGTAGCAACGTGCATTTAGGGTCAGTTCTGTGACGTCCTGTGTTGGTCATGTATTATATGTCCTAGCAACGTCCATTTACGGTCTATTCTGTGACGTCCTGTGTTGTTCCTAATAAGACGCCCTAGCAACGTCCATTTGGGTTCCATTCTGTGACGCCCTGTGTTGTTCATTAATAAGACGCCGTAGGAACGTACCTACATTTAGGGTCAATGGCGAAAGTTCGTAGTGTCTATGTACAGACTCGCCAAGATATTTCGGCCGTAGTGTACTTACCTACGTACTATTTATTTAGTGCATCTAAAGGAATGCTCTAACACGTAGGTACTACTTAATAATACCTGCTTAACACGTTCGCAGTCCCAATACAAAAGTTTCCGACAACGCCATAAGTCCAATATCATTTTCATTACTTTTGACCATTAGTCGATGCAAACGTCACAACTGATGCATAATTATGTTAAAATAAAGGCCCGTGCCCCGACTTTGCTCGTGTACACCGGGCGGTACACGGACTTAAAACACGACGAAGGAAGACTCACTTCGTATGCACGCGCCAAAGCTAAAGGGTGTCATCACAATGTAAAAAATGTAAAAAGGCATATGTATTGATTGTTTTCCTAAAGTTACAGTTCACCAATAAAACATTATATATTTCTACTAACTCGTTTCATTTTGTACTGTGAAAACATTATATAAAAAAAAATAAGTCATGTTTTGGTTTTTCTTGTCTAATAGAACCCTTGTCACAAGTCCAGGAACGATACACTAACAAATTTCATAAGTCCGTGGCTGCAGAGCCCATATAGTTATAGTGGCCTCGTGTACCGCATAGGGTACACGGACTCGGCGGAATCGCTCCGCGTGTACCGCATAGGGTACACTGGACTGCGAACGTGTTAAGGTAGGTACCTAATTGCAACCGATAAAATTAATATTCATCGTCATTAAATAAATTATCAGTTTAAATGATAAATGATTTATTTTCTGTAAGTAGGTTTGTACAAACACTTTTAGTTAGAAGTCCACTGCTGGACAGGCCCCATATACATAGAAATGCCACGACGAGCGGTCTTGAGCCGCCTCGATACCTACAGAAACATCCACCACTGACTTCCATTCGTTTGACTAGCAGAATAAACGGGAACCTACTTATGATGCTATGGACATTCAAGCATATTATTATTATTATGGGAATCAGAATAAAACCTAATTAAGTAAGGTAGGTATATGAGCTATAGGTATGCCATTATCCAAGAAAAGAAACATAATTTTATTCTAGGAGAGTACAACAGGTGCCTACCATGCTCAAGCAGGCACGATTAAATTAGCTCTAACAACATAACTATCATGCGGCTAGCGAACGTTTTTTTGTATTAAAATATAGGTACTCTGTAAAACTTTAACTCGACAGTAAATAGTCCATTTTAATAATTTAAAATTATCACCAGAGTTTATCTTTCTTCCAATCTGCGAGGAACGGAACGCATTGATAGCATGTTGTTTGTTATTATTTTATTAAATTATTATTTTTTACATTTGTATTTGTTATGTAACTCAATGAAAAGAAATTCAGCTATTAGTCTATCATCAAACATTAGAAAGAACCAATATAAGATAGAAAAGGCTGATTAAAAATATAAATATTTAAAAAGTAAAAAAAATATATTTTTGTTTGCTTTTGTTTATTTCGGAACGGAACGAACGAACGCGTTGACGGTTGGTTGGTATCCCGCGCTTTTTTCTTTCTCAATTCTCTGTGTCAAACAAATGTGTAAATTCTCATGTTTTTTCTTGCTGTTGTTATAGTACGTATCACAGCACATAAAAGGATTGTAAATTATGTATAGTGTCGTTCAGTTCGCGGAGAGTGAGGGTGGCACTGTGGCTGTGGTCATCAATAAATGGATAACACCTAAAAAAGAAATCTATTGGCCTCCCGTAAAGGAGGCGAAAGCATTGATAAACTTCTACAGAGGTGTTCGTCTCCAAATGAACAATGGAAACTATACGAGATCGATAGAGTTTTCTATCAGACTGGTAAGTTTTTTTATGAGTAGGTAGTGTAACACTACCACACACAACTATTTTAGCAGCTGGTGGCTTGAGGGCAGTTAACTTTACCATGCTTTAAGCCTGGGCACAGACAGACTGGCCCAGAATTTAATTCTAGTAGGTGCTAGTGTTTTAAAACCTAACTAAAAAAATACACGGTGCCATAACCTAAAATCTAAGGATTACGGCCGAGCTGAAGTTGACTGCAGTTTTGATGCGCACAGAAAAAAAATATTCAGATTGCCCAAGATCACAAGACAGAACTGCTATTTTTAGGTCATGGCGCCGTGTGTAAACAAGCAGCAGCGGCGACAGCAAGCAAGCAACAGATAAGTAATCATTTCCAAGAAAGTGTGTTCACAGGTGTTTGGTTTTGTTTGTTTTCACAAATATTTGTTGGTCTTGTCTTATAATTATACATTGTATAACATACATAAACCTGGTGGTTAGGTGGCCACCGAACCACCAGGGGGTATGTATGGGGGTATGTACCCACATCCACCTAGAATGTGCCCTACATAGCATTGTGTTGTGTTCATTGCAGTCTCATGTGCCTGTAATCTCACCACCATACCATATCAAAACAGAAACAAAAGCATAGTAAATTATATAAGTAATGGCAGTACTATTAACTACTAGTAATGAGATAGAACTAATGGATTAATAAGTGCTGGACTACCAAGCTTGTACGGCGTGGGTGTGTTGCATGGCGTGACTAACTTTAACTTGCATGTTGTTTTGATATTAACTGTGTTGGTGTTTTATGCTTGTTCTATAGATGAATTGGATAAGGCAAAGAAAAAAATTAAAGTTGGTGGAAGACACATCAGATATACAGACTGAGGAGGAAAATTATATAAGTAAGCCACCTAAAGCGCAAAAAAAAAAACTAGCAGATACATTTCATCATCAGATGATAATGATGATGAGAAAGGTGTGAATTCCTCGTCCTCCGCCTTTAAAGAAACATCTATCCAATTGTAATTATACCGGATGATACATTAACTAAATTATTTTGAACATAATAATATTTCCTTCCATTATTTTCTTTTTTTTTTTTGCTTTTAGATATAAACCTTGAACCTTCAAGTACAAGCACAATTTACAGTGATTTGGTACTAAATCACAACTCACAGATGAATAAACCTGATGCACAAGAGAAGGCTTCTAACAGTCATCATGATCAACCATCTGGTTCACAAAGTATGACACTCGATGAAATTGTTGCCAGCAGTGCTTCCAATAACTGTGGTAAATAGTAAAAATCATTTTGATTTTTTAAATCTATAGCTGCCTAACTAGATTCTTTGCTAGATACTACCTTATATGCATGAGTATAGTTTTCGACGATTATTTCTATTTTTTGGTATAGTGGTGGTGGTGGTGGTTGGTGTTAAGATTATTATAGACTGTAATACCTACCATACTACTTTTTCATCCAGATTGTCAAGGCCAAGTTGTTTCACTACTTGCCAAAATAAAAGCCCAAAATGATGTCATCCTAGCAATTTTGAAAGACAGAGCAGGAAATACCAATGCATTGAAGCCTGAATTCAAATTTCCTTGAAACTTTTCAAGATTTAGAAACAGTGGAACAGTTACTGACTAATACAGAAAACTGTGCTAACCTGGTAAGTGTTTACTTTTAATAAACAGGAAATGCCTATTGAGCAATTATAATTAATTCCTACTTTACCATAAGAAAGCTTTTTATTACATGGGTACCTTGCTAGAATGAGTTAGTTTGTTTGTGAGTTTGGATGTAGGAGTTAATCATCGGAACTATTGATTCAATTCTGGGAATTCAGTCACTAATAGCAAGCTACATTACCCCTGACAGGCTATGTTTTATTAGCTTCTGCTCACATTATGTGTAGTTAATTCCTAATAATTTTGGCCACTGCTTCACAGTGGGCGATTAGAAGGCTGAGATGTGAGGTGTGGGTTCAATTCCTGTTGCAACACAAATATTTGCTCTAGGTCTGTGTCATGATACCTTGGCACTCGTAGTTCCTGATACCTATGACAGGGAATCCTATAGTGTGAGCTCAAGATTATGTATGTGACTGTTGGATCTTATGTTAATTCTAGTGTGTACTTATAGAGATATATGTGGATGTTTATTGCTATCAATTAATATTTACAGACAAGCTACCTAAAGAGCCTTGGTGGGCATGATTTAAAAATAAAGTATCGAGAGTGATGAAATATACATTGTCAGACTCGTTGGCAAGCAAGTTCAACTTCTATGGTAAAGGTCTGAGAAGAAGCCTTTTTCAGAGCTACGTCTCCGAGAATTTATTGTTGGTATGTGTCTATTGTCTTTCATATGATTAAATTTATTCTTTCTAGATCTCATCTATAATACAAAATAAGTGTGCTATGAAATACCTAAATAATTTCAAAAGATACATATTCCTTGTGTACTGGCAACTGGTTAATAATTGGCATGTTTTATGTAGGTGGCTAGGTGGGGAGACTCTTAGTACTAGAAAGCTGTAATTTGGCAAGGCTATATATAATAATAATCACGTCAATTAACTGGTAAAATAAAACAATTAAGTCCACATAATTATTGCGACGGGCTTTTACTACGGAACCCTACAATGCGCGTGATCCAACACCCACTTGACCGGTTTTAATTCTCCGTTAAAAATAATATTTAACACCAGTTGTGTCGCGACTCGCGAGTCGCTGTGTGAGAGCGACCCGTCATCTGACCCCACAGAGCGTTGCAGGCATTTGGGCTATTCTTATATTCACAAACTTTTTGTTTTCAGAGAGCTTAAAGAGTTCCTCTCAAGGATTACAGAAAAGACATTGAAGACGATATAAAGGTGTGGCTCAAGCACGCACCTGAGCGAGCAAAAAGCGATTGTCAAAGGAAAATAACAATGTCATCCTCTAGGAAGAAAAAAAATGTAGTAGGTGAGCGTCAAATGTATAGAAGGATTTTGGCAGAAAAACGAAAAATTATTTTAGAAATACAAAAAGTACATTACAGCCATCATTAAGTGATTTGCCATCTTCACCACAATATACATCCACATCTATAGCTACGAGTAACAGTAGTATTGACAACAATACTTTAAATGAAAACTGTTTAAGGACATATAAAGAGAATATTTTTTAGATGAAAATTGTCAATCAACATTGTTTGAGGATTGTTTTATAGATAATGATGATTCACGATCTGACGATGCTAACGATTTGCCATCATAATTAAGACATTGGGCTACCGTAGAACATAAAATTTCCCACAGTGCTCTAGATAGTCTTCTAAAAATTCTAAATCCTTTTGCCCTAAATTGCCTAGAGATAGCAGAACGTTTTAAATACGCCAATGAATATATCAAGTAACTCTTTGCAATCTGGTGAATTGGTGCACATTGGTCTCATAAATCAAATACAAGCACAATTAAAACTGTACAGTGGGTTCAACTTTAAAAATAGTGAAATATTGTTGTCTTTTAATGTTGATGGTTTGCCACTTTTTAAAAGCACGAATACTCAACTATGGCCTATATTAGGTTTGATCAAAAACTTTAATTGTGCACAGCCATTTGTAATAACTCTGTTCTGTGGAAACTCTAAACCTTCACCATTGAATCTGTTTTTGGGGCCATTTGTTGAAGAACTGTCTACATTACTTAATGATGGAATAAATTTTGAAGATACTCATTATATTGTAAAAGTACATAGTTTTGTATGTGACGCTCCAGCTAGAGCTTTTATCAAATGTACTAAATCCCATGGTGGATACTCATCATGTGATAAATGTGTAGAACCTGGTGAGTATATTCAAGGTAGAGTGATTTATACAAGCGTATCTGCGAGTAGGAGAACAGATTCACAATTTCGTTTACAGTCTGATGACGACCATCATGTTGGTGAATCTCCACTTTTGACGCTTCCATAGATTTAGTTTCATTGTTTCCCATTGATTATATGCATGCTGTTTGTCTGGGAGTCATGAGGAAACTTTTAAATGTTTGGGTTGGTGGTGATTTAAATGTTCGTTTAAATAGCCGTTTAGTAAATGCAGTTTCTGAAAAATTACTTAGCTGTGCAAGTTGTATACCTGTTGAATTTAACAGGCGACCGCGAAGTATCAGTGAGTTGGCTCGCTGGAAAGCCACCAATTTAGGATGTTTTTGTTATATACTGGACCAGTTGTTCTAAAAATATCCTTCCAACCTCCTGTATGAAAATTTTTGTTATTTCATTGTGCTATAACAATTCTTTGTAGCCCTAGAAACATCAATAAAGTAGGTACATATTTAGCACATGAGCTATTATTAATGTTCATAAGACATTCCGAAACTATTTATAGCCGGAAATTTTAATTTACAATGTTCATATGTTATGTCATTTGTGTGATGACGTTCGTTTATTTGGTGATTTGGACAGTTATTCCGCCTTTCCTTTCGAAAATTATTTAGGCATGTTAAAAAAATTAGTTAGGTCACCTAACAAACCGTTGCAACAAATTTATAAACGATTAAAAGAAATGGAATCTACTTTTCCTCCAAAACTGATTGACGAGGTACCAGCGGTTTTTTTATTACAATAGCTTAGGACCAACGCCTGTTGATAATAACAATGCTTATGAATGCTTTAATAAACTTGTTTATAAGGGTTTTGCAATGTATACAAAATCTGGTTTAGCTAATAATTGTTACTGCTATGCAAACGGCAAAGTAGTCGAGATACATAATATTTTGAGATGTAAGATTAATGGAGAGGTTTCCTTGTTCGTCTATGGAAAAGAGTTTGTACATTATGATTCCTACTATACGTATCCTTATGATTCTGCTGTTATTGATATTTTTAAAGTTTCGGAACTCTGTTCAGCTTACAAAATTGTACCTGTTTATGATATTATTTCAAAATGTGTTGTTATTCCTCAAGAGGCAACTAGTAATTCTTTTATATGTTTTCCTATGCTCCATGGTTATAAGGATTAAAATTCTCCATTTATTAATTAAGTTGTGATAGTTAACTCGTTATAATAAATAATACTACAATGCAAATTTGTGTTTTTAATGTTGACCTTTCAGAGTTACTTGAAGACTGTGGCTGGATGAATTGCATCGAGGCCAAATTGATCCCGGATGACGTCATATTAACGCTTCAGATAACGTTATATTAATGTGTCTGAAGACGTTAATAGACGTTATTATAGGAGGTCTTCACAATACGTGGTATTGACGTCTTCTGGAGACGTTATCTGGCGACGTTAATATGACGTTATCTGGAGACGTTAAGGTGACGTTATCTGGAGACGTTAATATGACGTTATCTGGGGACGTGAATAAGTCGATATCTGGAGACGTTAATATGACGTTATCTGGAGACGTTAATATGACGTTATCTGGAGACGTTAATATGACGTTATCTGGAGACGTTAATATGACGTTATCTGGAGACGTTAATATGACGTTATCTGGGGACGTGAATAAGTCGATATCTGGAGACGTTAATATGACGTTATCTGGAGACGTTAATATGACGTTATCTGGAGACGTTAATATGACGTTATCTGGAGACGTTAATATGACGTTATCTGGAGACGTTAATATGACGTCTTCAGAGACGTCGCTGAGACCTGACATTAGGCCGTCATTTAGTACGTCTGTGGGACGTTTTTTACGACGTCATTTACGTCGAAAATGACCGTGAATGGACGTCGTCATGACGTAAAATTGCTACCTGGGACCTGACATCCGTTGGAATAGATGAGTTCTAGAGTGAAGTAGAGTAGGACGCCTTGAGACTAGTTGGAGTGAAGATATACGAAAGACGGCTGGTGGCGGTTGGAAACGTAAGACCAAGGATCGGGCTGAGTGTCGTATTATAGGAGAGGCCAGCAGTGGACGAACACAGGCTGACGATGATGATGAATATTCATACCAAGACCATTTAAGTTACGCGGTAGACCAGCCGAACGCTCAACTCAAGTATCTCCTTCTGCGAGATCTTGCGTTTCAGCTTCGGGGGGTTTCCTACGAAGTGGGATGTTTCAAGTGATAAAATACGTACGATAATACGTACCTAATATTTATCAGGTTATCCAGTCTGTGCTTCTGCAGGGTGGGTCTCCGGCATCGGTGGAGGTTCCTGTCAAATTAAGCGCTAATTAAGTACTAACAAAACGCTAATTAATATTAATTGAACACGTCAAAATCATGCCCGCTTGAGTGTCAACACTGTTGCATTTAATAGTACTTTTCAAAGAGGCAAACTGAGGTAGGTAGCCCCTATTTCGAAACCTGGCCAGCTTACTTTGTGGTTCTGGACATGGATTAATTCTTTTTTTGTAGTTTGCTTGAATTGTTTTAAACGCGAACCTATCTATACGAGTATATACTCTATACTTAACAATATGTTATTTATTGCTAAATTCATTGATCACGCTAATCTCCACCAAACGACAAACTAACTTTAAAAATCTTTTATGTAATATCTATTCTACTTTATTCAAAAGGCAAAAGTATTAGGATTCTCCTAATCCATACTAATATTATAAATGCGAAAGTAACTCTGTCTGTCTGTCTGTCTGTCTGTCTGTCTGTCTGTCTGTCCGTCTTTACCGCCTAAACCAACCAACAGATTTTGATGAAATTTGATACATAGATAAAATAGATCCCGAGAAAGGACATAGGCTACTTTTTGTTCCGAAAAAAGGGTTGAAAGGGTTAAAATAAGGGATGAAAGTTTATATGAAAAACTTCGTCATTGTTGAAGAACTATGAAACTTTACGTCTAGATATTTAACACGAAACCATAAAATGTATGTTTTAGCAGTTTTGTAGTTTCGAATTGTACCTACGGGGGTGGAATTGGGGTTTTCTTTTTTTATTATTTATGATTATTTATTCTTGGGTCAAATTTAGTAATTCAAATTTCACCCTCTTTCTGTCAACCGATTAATCTGAAATTTTGTATGCACTTTGGATTTTGGTGACAATACAATTATGTTTATTCATTATCATTATAAATTCAAGATGGCTGCCGCTACAAAATGGCGGATAATTTATGTTTTATTAATCCCATCAATATGGGTATCAAATGAAAGGGCTCAACAAGCAGAATACAATATACTATAAAAAATTGAAATCCAAGATGGCGGCCGCTACAAAATGGCGGATAACGTAGGTTTTATCAATCCCATCAACATGGGTATCAAATGAAAGGGCTCAACAAGCAAAATACAATATACTATAAAAATTGAAATCCAAGATGGCGGCCGCTACAAAATGGCGGATAACGTAGGTTTTATCAATCCCATCAACATGGGTATCAAATGAAAAGGTTCACTCAACAAGCTGAATACAATATACTATAAAAAATTGAAATCCAAGATGGCGGCCGCTACACAATGGCGGATAACGTAGGTTTTATCAATCCCATCAATATGGGTATCAAATGAAAGTGCTCAACCAGTAGAATGCAATGTATTATATAAAATTAAAATCCAAGATGGCGGCCTCTACACAATGGCGGATAACTTAGGTTTTATGAACCCCATCAACATGGGTATCAAATAAAAGGGCTTGACAAGAAGAATACAGTGCACTATACAACCTCAATACTTAAGTTGGGCGCAGCCACTAAATGGCGTATCAGACTATCAGACAGAATTTTTGATAGTCGACGAGATTTCCATGGTGTCTTATCAAATGTTATGCATGATGGACGCTCGATTAAGGCAAATTAAGAACTGTAAAAATGAGTTTTTTGGAGGAGTAAACGTATTACTTTTCGGTAACCTTTTACAACTGCCTCCTATAAAATGATCAGGAACACCTGTTTTCAATTCTCATATGAAATTATATATATGAAAGTAACTCTCTCTGTCCGTTACCGTCTAACGCCTAAGCCACTTAAAGAGTTTGTTACAATTTGGTGCACAGATAGACTACCTAGACTTAGGAAAGGACAACGGCGACTTTTTATCACAGAAGAAGAGTTGAAAAGAGTGGAAATGAGGAGTAAAAGTGTGCATGGAAGGATCTTGGCACTCTTTGTATGCTATTTTTAACCGACTTCAAAAAAGGAGGAGGTTATCAATCCAGTTGTATTTCAATTGTGAATCAATTTAGATGGTTATTTGTTTGGTTGGTAGATTATAGTTCAGAGGTGGTCATATAAATTTTATCGAAATCAGTGCGGCGGTTTTTGAAATATGAACAACAAACTAAAATTTGCGTTCATGTAATCAGTCGATATATCTACTAATATCTACTAATAGACTCTAATAAAATTTGGTGGACCGTCCCAATATGATTTTAAATTAAAGTCTGTTTTTGATTAAGTTTTTGAGAACATAGTTTCTTTGTAATTTGTCGTGTAAATTGTACATTTATTAATAAATATAAAACTTTGACTTAGACCGATTTTAATTAGGAAACGTGAATTTGTATGGTAGTAGACATACGAGTAGGTACTGCCTCAATTACTTTAATAAATATGTGGCGCGGACGAAGTCGCGGGCAAAAGCTAGTACCTACTATAAATGCGAAATTTTACATGTTTAGATGTGATGCTCAATCACGTCGGAACGTCTGAACGGATCGTGTTCTAATTTGCAATACAGATTATAGTCTGGAATATTTAACATCTAGGAACGGTAACAGTGCGGGTAAAACTGTGGGTGCTGCTGGTATTCCTATGGAGGGAATTTCTCCAAAGGTATTCCGAATGTGGGGCACAGACAAAGTTCTTGAATAAAAGTGCTATCAGATAACAAACCGGGACTTCCTCTTCTTCTACCACACTGAGTTCCTCTTCGAACTCGTCTCCGTACCCCACAGGGAACAGCTGCAGACAGTCCCGTTCGCCCGAGACCACGTCAGAGCTGATATAGACGGGGTTCAGTCCCGCTAGCTGCAGCAAAGGCAGACTGCGCTTGCGAGACACCATCAGGGCTAGCCGGTCTTTGCTAGAAGCAGAATAAAGTAGACCAAGATTGGACTTGAGTTTAAATTCAATTTGCCTTCTTCGCCTGGTAGATGAAAAGAGGTTGTTTTTTTTTAGAAACCCGATTACACCCATCCGTGCTGGCCCTACGGACTTTAGCTCCTCTCTTTTCGATTTATTTTTGATAGAAATTTAAGCAAAAGCACAACTATACGCAAGTTGACGAGGCAGGAGATTCCTAGATGGATACTCTTGTAGATAAAGTATAGTTCGGCTAACTGTAACAGTGGCATACTGTGCTTGCGAGCTAACGTCTATTAATTATAAGACTGAGGCAGTCAGCAAAGATAAAGCCGTTTTTTTAACATCGCTCTAGATTCCACACTGTGATTGGTATCAGCCTACCAGCGCAGCGTAGCGATTCACAATCCATTTCCCGCTACCGATCGATAGCGTCAATTTGCTACACACTCTCCAATCCTATTAATTGTGACTCAATCATTTTTTCAGCTTTATAAGTTTACACTTGATCGCCACCTCGCTTGATGCCAAGCAAAGATGCGGTCTACGACGGAAAGTAGTTACCGAGAAGAAACCAATTCACTCTCGATTTGAAGACACCAAGATTGCAACATTTGTAACCATCGGGAAAACTCACTCAGGCAACGCTTTCCACTCAGCTGGTAGACTGTGAATCGCTACGCTGAATACGAGTAGGTTTACTTTTGCAACAAACCAACTATAAAGCTTGTAATAAACTTCTCCTAAGAATAGCAACACGAGTATTAGCCAAAGGTAGCAGAACCCTCACTGTCTCCTCAGGCGTTCCATGCGATCATACTGTTTGATACTAAATGCAACATGCTCCGATTGAAACGGGTCATCTCCCGCGAACACGCCAACCTGTAAATAAATGATATTTTTTTGTAGTATAGAGTAATAAAACGAGCAGGATCTGTGTTTGAAGATAAGCAACATTATTGCCCATAGCAGACTGCAGTGTCACGCAGCTATTGGACCATGATGAGTCCAAATTATCACCTAGCACTGCATTGCACAGAAATGTAAGATGCTTTATCTTTGTGTGCCCTATGATAATCTCTTGGAACATTACTCTTCAAATCGTAACGCAGTGAACTTGTCGTAGACTGTACTTTGAGGCGCAATGTCGTTTAAGGAAAGTGTTTTAATTACCAAGAAGTGTTTGCGCATTACTGCTTGGCGGTAAAATAACTGCTTCTGTAAGCGTAAGCTCATACCGCCAGTATCTCGTCATGGTACTGCTTGATGATCTCCTGCACGTCGTGGCGCTTCTCCACCGTGAAGATGACCAGTACGTGCGGTGGAAGGTACTCCGACTCTATCGGCGCCAACTCCTTTACGTGCTGAAACCGCCACAAGTTCGATGAAAAACCGTTACAATTTAAAGAACTTTGAAAAGTAATTGTTCTTTGAAAAAACCACCGACTTCAATTTAAACACGACTGCATAGTTTTTGATAAAATTTATACGTGTGGTCACATATAAATTTTATCAAAAACTCTGAAGTATAATATAAGAAACAAAAAAGAATAAGTAATCAAAATCGATTCAAAGTTGGTGGAACTATCACGTTACATACAATTGAGAACTTCATTTCTTTTGAATTCGGTTGTCGGTCGGTACAGCCGTGGTTACCGTGGTAGCTGTACCTGACTTAGGTCGACAGTGTTGATAACGCAGTCGGAACGATTCCGGCACGGAATGACAATCTCTGTCTCCGTTATTCTAAAGTTTAGAATCTAAACGGATTAGACAAAGACCAAGAAGTTTGATTATGTGTCGAGATGAATCCGACTGCGTTGTGAATCAAGGTATTGTTGAGAAAACGATAATTGATCGACTGCTATATGCATCGATCGAGCAACTCGATCTTCCGCGCAAGCACGGAAGTGAGTATAAAAAATATTGTTCAAATCTTTCTGTCGATTCTTGCGGGAGGGGAAGTTGCACACTAGCGCAAAGCCGCACTATTAAATTCAAATCGTACCTGTACCGATCCATTGCCGATCATACACACACACAGCCAAATTACTAACACATAAAAAATAAAGCACGATTCACAAATCTAGCCCCGCCCTCATGCCACAGTATATTATCAAACTCCTTGGTAATCTGTGGTCCACGCGGACTTGTACTTTGACAGAGGGGAATCGCTCGAGTGTATGCCTACTCCCTTCCGTATTGCTTGCTGGCTAAATGTTAGTAGGTAGGTAGGTACCTTAGGATAAAACAAAGCAAGTACATTCGCCTTTGCCAACTCGTTGGGAGGCGCGTACAGGCCCGGCACGAACAGCCCTCCTGGGGGGATGTAGTCCTCCCCTTCCACCTCAATATCCGATTGAAACTCTTCTTCTTCTTCCACTTTAACTTCTTCCTCTTCCGCTCGTTCTTCATCGATTTTCTGTTTTATTTTTTGGAGATTTATTACAGTCGTTGCACTCGAGAGTAATAAACATTCGGGGGATAAAAGAGAGTAACCAAAGGCCAGGATAAGTGAAATATATCCCACGGTATGTGATGTCATTCGTTCTATAAAAGCACTAGCTATATCGGGTTTAACTTTGCTATTGCTGTCTCTATAATTTCAAGTGAAGAGAAAAGAGAGAGCAATTCACAGCCAAGACAGGTTTAGTTAGGTGGTTGACCCTTCGTACCCATTCCAATGGAATCGCATCGTCGCTTAACATCAGGTGAGATGGCGGTCAAGTGTAAACCTATAAAAGTAAAAAAAAACACTTTGCCCTGGCTTGGCCCATAATATGTAATATATAGGCTAGCACTCAGAGATTACGAACATATCCAACGGTGAAAGAATTTTTAAAATCGGTCCAATAGACAGATAGGTTATAGATAGATAGGAATAGATAGATAGGATAAGACTCTTTATTGTATACACCAAAAACAAAACAAAAAACACATATACAGGAGAGAAGAACAATAAATACTAGTGTTACAATCGGCGGCCTTATCCAATAGTTCCTGCGAATAGTGCGTTTAAACAAGACACTTCTTCAGCTCTATAATAATACTAGTTGCCCGCCCCGGTGTCGCCCGTGGTACATTTATACACTCATCAGGATCCCGTACATATACAGCGGTGAAAGAATGACTGAAATCGGTTCAGTCATTCCGGAGAATATCGCTTTGAAACAAAACACCTCTTCAGCTACCTGCTACGCCACCTGTCGGAGATTGGTCGTACCAACTCAGAGATTAGCAAAGGTTTTATATTCAAAAGGTATGTAATCTGTGATGTTCAATGACGCAATCTTAGACACATGCTGTCATGTGTCATGTCAAAGCACGAAACGTACGAAAACCCTCAAAAAGGAATATTTTTTCCCGATTTTGTTACATTCTTGATTCAGGCTCCGCTTCTGTTAATAGTAGCGTTATTTTCTATGGCCTTCCTCGATAAATGGACTATCCAATAGAAAATGTATCTTTCAATTCGGACCAGCACTTCCCGAGATCCTAGCGTTCAAACAAACAAACGCTTCAGCCTTATAATATTAGTATAGATTAGTACAGATTGTAGAGCTGCAGAGGTGTTTTGTTTAAACGCACTATTCGCAGGAACTGTTGCTGACATTATCAGTATAGATACAGTATCTGGCTTTTGTGAAGTAATTTAAAAAAAAAGAGAGTGACGAGACGAGCATGACATGTACTTGATGGTAAGCAACATGCCTGCCACATAACAGCACAGTGAACATGAAGAATCCAAATCATTACCTAGCACTGCACTGCGCTCGTCACCTGCAGATCTAAGATGTTATATCACTAAGCCCTGTAATTTCTTTGGAAACATTGCCCTTCAAACCGGAACACAATAATGTTTGCACATTACTGCTTGGTGGTAAAATAACTGGCAAAGATGTGCTACTTCCCCAGCCATACTCAGCCAAGAGTCATATCACTACAAAGGCAAAGGTAGGCATTATCAACTTGCAAATAATTTTCATGGAACTCAATAAAATATCAAGCAGCGTCCGTAATAGAGTGAGAGCCCGTGAACTCCAAACCTTCGTTATTTTAACAAAGCTGAAAGTTTATCAGCGCTTGCAGCTATCAGCGCGCGCATAGGTAAGAACGATGGACCGTTATGTAATTTGTCATTCTGGTTTTGGCAGATAAACGGCACTACCTATAAAAGTTGAAGTTGAAGTACCTATGAAATAATTGAAGGATTAGGATTTGACAAATTCCGTTCGGTATGAACGGAATTTGTCAAATCCTAAGTCTAAGTTAAATCACTCGTGTGCCGTCAGTGACGAACCTAAAATTAAAACTACCCACAGGACAAGCCTAGCTTAGTGTGGGTGTTTTTGAAATTATGGGCATTTCGTATTAAAATAATAGATAAGATATATCTGTACTTCCTATGCTTATCTGTTATTCTAGTTGAAATAAATTTGATTTGATTTGAAATTAAAAAGTCTGATGTTTTGGTGTTACCTTCAGAACAATATTAAAAATCATATTATTATTCGTAAACGTATCATCCGAGCGTAAACGTATTTATAAATAGAGCCTTACTTCAGTGGCTGCTTCGGTCTCCGCCTTAACATCGGTCTCCTCGCCTTCGACTTCCTCGCTTTCCACCACCGGTTCTGGCTCCGGTTCCGGTGGCAACTGGAAATTCAGAATCACGTGAGTAGTTGAACACCCCGCATCGTACGGTCGGAGTATCGTGTTATACCCTGAATTACAATGCAATCGGATTGATCTCGACATGGAAACAAACTTGTTGGCCTTTGCCGCAACTTTGAACTGCAAGAGTTACTACTGGAAGACCTTGGATTTAAACTGCATACTTGTCAAAGTCCATAACAACATTCTGCTGAAGCACAAGACGTTGGCGTAATTGTGCTCACCAAACATATGACACTTACTCGTATATCACACATAGCACAACTGGATAGAAGCCAGAGATTAATAGACGATGAATCACATGACATATAATATGATACTTACAACCGATTAAAATCTAAAAATGAAAAAAGAAGAAGACTTTATCAGCTGATTATTATGATACCTATTAAAAAAAACAAATGTCAAAGGTCACGGACACCTTGCTTCGCGGAGTGATTAATTAGCTAAATCTAAGGCTTAAAAGTTTTAGCTAAGGCTTAAAAGTTTTAGCTAAGGCTTAAAAGTTTAAGCCTTAGTTTAAGGCTTAAGATTTAAGGGCTTACATTTTAAAGCTTAGCTTTATATAACCATGAAATTTACAAAATCTATCCACAAAAAGAGCATTTTCACGGGTTGTCTATTTATTGAGAAAGAAAATTGCTTACTCCAGCCTGGATTCTCCTCATTCTCTCTTCTTCTGCCTTCTGCTTCTCCAGGAAAAGTCTCTCTTCCTCAGCTTCTCGCACTAGCCGCGCCTGCTCCTGTGCCAGCCTGTCTCGCTCTTCTTGTTCCTCGCGCTGCAATACAGTATTTTTACAGTATGGAGCGACAAGACGAGCAAGACATGTGCCTGACGGTAAGCAACACGCCTGCCCGTAATAGCACAGTGACTATTGTAATATGCCAACTGCGCTGCCCTCGTCTCCCAGATACAGGATGATCCATCTCTATGCCCTGTAATTTATCTAGAAACATTGCCCTTCAAACCAGAACACAGTCATGTTTGCACATTATTGCATAAAGGTGTATATGTATATCCCCAGGTGTTCTCTGCTTGGAGTCCTACGTCTACAAAATAGACGATTATTATTGGGACTCTACTCGCATTGACCTACGTATTAACTAGCAAATGGAGTAAGCTTTAATATAGTTTTAACAAGAACAAAATTAATTAAAAATTTTGATTAACCCCCGACTACCTTAGATTTGTTATCTGTACAACATTCTACTAGTCAAGCCCTTTCATTTGATACCCATATTAAGGAATTGTGAAAAGGAAATGTAATTCGCCATTTTGTGGTCGCGGCCATCTTGGATTTGAAATTTGTCATAGTGCCAAGTATTCTACTAATCAAGCCCTTTCATTTGATACCCATATTGAGGTAGTAGTGAAAAATATTATATAATTCGCCATTTTGTGGTGGCGGCCATCTTGAATTTGAAATTTGTTATAGCGTTTAGTACTCTACTAGTCAAGCCCTTTCATTTGATACCCATATTGAGGTAGGTTGTGAAGAAATATTTTGTCCGCCATTTTGTGGAGGCGGCCATTTTGAATCGATATTAACCAAACATAGCTAAGAACACCCGCACGGATATTAACTTTCAAATAAAAAAAACCGCATCGAAATCGGCCCATCCGTTTGAGCTCTACGGTGCCACAGACAGACACACACAGACAGACAGACAGACAGACAGACAGACAGACAGACAGACAGACAGACAGACCGACAGACAGACAGACAGACAGACAGACAGACAGACATCGACGTCAAACTTATAACACCCTTTTTTTGTCGGGGGTTAAAAATGTTGTACGACGCTGCTTCCTTTGTACGTTCCGGTAGATGATTGTATAAAGATTAAAGATAATAGGAATATGAATACTCAGCCTAATCTATACTTATAATAAAACTGTAACGGGTCGAATTCTGTACATTGAAGATATTTTGCAAAATTTTTTTTTGGGGCACTCCATAGTCGATACTGATGCCGAAACTGCATTTTTTTTCTTTCATGTCTGTCTGTCTGTCTGTCTGTCTTTCTGTATAGGGATCACGCATCACGCCGAAACTACTGATTCAATTCAGCTGAAACTTGGCATGATTTTAGTTTATACTAAGGACATTGCTGTAGGTTACTTTTGATCCCCAAATTCTGATCGGTTTTCTTGCGGGAGGGGGTGAAAGTCAGAATGTGTATTTGATTGTAACTCATGTTTGCGTTGTTTAATTTCATTAATTCTTTTTTGTTAGAAAGAACACATTTTTATATTGTCCCGTCAAAATTTGAACAATATCGGTCTGTTGGTTCGGAAATTACACAAACATTAAATAATAACGACACGCGCGGCGCGTTCGGTACATCCTAACTCTAAGTATTCTGTGTATCACAGACGATCCCCAGAATATCTAGATTCCAGATTCTAGAAAGTGCCCACGTGATCGCGTCGCGTCGTCTTGGATGACAAAATAATTGTCAAAAATATATTTTTGTGTGGAAAAACAAACATCATTCGGTTATAATCGACTTCAAACAAGGAGGATGTTCTCAATCGGGTTGCACGTTTTTTTATTTGGTTTTATTTTACGCGATAACTCTGCTCATTGTTAGTTGATTTTGATAATTCCTTTTTTGTTTGGTAGAAAATACTTCAGAGGTGCCCAGTGTCGGTTGGTGGATGACGTATGACTTAGATTATAGGTAGATTTCGGTTTCTTCACGGTGTTTTCCTTCACCGTTTTAATTACCGGCATTACGAACATGACTGAAAAGATAGTGGTGCGCGTGGTTTTGAACCCTGGGTCTCCGGATCGACAGTCGCCGTTCTCCCGACTAGGTCAGCTGTAACTTACTAGACCAGCCGTAACTTATTAGATAACGTATTATTTCAATCCAAATACTGTTTAAAATTTAAAGGTAGTGTTCAACAAGCTTCGGTGACCGAAGCAGACCGTTGTTAGGGTTCCGTACACAAAGGGTAAAAACGGGATCCTATTACTGAGACTTCGCTATCCGTCCGTCCGTCCGTCCGTCCGTCTGTCACCAGGCTGTATCTCAAGAACGGTGATAGCTAGACAGTTGAAATTTTCGCAGATGATGTATTTCTATTGCCGCTTTAATCTTGGCGGAACGTATCAAGTCATCGGGTTGAAATTTGAAATAGAATTAGATTACAGTCTGGAAGAACACATAGGCTAAACATTGTCTATGTATAAGTACTCTATGTATTACGTAACAAACATCCAAACAGTGACATTCATAATATTTACAGGACAACGTTGGAACGGCTGAACATATTTGGATGGAATTCGAACCACACGTAGTTTGAACTCAGAAATAGCAAATCGGTTACTTATAGGTTACTGTGACGTCGGAAAGACTAAGCAAATTTGGTAGAAAATTGAAACAGAAATAACTCATAGTCTGAAATACCACATTTATGTATTTATTACCTATCAACCTGAAAAGAACCATGGGCCCAAAGGAAACAAATATTAACTATCACGTCAAAACGGCACAACGATATGGGTTGATATACGAAACACATATAGTTTAGAGTCTAAAATTTCACATGGGCTAATAAGTCTACATTTTCATTTAACTCCATAATAATATAAGCATATATTTTCGTCAGGAACTTGATGTGATGGTAAGGTAAAAGCCAAAATGAAAATATATGCACCGTTTTGGCGTAGATAATATAGGTGATTTGCGTTCACAATCAAAATAACAAGCAACATAATATTCTCATTAGACGGCGCTAATGCCAGTTTAAATCTAAAAGCACTAAAGGCCATTTAAATCGATGTTTTGCTATTGTGGTATGTATTTTTTCTTTCATCACTAGGTGGAGTTACTGGTATTCTAAATTGTACTAATAAGTTTTTGCTGCTAAAAGGATTATGATGCCAAACTTGGATTCTTTCGTTCTTGATTTTTTTCTGTGTTATCTACAATTATATTCATACATTAACATTTCACTAGGACTTGGCTTAGATTTACGGGTTCAATTTGCTTGAATATCATTAAAACTCAAAATTTTAATTATTTTGATTCCACACAGGCTTCGTTCAAAATTTTACGCCGGCAAAGTCGCGGGTAACAGCTAGAAAACAGCTTGCGGATAAAAAGAAATAGGTAAATAGGTATCAGATCATGCACATTAGCTTCAGACTTTTCATAATGTATCCTATAAAAATCCTACAAACTTAACACTTGCGGTTATGTTCGATACTACGAAACCTTACTAAGTATGTTTGATTTTGTTTAAAAAAAGAAAAATAAAGATGATAATTTTTTGTGTGGAAAAACAAATTCACTCAAACTCAAAGGTTTTTCAATGACTACTTATCCAAATATTTGACGTACGATACTTCCAATTAATGTATAAGTCAGTAACATCTGCTTACGCGAACGAAGTAGCGGGTTCAGCTAGTATAGTAATAATATAACCCCATTACTCACAAGTTTCTGCAGTTTGGCGTTGTGGCGGTCTCGGCGGATCTCCCCTGGCAGACTTGCTGATGGACGCGTACCGCTCGTACGCCGGCACGGGCGGGACCTGCTTCTCTGGAGGAACGTCATCCTTAGGGACCGGGATTTCTTCGTAGAGCGCGTATCGGAGCAGTTCTGACAAGTCCAAAATAAAACTACATTCTAAAAGCGACGCGAGTTATAGTTGCCGGCAAACAAGTTGACCCAAAAGTAACGTGGAAGGGGAAAGTTTGCGCATGTGCACTTACACCAAACATTCCTTAAAAACGTTTCTGCGCAGCCATGCGCAGCTATCTTCATTGGGCCAACTTGTTTGCCGGCAACTGTACAATCCAAAAACTCAAACGAAGTAGCTTGACGCTACTTTCGTTCCGGAGGATACGAAACGTTTTACGATGGCAAAATAAAAAACGAATTACTTAGTCTAACTAATTAGTTAACTGACAGTTAGATTTTTATGAAATATTACACAGGTATTTTTTCTTTTGTTTCACAAACAAGAAATGACGAAGACACAGTGTTTGGAAGGTTCGAGTGATGTCACTCCACAGTACGATTTTTACGATGAAGTGACGTCACAACACACCACTTTGACGATTTGTTATGACTCGCTGCTTGAGTAAGTTTTTCTCAATGTTTACAATCTTGGAGTCTTCAAATCGATGTTTTTTTTTCAGGTAACCACGTTCCATCGTTGACCGCATCGTCGCTTACCATCAGGCGAGATGGCGGTCTAGTGTAAAATTATATTACATACATAGTAAATAAATAAATAATAATAAATATTGGTGGACATTTCACACACAACGCCATCTGACCCCAAATTAAGCAAAGCTTGTAATATGGAAGCCAGATAGCTGATATAATACTTATATATTTTTAAATCATACTTATTATACACTGGGTGGGGATCGAACCCACGACCCACGGCTTCGCAGGCAGACTTATTACCAACTAAGCCACCAGGCCAGCCTAGCGTAGTTAAAAAAACACTTAAAACGTTTCATTCAGGTTTCATCAGACGTGGTTACGTTTAAAGAAAGGTCCACGATGCAAAGAAAGTAACTACTTACTGACGAAGTCCCTGTCATCGGTATCGAACATCTTGAAAAGCACGACCATGACCTCTCCGTTGAGTAACGCATACAGACACGCCTCGTTTGGCTCCACATCGCTCATGTAAAGCGCCTCCTTGCACATCTTCTCATCTAGCTGGAACGTGTCTTTGGCTGCCACATTTATATCTACGGATAAGAAGAACCCGGGGGGTCACATAGTCGTAGTCTCTCTTAGCGACAAGCCACATGTTACACTTGCTTAATATTTTTTTCTTGGAAGAGCTATCTATGTGTCTATCTAAAGGTGCGGTACTTCCTCAGGAGTTAATGACAGGCCTCTGTTAATGACTGCTACAATTATTAACTTACTGATATTATCCCACTTTTCATAGAGGTCGTAGTGAGCTTGATGGCAGTGCGGCCAGAATAGGATAAAGTTAAGTCGTTGAACCCTCTTCGAGAGACGATTGCACACTCTTCGCTTGCGCGCGGCCAGAGTGAGGGTTCGGAGACGTTCGGCCTGCTCACGGTGTTCCTCTTCTAACTTAAAGTCTTGCTCTATCTTCTCCTGTATATACAGACTACAGTAACTCAGTGAAAACGAATGTTTGAACTTGCTATCTTCTAGATCAGCGTGCATCCACCACTACACCTTCCACCATACCGTCGGCGTCGCTTACCATCAGGTATCTGGTGCTGAATCGGAGTATTGACTCAATTTTTGTGATAAAAACGTATAGGCTGTGGAATGCTTTGCCTGAGTGAGTTTTTCCCGATAGTTAAAATCTTGATGTTTTCAAGTCTAGATTGAACAGTGAATAGGTTTCTTTTAGATAAAAAGCGCTTCATCGTAGTCTGCATAGGTAAAAGGGCGGTCAAGTGCACCTAATATTATTTAAAAAATGGACATAAAAAAAACTTGAAATGAAACTCGAACTTAAACGGAACGATACGAAAAATTAGATGTCGCTTAAGTATTGGGTTACGCTCCTAAATTACCAACTGGTCCTGTAGGACAAATAGGATTTGGTTCTCGTACCTATATGTTCCGGTTGTACTTTTCGTCCTGACCTCCTGAATATGGTGCGATTTAGCTCTTTGTTAACACTGACTTATTCTATACGTGGCGTACTGACAGTTCTCCACTGTTGACAGTAAGACACTACGCAGACGACGGGGCGGGCTGGTATTTTTGACTGTGGAGCAATAGAGATCGCGTCTGCCCGTCGATGCCCGATGGCGCCCTCGCCGCAAACACCACGCACACGAGAGACGGAGGCAGTTAGTTCATGAAGTTAATTCTAGTGTTTAGCTAGCCAGCCCGCCCCACTGTTTGCCTACCTTACTGCGTACAAACTGGTTTGTGTGGCCCATGGGGTGCAGCCACGGACATGCCGCGCCACCAGTGTAAGTCGGGCACTACCGGCGTGATCTTTTCGCCCTCCATGTACGTTGGTACGAGTATTATAGTATACTCTTTGCTCTATTGGTCGCGGTTAAATTGACCGGCCCGGCCCGTCGGCCTAGTGCCTAAGTAGGGTACCAACCGCTTCCTCAGGCAGCATCTCGTCTATCTCCCACTTGTGCCTCTCCTCGCCCGCCACCTCCCGCGCCTGCATGTGAAGCTCTTCCTCGATGATGCGGCAAAGCTCGATCCCGTTCGCGCCGAACATGGCGCGCGTCAGCTTGCCTCTCTGTTGGGAAACTAGACTTCTTTAGTTGTGTTGTCTTACTCGGGAGACAAACTCAACGAAATGATTTTATTATGGATAAAAGATTTATGGAAAGTTCCATAGATCTTTAATAATTAAGAAGCTAAGTACTTGTAATACTGTAACTGGTAAGAACATCTTTACAGGGAAATTGATGATCGTACAAATTACAACAAAAAATAATATGATTTCTAGTAAGAGTATGTAACTGAACTAAAACCACCGCAAAAGATCAGTGCATTAAAAAACATTTCAGTTGTGCCAAGCTCATAGAGGAGAAAACTTATAGAACCTTGTAATACATTAACTGTCAATGACGATTAGCAAACGGGAGTAGTCTATACCCAGAAGTAGACCAAGAAGGTTGGACCAGAGTTGTTGTGATAATCCAACATGTTTTTATTTCAAAAACTGACCGTTATAAACAGGAACACAGGTTCGCTTTTGTCTCTGAATCTGATCAAAGCATCAATATTGTCCGCCAACGCCTGCAATTCACGTAAATATTTAAACAACATGGCTAATATGTTCACCATCTTAAATTGCTTAACAATATAGGTACATGATGATAGTATTAAGATACAACATGGTATTAAATGCTTTTCGAAGTATTATTTTGCACGCAAGTGGGCAAGTTGTTGGGCGTGCAATACATATTAGTTTTACATTTAAAAATACCACACTTTTATACAGGAATATTGATATTATCTATATGGTGATGTATATTCTCCTCCTTATTCTCAAATCTCTCTTTCCATCCTATGGTTTCCTGGAAGAGATCGCTTTTAGTGATAAGGTCGCCAATTGCTACTTTATTTTGTTTTTATTAGTTTATTATTGTTTTGTTTTTAGTTATAAGTAACTTTTGGTTGTTTTTTAAATTAAGTGCAATAAAGAGTTTATCTATCTATCTATCTATATATATTATGACGTAAGATTATCTATAGTAGGTATGTAAGCGGTAATAGCGGAGAGTGAGCAATCTGTCGCCCCGCGTCACTTGTAGGTACAGTTTAAGAGACAATAAAATCGGCAATTTATGCAATGACATGATTTCGTTTCCACTCCACTAACAGTACACATATGTAGGTTCCATATGTTTAGTAAAACTGTCAAAAACTATCTTAATTAGGTAGTTCCACTCATCATTACGAAGAGCTTAAAAGTTGGTCATGTGCGGGAGTCGCGAAAAAATTCAGCTGTCGGGAAATCCCTTCCGCTCACCTAGACAGGTTCTATAAATCCCTAGCATTCTATTGCAATCCCTTCCATTTTGTCAATTTCAAAGGTTTTTCAACTATTGCGGTAATTAACCGCAATAGTTGAATTTACGCGATAATTGAATAAATTTACCTGGTTGATTCTACCACAATAAAAATCAAATTGGTTGATTTTGTTCGCGGTTCTAGGGTTTATCAGTAACTACAAGGCATTTACTAATCCTATCAGTACTTATGTAAAATGCCTCCCTTTCCGTTTAGTATCGGCGTTTTGCGTTACCCTGTTTTTTAATTAGGGTGACAGACGAGCAAGATATACCTACGCGAGATGGTAACCAATGTGGTGCAAAATAACAATGCCATAGATACAGGTATTTGAACATGAATACTATAAATAACAGCTTGGCACTGCTCTACGTTCGACATTTGGAGAATGTCTATTTGAACATTGCCCTTCAAACCGGAACACAGTAAATTTGAATGCTTAGAGGTATAATAACTGGCGTATTACTTATAAATAAGAAGGTTTCGGTATGTGAGACAATGCGGCCAAGCGCGACGGATTGATCACCGTTAGGGTAGATAACAATTACCCTTACCTTGGCCATGGCAATTTTGTCTTGTCCTATTTCGAGTTTGCCCTTCCTCACAGCGTTGCCAGTGGCTAAGCAATTCCCGCAAAAGTCTGAGTAGACTTCCATACCTGTGCAAATAATAAGAAAACATATTTAATAAATAAGTAGTACTATTTTGTATGTACTTAGTTGTCCCAATGCCGGGGAAATGTCTCCCCAAATCTTTCAACTTAATTTGGTTCTAGCGACTATAGTCCAATCTTCGAAAAGACAATGGCAGTGGCAGTGGCAGTAGCGTGGGATTCGAATCGGGGGCTCCAAATTCTTGAAATGTTCTCCCGACTAGATCAGCCGTAACTTAACAGAACTTCGCTACGTTTTTAAAATTTAATTTAGCCACTCCACAGTTTCCGGGTTCCGTGACCTTTATACTTACAATTATCAATTATCTTTTACCACATATTTCTTGGATTAGAAGAACAAGAGGAAAATAGAGGGCCGTTGTGCATTTTAAACCTAATTCCGAAATCGGCCCATCCGTTTGAGGTCTACGGTGCCACAGACAGACACACACACACACAGACAGACAGACAGACATCGACGTCAAACTTATAACACCCCTTTTTTGGTCGGGGGTTAAAAAATAAAGCACCATTCACAAATCTAGCCCCGCCTACAGCCACAGTATATTATCAAACTCCATGGTCCACGCGGACTTGTACTTTGACAAAGGGGAAACGCTGTGTTTGTGCCCACTGCCATAGGCAATTCGTTGAGCTATGTCGGTTACTTCTAGACTACAGGTCTGTGTCAAAAATTGATGGGTCATTTGAACCACCAGGAGACATATGTAGAACCAGGAGAGGAGTCTCCTGGTGGTTCAAATGACCAATCAATTTTGTACACAGGCCTTTTATAGTCTATCCAGTTCTCCTGCAAATTTCCTATTACCTGATGATATCTCGCAGCATGGCACTTTCCATGGCATTGTGACCTTGAACCCAGCGTTGGACTGATAATGTGGTCGAGGTGGTAATTGCTAGCGAGGCCCCAGCCTGTTTGGGGCCCCACGGACCTGGCTAGCGGGGCATGTGGCAGTTTTGAGGTAAATCTCGGGCCCCGGGCTTGTGATTACCGTCGAGCCATCCGGGCATTTTCGGCCCACCCCGACCCTACTTGAGCCTTCTTATAAAGCCCATAGTAAAGGACCATGTCTCTGTTACGTACGTTACCTACGTAAGTACTACCTAGGTAAGGGGCATTCAAGTATTACCTACGTAACGTAATTTGGGAGCAGGAGGGGTTTTTGTCAAATATTACGGTGCTTCATGGAGCCCAAAGAGAATGTAATATACGTAATGGAGAGCGTAATATTTTCTGCCTTAAAAAAACTAGGGAATTAAAATCTTGCGAGTAGGCAAGTTGTGTGGTGACTTTTAGAAAATAATAGTCTCTACGTAACGTTTAGGATCAAGGAGAGGGGTACAAAACGATTCGGTGCGTTACAGAGGGGAGAAGCATTCATCAAATGTTCAAAAATTGCATCACATCGAGTACTACTACTCGCACGCCTTCTAATACGTGTAAATGAAACTAACAGATTAGCTGGTCAGCGTGGACCTCCAAGTAGGCCTCGAAGTCCTCGTTCGTTTCTATGACGTCTTGGATGGCTACCTGCCCCCTTGCGAGCCATTTTGTATCACCTCTCTTTATCGAGAATATTCCGTAAATAGTTAATGTTTGCTTAAGCAACGATTGTCTTGGATCACCAATATTTTTAAGTGATTATTTGCTTCGTGGTCGCTTCGTAGAAAGAGGATTTGCTTTTTTAAAATTGTCAGATAGACATTGGCAGAAGGAAAGATTTTGATTATAAAAAAATAGAAGATTTTACTAAAGGCCTATTTACATTTTGATTAATCCAAAGAAGTTGGAAAGAATCGTTAGAAAGAATAATTTGTCCACAAGCATTTCTTTTATTTTTTAAGTAAATACTTCTTTAGCCGCTTTGAGCACTTCGGGAGTGAAACAGTCTTAGGGGGTCTCGTCACTGCCACGCTATGTGGATGTGCCAGCGTAGCGTCGTAGCGGGAAGTGCACGTTATACGGGTTTTTGGATGGGTAAAATCTGGCTCGAGTCATCGACATGAGTAATAACAGTCGGTAACTGTACAGTCCACAGGCGACGCGTAATAAGCCAGGTTTACCTACTTAGGACTTTTACAAACAATATCAAACAATGGATGTACCCTCCCAAACTTCAGACGCACGGAATATATGTCGTCGTTGAGAAGAGTGAGTTCACTCTTTCCGTTCTAGTTGGTTGCAGGAAACGGTGAACGTCACAATTCGTTGTCAACAACCAAAATAAGTAGAACCACACCATACCTGGCCGCTAGCGATTCTAGGGCTCAAGTAGATTGGTTATGTATAAAACACTTACGATACACCCAGAGACGCAGTTTATTACTAATTTCAAGGTGCTCAAGGCACATCTATTGGTTTACATGGATGACTTTGCCCCCACATTGAGGGGGCTAAATAAGTAGGAATACATTATTGTAGGAGTTGGTAACACAAGACGAGTCAGGGTCAGCACTCAGCGCAGCGGGCTATTTCGCGATAGTAAGTCCCCCGCTACTGACGCTTGTTAGTTCCTCGTTATCGAGCTCCAACTTTATCTCGCAGCTAAACTTTCGGTCAGGCGCGGTCCCAGCTTCGAATTTTGGAGGGGGTCACCAGTACGCAGCCTCAGGTTTTGGGGGGGGGTCACAAGTAGAAATACAATAAATCGAGCAAAAAATACTTTACTAGTAGCGCCTCACGATTTTACCCGCGTAGTTCCCATTCTAGTTGTTTTCCCGCGTTAAAAAAATAGTCTATGTGCTATTAGATATTTTTAATTTTCTTGGATTTTTTGTTTATCGTATACGATTTTGGGGGGGGTCATGTCCCCTGTGACCCCCCCCCCTCGGACCGCGCATGCTTTCGGTGAGTCTTTGACCTTTATATCTAGCTGTGATTTATATACTTTTTTTTTGATAAATAGTGACGAGACGAGCTGGACATGTGCCTGATGGTAAGCAACATGCCTGCCACATAACAGCACAGTGACACGCAGCTATTGGAACATAAAGAGTCTAAATCATTACCTAGCACTGCACTGCGTTTGCCACCCAGAGATCTAAGCTATGTTGTATCTCTAAGCCCTGTAATTTCTCTGGAAACATTGCCCTTCAAACCAGAACACAGTAATGTTTGCACATTACTGCTTGGCGGTAGAATAACTGGCAAAGGTGTTAATTTCATGTTGAAATAGTTGCATGGCACTTGGCTGCCAAATGTTCCGAGAGCTGGTAGCAAAATTTGGGTAAGTAGTTATTTGAGGCTGGTTGAAAACATATCACATAGTTCTCCTATTTTTTGTCATATTTTTTCTCATAGTTGTTTTTATTGCTCATATTCTGAATTAATTAATTATAAATTTGACTACATACCTATTCCACAAAATCATCGCTGGGTACAATCAAAAAAGTTTGCGAATTCATTATAATAATCAACCCCGAAACAAAATCGACATAAATAGCTCTTTCATTGATTTCAGTTGTCATTGAGAAAGAATGATTGAACAATGTTGAAGGACAGGGTAATTAAAAAAAAAACTTTTATTTACATGAAAATTTTAAACGAAAAAAGTTAAATAGGTTATAAATAATAAATAAGCCTTTTATTTCTTGCTCTTTAAGTTGGGTACAAAGCTTAACCACTGACACTAAATGGATTTGAACAATGTAGGTATAGGTATGTAGTAGAATATAAATTCAATGTGCCGTTTATTTATTACTTATATTCATTCATTCATAATTTACGAGCGACGCTCTTGTCGGTGGTGTCCATATACATTCTACACTCCGCCTTCTCCTTGACTTCCTGATACGACACTACATTTATCTTAGTATGAAAACTAACGTGGTTATTACACATTTTACATAAATACACGGGTAACTCACGTTTAATATAGTCAGTGCTAAGCGAGCTGGGAACCCGCGCGCGCACTCTCCTTGAAAAAGATCGCCGGACGCAATCGAAACTTGAGTCGGACTGGACTGACTATATTAAACGTGAGTTACCCGTATATTTATGTAAAATACATTTATCTTCTCCTTCACTTTATTACTTATTTGAAAATATCTACCCACTGTAAAATGACTTGCCTTGTATAACCAACATGTTATTTGGCCAATAAAGTTTTGAATTCTGAAATATTACATCCCTCCACGGGGGTGCCGACCTGGCAGGGGAGTAGCGGACAAAATTCCCTTTAAAAAAATTAACGACACTACTGGCTAGTAGTGCAGAAGAGAAAAAAAAACCCATGACACTACCAGTACCTAATGCAGCGCCGTGGGTAACAAGAGGATGAGTGAGTAGTGCGTAGTGCATAAGAATTATTTAATTTATTTTTCGCTTTTGAGTGCCTATTTGTGGTTTTGAAGTCGGTTTAATTTCCTGTATAAAAATAGTTTATTTTACCCTATTTGGTGCAAAACAAGTTTTCAATGTATTTGCCCACGCAATTTCGTGTTACTAGTATCGAATTTCAGAACTTATGTGAAATAGGTATAATATATATTATTGATAGGCAAATTTTAGTTTTTTGTTCATATTTCACAAACCATCACACCAATTTCGATAAAAAAATATATGGGACCATTTGGGAAACATACTTTTTCGAACAAAAAAAAAGAAATATTATCAAACGTTACAAATTACATTTTTATTTTAGTTGTATATTTGGTGTTAATTAATTCACGTTATGTAATAACTTTAATATATAAAAAAACCGACTGCAAAAAATCAACAGATAAAAAACATTATTTGCTATCTAAGGGCACTTGAGTGATTGAGACAAATGTAACGATATCTTAATTATCAAAATCCATCCAGCCGTTTGGAACATACGTGGGAATAGAGAAATTTACAAACATACAAGATACGCGCGAAAAACATAACCCTTCTTTCAGTCTTGTAAAAAAACACCCCAATGTACCTCTACCAATGTTCGGACGATTTGCATAAGGAAATCACTAGTCTAACAAAAATAGTTTTGATCAATTTCAATCAGGTTCAATCAAGGCAACGATATGAGTTCAATCTAGAGTCAGTTTTCAATTGAAGACGTGAGTGGATGAATAGGACATGTTACAAGTTGAAAATATTGAGATAGAAGGCTACAAAGTTTTCATACGAGTATTACATTTGGATACATCACGCTATATTATAATAATGTTATAATGTCAAATTATTCTTATTGTAAATAGATACATACCTACCTACATAATCTTAAAGAAACTGTAGCGCTTTGTTGTGGACTACCTCTCTACCGGAGAGGTAGTCTACCCAACAGTGGACGGTGTGACGGTCAGCCCCATGTCACGCAGGGTTCCACAGGGGTCTGCTCTTGGGCCACCCCTACAGCACTTCGGATGCGACTGGGGGGCTGAGGTGCGCTAACCTTCGTGGCGTCAGCTTAATTTGTTATGCTGCCAACACTTTTAAACGGAGGTGGTGCGCTCCATGGTAGATTCTAGCTGTTTCCTCACGATGTTTTCTTTCACCGTTTTAAGTTAGCGGCATTACGCACATGACTCAGAAAATATAGTGGTGCGCGTTGTTTCGAACCGGGAAATATTTATTTTATATTTAGTATCTATCTGTTGTTATAGTGGCAATGGAAAATATATGTCAAAATTTTATTTTATGTCTTTGAGATACAACCTGGTGACAGCCGGACGGACGGACGGGCAGGCAGCGAAGTCTCTGCAATATCATCCCGTTGTTACCCTTTTGCTACGGAACCCTAAGAACGATCGGCAACATTTTAAATGCGTCACGGGGCGCAAAGCATGAAGCAGGAACGATAATCGTATCGAGCAAAAACAAGGAGGTGTTGTCAAGAAGTAAACATGAACAACATAAAAAAAAATTGATTTACCCACGACTACCTCAGATTTGTAATCTGTACAACATTCTACATTCTACTAGTCAAGCCCTTTCATTTGATACCCATGTTGATGGAGTTGTGAGAAATAAATTTATTTCGCCATTTTGTGGTGGCGCTATCTTAGATTTGAAATTTGTTACAGTGTATATAGTATTGTACTAGTCAAGCGCTTTCATTTGATAAGTACTCATATTGAGGTAGGTTGTGAAGAAATATTTTGTCCGCCATTTTGTAGAGGCGGCCATTTTGAATCGATATTAACCAAACATAGCTAAGAACATTTGCACGGAAATTAACATTCAAATAAAAAAAACCGCATCGAAATCGACCTATCCGTTTGAGCTCTACCATAGAATAGATAGTGTCACAGACAGACACACACACTGATAGACAGACAGACATCGACGTCAAACTTATAACACCCCTTTTTTTAGTCGGGGTTAAAAACCTGGCTAAGATATTTGTTAGTTCCGTCGCATTGTCGGCATCCTAAATAGTCTAGTCAACAAGTTCAAAAACGTGCTAAATAGAAATAAACTTCCTAGAAACATGTGCATGTGCAATGCAATACCTCTTTGGATTCGGAATCACGTATAAGAATATGTTTTTTTAAGGGTTTATTTTATACCACAAAAAAATTGGGATAGTTATTATAATTTAACAAAAAAAGATAACGAAAAGAAGGTTTTTAGTTATTCCTTAATAATTTCTGTCCTAAAAATCATCGTAAATGTATGATGTTCCGGAAACCATAAATATTTATGAAATTTTGTGAATTTCAGGCTTTGATCGTGAATAAGCGATGCGAAAGTGTCAAGAAAGACAGGATATGCATTAAATACATAGCAAGTTACCATCGCCGCGTGAACTGCAAAGCGAAGAGGTGTGTAGTCAAAAGATGCCGATATCCACACCACGCCATGCTGCACTCGAGGTCGAAATGGTCGAAATGGTCATCACCAATAGGACCAAATGAAGATCTTAGTACCTCTCCTTGATGCGGGATCGACTGTATCTCTAATTATTAGTTAGGTGATGAGGTAACGTACCCAATTGGAGCTAAAGCTAAAATACCAAATAAACGAATCTTTGTGTCTTCAAATCGAGAGTGAATCGGTTTCTTTTACCTAGAAGAACGTGTTTACCTAAACATTTTCCATCGTAGACCGCATCGTCGCCTAACATCAGACGAGATGGCGGTCAAGTGTAAACCTATAAAAGTTTAAAAAAAAACAGCTTAGTTTAAACGGCAATAACATGGAAAAACGAGATGCGTCGAGTCGACACATTAAGTTTAATTTACAAGGTGCTGATAAAAAAGACGAACGGCGTACTAGTGAGAACTATGGTTATGGTTTCGTTGACGTTAGCAAAAGACCTGACGACATGACCGATGTGCTTTGGAAGTTGGTTCTGCCCCTAGTGTGGGATGCAACTTGCGTTTATACTCTGGCATCATCATGTCTTCCAGAGACTCTTAGTAAGACCCGTGCAGCGGTTAATTCAAGTAAGCGTTTCGAATATGCAACCCTTCGCAGTGGTTATATGTTCGAGCCACTTGGTACTGAGACATTGGGCCCGTGAGGACCGGGAAGCTCATCTCATTTTAAGCTTTTCCGAGCGCTGGTGGATGCGACTCTTGAACAAACTGCTGGCGTTTATTTGGCCTAACAAATAATCATTGCCATTCAACGTGGTAATATCTACCACCGGCACCGGCGTGACCAGCATGCTTCCGATCGTTAACGCAAAATCATCTTGATTAGCTTTAGACCTTCATCGATCTTATAATCCAGATGTGCTTAGTGTAAGTAGTGTCGTCTCTATCGTACTTTTTTTTTTAATAAAGATTCTATCCCTTCATAAAAAAGTTAAGCTTTTACTCTAGGAGCTTCACATTTTCTCTTGTTTGATGTTAATCATAAATTACAGGGTTGTCTTTATGGTTTTGTTTTAATTTTAGTTTATTTCACTACATATTGTTTCTATCATGTTCCAGCCGCTATTGGTGCAAGAATGCCCTTCGGGGCGTCGCGCAGACCAGCCCTGGATAGCTTGAATGTACGAGCTGGTCTCCATCCTGTGCTGGCTCTCCTTATTCCTCATTCTCGTGTTCCTCAGTGCCAGGCTGCTCCAGGATGCACATCTAGGATATACAGGTGAACATTATTTCTACAAGAACAACATTAATTAAGTATTTAAAAAAGAAGACTGTGGTGTCATGGCATTGCAGAAAAGTAGTTCCTTCGGTTAATATAGGAGCAATACAATATTTGTAAAAACAGTCGCTTAATTTTATTGTTTATGGTACGATCATCTGAAAAATAAAGTTGGCAACACTAGAGCCACGGGCAGTTTTTATGCGTCTCCTTTATATTATATCTTTCGCTTTTAGTCTCACATTTTTACAGTTCGATCGCACAGCAAAATGGCTGGCCGTAAGGAACTTCATTCCAATATCCACACAGAGATTTGGGCCTTTCATAATCAAAAAACTGCTGTTAAGCTGTGTTGTTATAGGCAGGCATGGCGGAACAAAACAGGGAGGTCCGTATCGCTCATAGATTTCGTTTTTTTTTGCTACGGTATCGCTCGCCAGCTTTTGACACAAGCACAGCCATTCATGCCCCACCAGATCGAGTTAGTTAGTTACAACGGTTTTTAACGATTTCAAACAAAGAGGAATCAATTTGTTTGTATGATTTTTTGTATGTATGTTACGCGATAGCGCTTCCAATTGTGAATTGATTTTAATGGTTCTTTTGTATATGGTACATATATATTTTATTGAAATTGGTGTAGTGGTTTCCGAAATATGAACAAAAAACTAAAATTTGCTTTCATGTATTTAGACGATATACTTACCTAGTGAATTAGTGATAGATTCGTGTGTCTGAATGAAATTTTTAATTGAAGTGGATTTTTGTTTTGTAGAAAATATGTAATTGTATTTTTCTTTTATATTGAGATCATCAAGATTTAATACTTAGGTAGGCACTCAATATACATATATGTAGATTGTCTTTTGGCCAACCACATTTCACTAGTTTAATAGTCTTCCAAGGTTTTATTATCACTTTAGAACTCTTTATGTTAGTTTGGGTAGTACACTGTTTAGTAGTAGGTAGCCTATCCGATCAACCGAAAATGAGTAGCAACGTTCACATCACTTATATTCCAAAGAATGTCATAATCTTATACTTTGGTACCTACGTACCTACCTATATCGGCTTATCGGCTCGGCCAAGGTTAGTTTCTGATACCATTTTGGACCTGGATTTTTTTTTTGGGAATATCTATCAATTCTAATTCCCTTTAAACCAGAACGTGGTCAGTGACAGAGTGCTCAGAGTCACCATTTTCCACTCTCGAATTTAGGTACCTACGTCGACGAGTAGGCATGGAGTATGGAGTGAACGGCTATGAAATCCAGGTATGCTGGGAGTTCAAGGTAGTCGACTCTTTTTTTAATAGCATAATTCAATGAATTTCAATGTAGAGCGCCCTTTCAGCGCGCCAGCCTCTCGGCTCTCAGCGACTGGACTGAGGAGTCATCAGTCACTGTGATGGTGCGGCCTCGGGCCACGGCGCGGCGCGAAATGGGCGGAGTCACGGAGTCAGACGCTCACGTTTACATAGCTACGCGCCGTACTATAGAATAGATAAGTAAATGTTGCGACTGGCCGCCATGTTGGTGATGTAGACCAACTTGGTACGTACCGTTCGCAAAATCAGCTAGCGCTTACGTGTACTGAGTCGGTAACTCCATCGTCTTAGTTGTCACGTAGGTATTTATTTTTACCGACCTTGAGGTACTGTGTTCGACTGTATATTTCTTTGAAGTGAACACTTCTTTTGGTGCGCCACTGAAGACCGATTTTTGTAAATTGAATTCTAGCCTCACGCTCGGGAATGATAAGAAATCTTCGAGTAAACTCGGGACCATGGCCATGCTCCGCCCTCCGCCCTCCGCCCTACGGCTTCACCCGCGTAGTTCCCAAAGCAAGCTATCAAATTCTGAGTTATAAGTTTTCTATCGGCAGTTCCTATGACTGTATTTTTTTTTGTGTTCACCGATTTCTTCGTCAATTGAGGGCTGATTTTCAAAATTAGTGTTTTATTAGAAAGAGTATACCTACTTCCGAGGTAGCCTAATGAGCGCCAATTCTAAAACAGTAAGAAGATGCCAAGTTACTTGTTACTTGTTAATCATGACGCGTAGGCGCAAGCTGACTTTGCGAACGGTACCTACCTACCTACCTACTGGCAGTTCGTCTACGTCACTAAGATGGCTGCTAATCGCAATAGGTATGTCTACCTACTTAGTAGCCAACAAGTGCTTTTTAGGTTTTTAGGCATTGATAGAGATACGGCACTAGCGACTCGCCCTGGACCGCATAAATCAGGCCCATGGGTCTAATCGGTCTTAGTAACAATCTAACAACAGGCATTTGTGTAGCACGTGCTTTTTCTCATACAAATAGTGATTTAATTTACCATTTGCAGAATAGGACAGAGTATGTTTATGTTTACTGAGAGTTCCGAGTCAAATTTCATTCGTTAGAAAATAGGTACCTACCTGGTAGGTACTGAGAATTATTGATTTCTCGTTCGCGGTGCTGACTGTGTACCTATGTGTCTCTATCTCCCTTGGTTGATCCACGTGTAACATGACATTGACTATATTTATGTGTGTGTCTATTTGTCTGTAGTTGTTTCTAGTCCAGGTTGAATTCAATAATTCAAGAGATATTGAGAGTACCGTATCTTCCCACTTTTATACTACCTGTCAATGGTTTTAGGTCAATTTTTTTAATTCACCTAAAATTATGATGATTGAGGTGTCATTGGACTTGGAATGGCAAATAGTTTTTGAAATATTGGCAAAAAACATACTTCTCTCACTTAATTATTTATAACTAAGATATTGCGAGCGCCATTTCCGAAAACCGCTGCATTTTCCCAAAAACTAGGTATCTAGGTATCCATTCCGAATCGAATGACACAATCATAACCAGGCTGTGGTCGTCGATATCACCGTACCACATGACGAGAACCTCACGAAAGCTGAGAAGGACAAGCTTAGCAAGTACCTTGACTTGGCTCACGAGGTTACCGCCTTGTGGAACGTTGATTCCATCATAGTCCCAATAGTCGTGTGGCAAACGGCCTTATAGCGAAAAGTCTCGATGAACATCTCAAGAGTCTTTCGCTAGACGGTTGTATCAAAGGTCAGATGCAGAAGGCGGTCATCCTAGACACAGCGCGCATCGTCAGTAGGTTCCTTACTCTGCAGCCCTAACCACCGGTAGCTTGGGCCCTGCTCCACTGCTGGCGGCACCCAGGTGCAGTCCCAGCCTCAAATTTTAAAGGGGGTCACCAGTACGCAGCATCAGATTTGAGGGGGTCACCAGTAGAAATATAACTAATCGAGTAAAATATACTTTACTAGTAGCTCCTCACCTAACGTTCCAGTTGTTTTCCAGGGTTCAAAAATAGTCTATGTACTATAAGTTTTTTTTTTAGATTTTTAGTTTAGCGGATACGATTTAGTTGTAGCTTTTAAGTTTTTATAATGTTTAATGGTTATGTCTGTGCAAGTACTCGCCGTTAGCAAGATGCGAACAACCGGAAATAACACGACGAAAGGATTCGCCTGGACGGCGGCATGCCCGACAAATGTCGATCGTACCGGTACCGTTTCCGATAATAGTTTGTCTTGATAATTATTAATATTATTTGAAAAATAGCGAATGTAGGTACTTACCGGTTTTCGGCCATTTTGCTCGGTTATCGTCCACCAATGTACCTACCTACTGATGTCAGGTAGGCTGCTATTTACCTACCAGCTGATTATTATCGGCCACGTAAATTATATTAGGAAAACGACTCTTATTATGTAGAAAAGGGTATAAAATTAACAAAAAAAAAAAACGATAAAATATTTTATTTTAATGATAATTAAAGATCTGTATTATAATTGGCTTTATAAGATTTACCATAATCGCAGCTCACATACAATATAAAAAATAACAGTATTAAGTTGTATTCTCGCCTATTAAAACTTCGGTTTACCGAAACAGAGGCTTTAATGGAAACTGACCTTATATACATAAACCTTACAAACATTCTTGTAGGTATAAAGCAAATATTTAAAAGTAGACACATCTACAATATAGATGTAAACGAAACCTCGTCTCCAAGAGGTCAACGCCGTCAGATTATAATCTAACGCGTGGCATTCTGATCTTACGGCAGGTTAGATTAGGTTAGTTTGTAATCTGACGGCGCGGCGTTGACAATTTAACGGTGACATAGATAACGTACAAGACATACAATCAGCCATGCTTTCACCAAGTTTTTGGTAGAGATTTTCTACGATAACATGGACCGCCCCTCCAAATTACTGTCTTAATGTGTGTAGCACATTCTTATGAAAGAGTTTGTATGTAGTTGTAATTATTCGTCTTCAGTAGCAGTACGCACACATGCGTGGTGGTGCGTTGTATATACTTTCACAAATACTTTCAAACGTTTTGAATTCTGGAGGGGCGGGTCATGTTATCGTAGTAAATCTCTATTTTATAGAATACTAGCTGACCCGGCAAACGTTGTTTTGCCATATAAATAATTTCCTGGGAAAATGATTAAATAACTAAAATGGCTATTAAAAAATAAATGTTGATCGTAGAAGGGTGAAAATTGAGGATTGTATGTAATTTTGTATGTTGTATCATAAAAAAACAGAAATTAAAAATTTCGTCTAAAATATAAAAATAAAAATTTAGGGGTGGACTACCCCTAACATTTAGGGGGATGAAAAATAGATGTTGGCCGATTCTCATAGATACCGGATAAGCACAAAAAATTTCATCAAAATCGGTCAAGCCGTTTCGGAGGAGTATGGCAACGAAAACTGTGACACGAGAATTTTATATATTAGAAGATACCAAAAACTTATTATTGAAACTAGAGTTAAAGTTAAACAACAAAAAAAAGTGTTGGCTCTTGTCAAGGAATCAGTACCTTTACAGATTCATAATAATCGAAGGTCACAAAGCAAAGTGAAATTATAAGATAGGTACCTATAGATTAAAGTCTAATTGTGATATTTAACAATCAACATCATAGGTAGAACTGTATGGATTATGTAGGTACTGTAGCTATCCAGAATATAACAGAACTACTTTTGATTTTTGAGTCTAGATTTAGAAGTACAGCTACCTACCTTACATATGAAATAATACAAAAAGAAGCACTTAGGAAAATAAAGCTTTGATTCAATAATAATAGAGTAATATATTTATTCACCTTATAACCATTTATGTTACACTGGGCTCGTCAATATTAAAAGTTTATGAGAATAATACAATTACAAACATTCTACATTAAACAAAAAAAAAATTGGTAGTCATAGGAACTGTAAAGCTATCAGCTTACTTTGGTAACTACGCGGTTGAAACCGGAGGGCGTGGCCATGGCAAGCCATGCTGTCGCATTTCTAGATGACCAATGGGAAATGCTGACGCATTTCTAGATGGCCAATGATCATCGTCTCAAGTTTACCCAAAGATTTTTATTATTCCCGAGCATGACGCTAGAATTCAATTCACAGCCCACAAAAAATCTGTCTGTGGCGCGCAAAAAGAAGTTTTCACTTGAAAAAATATTAAAAATAATTTAATGCCAAGTGAATAAAAATCAGAAAGACAAATACATAGGTAGAATTAAATCAGATAAATTATCACAATTTCATCACAAGGTCAAATTAGAAAATAATAATACTGTTGCAACAAATTACAAAATCTCATAAATTTCATTTTTATGCAAAACAAATGTTTACAATAATTTTCATTTACAATGTGTACAATTTGTTTCGCATATAAAATTGGTGGACAATTTTTTTTTTATTGGTGGACAATTCACACACAACACCATCTGACCCCAAACTAAGCAAAGCTTGTGTGATGGCAGCCAGATAGCTGATATAATACTTATATAGTTTTTATAGTCAATTAATCAATTTTATAATTGATTAACGCTGCCGAAACTTCGACGTAAGTAATTAAACAACTTTCGATCGTGATAAACTCTTGCATAATATAAACATTACGTATAATATAATAAAAATTGTATTATAAAATTGATTTCATTAAAACAAAATATCTTTGTATACCTACTTACCCTGCATCATTGGGTTCAAGAAAGAATGAAGATTCTGTGAAATGCATTCCCATACTTAAATTCAAATACAAGAACAAAATTAAAAATTTTGATTAACCCCCGACTATCTTAGATTTGTTATCTGTACAACATTCTACTAGTCAAGCCCTTTCATTTGATACCCATATTAATTAAGGGAGTTGTGAAAAAAGAAATGCATTTCGCCATTTTGTGGAAGCGGCCATCATGTATTTTAAATTTTAAACTCAACAACAAAAAAACTCTAAAAGTTCTGCACCGATCGAGCTGAAATTTTAGAATGATATATAATCCGCATCAAAGAGCTTAACAAGCTTAAGTCATAATACACAAATAATTCTACAATAATAGACTAATAGATTAGGGTTAGAATAGGGTTTATCGTCTGCAAGTCTCTCGTCAACAACGTGATAATGATCGAGAGTGTGTCGAACAGGGTTGTATACCTTGTACTTAAATTAGCGACCGGTATTCATTAAAGGTCATACAAGTATACGCACCGACCTCGACACATCCCGACGAAGAAGTTGAGGCCATGTATGAGGACATCTCCAAAGCCATACATGTCTCGCCAACACATTTCACAGTTGTGATGGGAGACTTCAACGCGAAACTGGGCAAACGTAGCGGTGATGAGTTGAGAGTGGGGAATTGCGGATATGGGCAGCGGAACCCAAGAGGGCAACGTCTAGCGGATTTCTTGGAAAGGGAGAGCCTCTTTGTGATGAACTCCTTTTTCAAGAAACAGCCACAAAGAAAAAGGACCTAGATTAGCCCAGACGGTTCCACAAAAAATGAGATCGACTTCATTATGACGACTAAACGGCAAATATTCAACGATGTCTCTGTGATCAGCAGGGTTAAGACCGGCAGCGCTCACCGTATTGTAAGAGGCACGCTGAATCTAAACATTAAGTTCGAAAGGTCACGTCTAATGAAGTCCACGCTCCGACCAAATTATGCTCAAATCGAAGATCCCGATAACTTTCAACTCGAACTTCAAAACCGCTTCGAATCCTTAGATGAGTGCGTAACGGCGGACGAAATAAACGACAGGCTAGTGGAAACTGTTCATGCTGTTGGCAGAAAGTTCTATAAGAGCCGACGCCAAAATAGAACTCAAAAGCTTTCCGATCAAACTCTAAGTCTCATGGCGGTCAGACGAGATATGCGGTTGCAGTCTTCGGTCGACATGACGGTATACAGACGGCTCAATAGACAGATCTCTACTTGTGTGTGACGCGACATACGCTGCTTCAATACTTCGAGTATTAAAGAAGCAATCAAGCAGAACAAAGGCTCGAAAGTGTTCGCAAGAGATCTGTCTCTTGGGCAAAGTCAGCTGACCAAACTGAAGACCGATAGTGGTAACGTCGTCTCGTCGAAGCCTAAGATTTTGGAGGGATTGAGAGGTTCTATGAACAGTTATACACCTCTACGCAAGCACAACTTGTCGTTAGCATGGCAAAAGACCCCAGAGCCAACCTGACTCGACACTTTACCGAAGATATCCCGGAAGTCAGCCTGTATGAGATTAGGATGGCCCTCAAACAACTTAAAAACAACAAAGCACCTGGCGACGACGGAATTACGACTGAACTTCTGAGAGCGGGTGGAAAACCGGTACTTAAAGTCCTCCAGAAGCTGTTCGACTCCGTCATACTTAATGGTAATACGCCAGAAGAGTGGAGCAGAAGTGTGGTGGTGCTTTTCTTAAAAAAAGGTGACAACACCTTGTTGAAGAACTACAGACCCATCTCACTTCTGAGCCACGTTTATAAGTTGTTTTCGAGGGTAATCACGAATCTTCTCGCACGCAGGTTTGACGACTTCCAGCCACCCGAACAAGCCGGTTTCCGAAAAGGCTATAGTACCATAGACCACATCCTTGCGCTCCGGCAGATTATACAGAAAACCGAGGAGTATAATCGGCCACTATGTGTAGCGTATGTGGACTATGAGAAAGCCTTCGATTCCATCGAGACCTGGGCAGTCCTTCAGTCTCTCCAGCGATGCCGCATCGACTATCGCTATATCGAAGTGTTGAAGTGTATTTACAGCAACGCCACAATGTCTGTCCGACTACAGGACCAGTGCACAAAACATATCCAGCTACAGAAAGGCGCGAGACAAGGAGATGTTATATCTCCGAAACTGTTCACTGCCGCGCTGGAAGATGTTTGCAAGCTACTGGACTGGAACGGATATGGCATCAATATCAACGGCGAATGCATCACTCACCTTCAGTTTGCCGGCGACATAGTCATTATGGCGGAGTCGCTGGAGGACTATGCTCAGGGACCTCAGTAGAGTATCCCAACAGGTAGGTTTGAGGATGAATATGGACAAGACGAAGGTCATGTCTAATGCTCATGTCTCACCTGTGCCGGTTATTGTTGGGAATACCACACTCGAAGTTGTTGACGAATACGTCTACCTGGGTCAAAAGATCCAATTAGGTAGATCCGACTTCGACAAAGAGGTCCAGCGAAGGATCCAACTCGGATGGGCAGCGTTCGGGAAACTTCGGCACATCTTTGAGTCCAAAATACCCCAATGCCTAAAGACGAAAGTCTTTAACCAGTGCGTGTTGCCAGTGATGGCTTATGGAACTGAGACGTGGTCCTTAACTGTGGGCCTCATAACGAAGCTCAAAGTCACACAGCGAGCTATGGAGAGATCTATGCTCGGAGTCTCTTTGCGCGACAGAATCCGTAATGAGGATATTCGCAAAAGAACGAAAGTGGCCGACATAGCTCAAAGAGTAAGCAAGCTGAAGTGGCGATGGGCAGGCCACATCGCTCGTAGAACTGACAACCGATGGGGAAGAAAGGTTCTCGAGTGGCGACCACGAACTGGAAGACGTAGTGTTGGACGGCCTCCCACTAGATGGACAGATGACCTCACAAAGGTCGCTGGTTGCAGTTTGCGCAGGACCGTTTGTTGTGGAAATCTAGGGGGGAGGCCTATGTTCAGCAGTGCACGTCTTGCGGCTGATGATGATGATGATGAGACTAATAGATAATTAATAATAACATGTTCAATGAATGAAAATAATTGAAGATAAATAGCTTATAATTTTATTACGATTTCAAGGAGAATAATGGATTTAACAACTATGTGACAACTGTAACAAATAGAGTTCTTTGACTTAAAGCAGCAAGAGAAGGAGCTTGCCTAATGTTGACGGGCAAGGCGTTCCACAACTGGACAGCTTGGATAGCAAATGACTTGCCATAAAGAGTTTCACTGCGCGCCCACGGTGTTGGAAGGAACAAGTTATATTTTGACCTGAGAGGTAGACCATGTGCATTGCTCCAATAGGTAAAAAGGTTTTTCAAATACCGCGGAAAAGAGGAGTTAAATAATACGCTATAGAGAAGGGACAAAATATGAGCATTCCAACGAAAGCGAATGGGGAGCCACTTGAGCTGTATACGAAATTGAGACACATGATCATACTTGCGTAAACCAAATATGAATCCTATACAAATATTTTTGAGACGCTCAAGTTTATCTAGCTGATCTTCATTGAGAATAAGAAAGCAGACGTCTGCATAGTCCAGGATGGGGAGAAGAAAAGATTGTGCAAGCGCAATTTTGGTAGCAGTGGGAAAAAAAAATACGTAATCGTCTCAATGACCCGCCCGATGCAAACAGCTTACAGCTGATAGATTTTAGGTGATTTCCTGCTGAAAATGCGATCAAAAACAACGCTAAGATTCATAACTGATTCACTATACGGTATGACGACCCCATTAAAAACAATCTCAGGGATTTCGGGTCATTCGACTCTAGCTATCATGTAAGCACTGCCGAGTATAATAACTTTTGTTTTGTTGGGGTTTACATTTAAGCCGAAGGAGTTACTCCAGTGTTCAATTTGTTTAAGATCGGCATTTACGATGTCAATAGCCACACTTAAGTCAGAGAGTCGAGCTTGTGAGAACATTTGGAGATCGTCTGCATGAAGGTGGTAGGAAGAAATTAAAAAGTGAGAAATGGAATTGATAAAGATGGCAAATAGAAGTAGTGATAGCATGCCGCCTTGAGGGACTCCAGCATTTGTATTATACCAGGACGAAAAAATCTCGTCGAGGCGAATATGTTGTCGGCGTCTATACAAGTAACTGTGAAACCAATTGATCACCGATGGAGATACGTTAATAAAACGCAATGTCGCTAGCAAAATATCGAAATCGACGACATTAAAGGCATTACTGAAGTCTAACAGTAAGCCTGCTGTCGTCCATACCTTTGCGAACGTCGTCGGTGATCTTAACAAGAGCAGATACAGCGCTATGCCCGGGACGGAATCAGGATTGGAAAGGATTAAGAAAGTCTTGTCTGTTAAGGAATTGGTAAACTTGAGACAAGACGCTCAATGACTTTGGACAGAAAAAGAAGAATAGATATGGGACGATATTAGGAGAAGATTTAGTTTCTTTGGCAAAGGAATGAGCTGTGCATCTTTCCAGATAGCTAGAAAACACCTAAGCTATGAGTTATTAAAGATGGAACATAAGACGGGAACAATGAAATCTGTGTCCACGAAGCGGCAGCCAGCGCTTATTATACAAAAGTTGGCGTATATTTCCGATTGCCGGGAGCTGAAAAAGCGGCCGAGATTTAAGCCACCGCGGCAATAGCGGCTATGACATCGCCCGGATTGCTCAAGAGCCGGGCGAGTGTAGGGGAGTCGAGCTAGTCTATTAACTAGGAATCGGGGGTGACTCGACATCGCAGTGCAAACATTCGTATTACGATCGTTCCAACGAGCGCCAACCGCACTGCAAATGAATCTACTCTGAATAACCTGAAGTTTAATAATTAAGCTTGGGGAGGCATGAGCAAATAATACTGAGGCGTAAGTCATGACGGGACGGATACAAGTTTTGTAAATTCTCGACTTATTTCGAAGTGAGAGATTATTAAGCTTGTTCAGAAGGAATAACATACGGCCATATACGGAATATACGGAGCCGCTTGGTTACGAACGATTTTGAAGTGATAGGAAAAAGTGAGGCGATAATTGATAGTTATACTAAGGTGGTGTAACTTTCATAACGCATACAACGTGGAGTGTAACCTAGGAGATGGGTCTACCGCAAATCACGAGTGACCCAGCGGTAGCCTGAGCGAGACGAAGCCCGCACTTCCACCACCTAACTAAATCGGCTATGGATTTGCTATTGCTGTCTCTATCATTTCAAGCGAAAAGAAAAGAGAGAGAGAGTGAGCGAGAGAGAGAGAGAGAGCGGTAGACCCTCCGGTCTTGTTGATAAAGTACATCACTCCACTTTTATCAGCATTAACCGTGATCGCCCCATTCTCAAACCATACATCCTGCCGCTGTAAGGTTTTTTGAAGTTTGGCGATCAGCACCGACAACTTGAACCTTTGGTCTGCCAAGCCCTTGGGGTTGCTGTGTCGTTGGCGAAGACGGCGGCGAATTTCCACTCCGGGAGTACGAAGGACGACATTTGTGTCGAGGAACAAGAGGATCGGAGCCATCGTGGAACCCTGCGATACGCCGCGGCCGCTCGCCGACTTGGTAGCGAACGGTTCGATAAGTGAGGTAACCCTATATGCGTAGTTACAAGACTGTCTGACAAGGCTTTTCTAAGCTGGTTTAGCTTCTAATCGTATAAGCTGTTATGCCACACCCTGTCGAAAGCTTTCGCGACGTCGAGAAACAATTCCGATGATTCGGTCTGACTTTCATGATTCGGGAATATTGTCACTAAGAGCCGCATTAAATGCTGAATAAAAGCGTGAGATTCTCATATTTACCAAATGTACTCACTTATAAAATTTAATAAAAAGTGTTCAAGCCATTTCGGAGGAGTATCTCGACTAGCACTGTGACACGTGAATTTATATATTAGATAGATTGCATTACTATTACAGATTGTAGAGAGATGAACCTAACTATAATTAACACTTCAATGCGTAATGACACGATAAACAATAGACAGGAAGAAATTAAACAGATTGCTAACAGTGTCTTCACATATCACATCTCTCACACATATAATAACAACTTGGTGCAGCTTTTGTAAGGCCGGCGCAAACTATTGGTAGGTACACTGAATTGTAACTGAAGATCGAATGCTAATATTGAGCCAAGTTTTAATTATTTTCCTACAATTCCGAATTCTAGCGTGGTCTTACCAAACTTGAAGTTGTTGAAGAGTTTTCAAGACTACGTTCGAAGTCTTCTTCCACGATGATGTTATCTGCTTGCTGTGTCCATCGCCGGAAACTGTCTTCTCCGATGCATACCGTATTGAGGAAAAATTTTCTACATACTTTGACTTTCGTGCAATTAGCATCAAATTTTGTGACATAGATGTCATGACCACTTTGTTTCCTGCTTGTAGAAGATCCTTCGGATTTGCGGCGTCGTCTTATGCACCTCCTCACAGCTGAACTTTTAATAAAGGACTTTTTGTCCAACCATGTTGCAAGCTTCCAAAATTGTTTGTGAATTTTTTCACGTTCATCATCGGACACGAGAGCGCATAAGAAAGAATTTTTAGACTTTGCGGTTAAATCTATATGTGAACAACGTTCTTTTAAAACTCTTTCAGGTTTCTTTACACATGGCTTCAATTTGTTATCTATTTTTCTGTAGCCTAAGTATTGCTTGCCTGCAACCCGAGCAGCTTTATTGCGCTTCACTGTACACGGCAGATCTTCTCGCACACAGGCCGCAGAATTAAATTCAGTATTGTCATTATCGCTTTCTGACAAACTTGGAATTCTACGTTTTTTATTATGAAGTTCTTGTATTGTGAATGATTCATCTTTAGTATCAGAGTCTGATTCGAAATATTTTTCATTTATTGATCTTTGAAGTCGGGAAAATCGCTTCTTCAGCCGTAAATCTCCGGGAATCCAATCTGGATCATCATCGCTATTGTCGCTGAGATTATCAAATATGGGTAAGGGTGACTCCACTTGACTTAATTTCCCCGTAACATCGATGTTTTCAGAAGTAGGAAGTATGTTGATGCTGTTATCAGACGCAAGTTGATCTAAGTCTTCATCAGTCATTTCTAGCATGGTTTTTAGTAGGTTAAAATCTTCGGGATTTAAAAGCGAACTGCTTGGCAAGTTCATCTGGGAGCTTTCAGCATAATGTAAATCACTGGATTCAAATTCATCGGTATTTTGTTCAATATAGGATGCCTCTGGCTCACTAGGATTACACTGTAACATTTTCACACTTATTCACTTGAAAAGTATCTTTGGACGATTAAACAAGTGACACGTGGTTTTCACTCACGCGCGTATAACGAAATAACAAACTGAGAAATAAAGCTCTAGGTTTCAGACCTCTGCTAGATCAGACAGACTAATCACGAATCATAGGTACAGACTACAGTGCCGTCTTCGTGGCTATTGGCAGAACATCGTTAGTACTTAACTTCAAACCAAATTGCACCTTATAACGCTACACTTAAACCACTTATTGTTCCTTAATAAGATACATAGGTATCTCATCCAATCCAAATCTAACAAAAACTCTTATGTGTGTACACATAGGATATTTGTAAGCTAAGTTTCATATTAGGATTAAAACATCATAAACACATCATAAGAGCGTTTAACCGACTTTAAAGCAGAGCAGATTCTCAATACAAAATACAAATATATTTTATTGTACACTATAAAAAGTTAACAAAATATCGAAATGAACCCATCGATTCCGAACTTTGTTGACCGACAATGCAGTGATATGTTTTTTTGTAGGTGTGTATGTTAAGCGATAACTCCGACCATTTTAAATCAAATTTAATTATTTTTTTCCGTAGATCATAGTTCAGAGGTCGTCCCATATCGGGGGCACGGCAGTGCCCCCGACAAGTTGAGCGCAAAGCAAACACTGCCGTACCATTCTTTGCTGGAATCATTTCGCCGCATTTTTAGGCCCCTATTTGAGAACTTCTGGATAAGATCAGAAAGCAGAAATATTCGTCATCTAGTAAGCTATAATCACATACTTAAAATCCAAAATTTCAAGTCTGTAGGTCAATTAGTTCGAGAAGTTGAACGAAAGCAAAGTTTCGCATTTATGACACTCACTCACTCATGATCATCAGAATAGAACTTGTACCTACTTCTCATAAACTCAGAGAGCTAAAATTTGGAACAGGGTTAGGGTTTAATGGCCACATAAAAGGAAAACTATAAAAACTAGGACAATCGCGGTTATTGATACATGAATAAAAACTCTATCATTTTTCATATCTGGATGACTTGGCTTCTTATGAAATTTGGTGTAGTGTCTGAATTTAATTTTAAATTGAGTTTTGTTTTTGTTTTTTTGGAGAAAATAAATAATTGAAATCTTTTTTTGTAAAAGATCCCCCCTCTTAGCTCTACAAATAACTGTACGATTAGACAGACACATTGTTTCGCAACAAATGTTACTTACCTACCTGCTGTAAAACAAATTTGGTATAAAATCCCGTCGCAAAATGGAATTTTTCGGAAAGTGGCAAAAGACAAGATATCCCAAAGTTGATCCCTATCAATTATACAGTACTTATAAATTTTGTGAAAACGCCCAGATACTATGTATGCCTATCGTTAAGGATAGCTACTTATAGGGCGGGTTTTACAAAATACCGATTCCGTGTTTTTTGAGATAGGATGAACCCACTGAAGTAACTATCCCGTATTTGCCTCAGTGGGTGGGGTAAGAACATGCCTCGTTTTTGAATTCGTCATGTTAAGGATGTTGATAGCTTTAGTCCTTGAGCGTGATTGATGATGGATAAAGATGGATTATGACGTCAACAGGTCCCTCATCTATACCTATTGTTAGAGTAGGTACGTGTGTTTTGTCTGTGTGAGGAAAAATCTTCCTCAGGGAAACAATGACGAACGTTGAACTAATATTGGTACTTAATAACCAATTTCTATTACCTAAATTAGTATCTTTTCGATCGTAGTTTTGGTCAACTTTTTGTTTCATTGCATGCTTTATAGTTCAAATAAGTACACTGTTTTACTACGTGTCATTATTAAATAGTGTTTATTTCGTTTGCAAATTGGAAGGCCAAGCATCCGTATCAAAATGGAGTCGCCCTTTTTGCTCTTGCGGATTAACTGACTCTCAAGTAACAATTTTTAATGAGGAACGACAGTTTTTTTGTGAGTTTTCCAACTTGTAGTGACCATAACTTGTTCAAAATAAATAAACAATCAACAATTTCATCCGTTAATTTTAATTTTAAGAGCTTCACAAGCATAAGGTACCTACGTAAATGAAACTCGGGCGTGTGCCGCGTCGCGTCAACCGAACAGCAGAAACTGTAGGTATGTAGCACTTCCATTATAAAATATACTTAGGCAAAATATAATGATAGGTATTTATAATGTTGTATGTAAATATAAAGTTACGGCTGGTCTAGTCGGGAAAACGGCGCCTGCCGATCCGGAGACCCAGACTGTCTTTTCGAAGTCATGTGCGTAATGAGGCTAACTTAAAACGATGAAGGAAAACATCGTGAGGAAACCGACATGTACCTAGAACCTTTCGAAGGCCTGTGTCATCCACCAACTCGCACGGGGCCAGCGTCCAAAACCAGTAACCAGTAAATTATTATTATGTAATTTAAATCAATTGACATTTTATTATGATTTTATAATATTTTTTATATTCGACATTGAATGACTTAATAATTAATATTTACCTACGACTATATTGTGCTTTATTATACTGAATTATGTTTTATAATTTGTGTATGCTTACAATCATTATTCTGACATGTAAATAGCTTTATGAAATAAATGATTATGATTATTAACAAAACTAAAATACAATGAGTACCTACTACACTATGCTACTTAGGTAAGTACCTATCATTTTATATAAACGTTTCTATTTTTAGCCTTGAGCACTTGAGCACACCACGGACACTCCACTAAAATTCCATACAAACGCCGGTGTTGACCTACCTACTCTTCACACAACTACGCAGATGTCGTTCGTACACACGCGTGAATGTGTGCGTTAGAGCTAGGGCTACTGAATTGTTTTATTGAATAGTTGTGCACCATGAGTTCATTTGGTGACGTAGTCTATAAACTTACTATAATGTTGAGTTACATAAATAGAATGGAGCCAAATTATACTATTCTAATTAAAAGGGTGTTTGCACAGATTTGTAAATTGTTTCAGAAATCTGTGGGTGTTTGTATTGCCGCGTAAAATGAAACGAAACCGATGATAGATTAGATCAGGTACCTAGATATCTATTTCTGTTAGTAGGTACACATTCGCATTTTATTTTACACTTACCCATGAAGGAAACTTTATTCTGTTACTATAATTATTCCTCCAGGCATTATCAATCCGTGCTTGGGCACATAAGTTACTGGCTGTGTAAATTACGAACTTTGAGTCAAAAATGACTTTGTTATTATAAATAAATAAATATTGGTAGACAATTCACACACAACACCATCTGACCTCAAACTAAGCAAAGCTTGTAATATTATAAAGCAACGTTATTGAAAAGTTTCTAATATTACGTTATTTTATCATTAGGAAATTAAATAAAGCTTTTAATCTTGTCCCGTTTAGTTGACGGACAGCCGTAAACAGTACAACAACCCACCATGATGATATTTCGTTAGGAATTAGATGTTCGATACCAGCCCTTCGTTGAGTGTGCTCTAACGTATCCGAAACGGCCTGAGGGCGAGGAAGCTTGAAATTGGCGGGGGGGTTGGGAGTGTCCGTTCTATCTATATTATCTATTCTATTTCAAGCTGGCGAAAACAACAGCTCCTCCAGCACTGGTGAAGATCATAGTTTCGTTCCTAGAAGACCGCCAGTTCTACGTAACCGTGGAGCAAGAGAACTCCGGTTACAAGACTATCTCAGCAGGAGTACCCCAAGGAAGCTGTGTTTCGCCAGCCCTATACGCGCTATACACCGATGACATCCCCTGCTTGGAAGAGGATGATCTACTCCCAGGAGAGAGAGGAGTTACACTGGCCCTGTTCGCGGATGATAGCGCGTATATCACTTCCTCCCGATCGAAGTTGATTGCGGCTAGAAGAGCCCAAAAAGCCCTTGACAAACTTCAAACCTGGCTAGAAAAGTGGAGAAAGGCAGTCAACGTCAACAAGACTGTCGCCCTACTAACTGGAAATCAGCAGAAGAAGCCGCCACCTCTAGAACTCAAAGGTGAGGACGTCCGATGGGAAAAGACCGTGAAGTACCTCGGCGTCCTCATCGATAATAATCTCACGATGAAATCGCAGGCCATACAAGCCTCTAACCAGGCGAAAGCAGCACGAGCCATGCTAAGACCGGTGCTACAATCTGGTCTGTCCATCAGAACGAAAGTCGGGATCTATAAACTGTACATTAGATCCCGACTGACGTATGGGGCACCGGCCTGGTATGCTCTGTGCTCCAAAAACGAAAGAAAACGGCTAGAGGCCGTACAAACCACCACACTGAGAATAATCACGGGAGCCGGCCGATACGTGCGAAACGACGTAATCGCCCGGGACGTGAAGATCGAGACAGTGGGGGAGTTCGTGGCCCGATTAGCACGAAATATGTTCGACCGCGCGGACAACGGGCCACACCCACACCTGCAGAACATAGCTCCGTTACACTCACGTCCCCCCGATGTCGGCGTGCGTGCCTGGCGTGCCCTGCCGCGTGATCTTCTCATTGTGGACAGCGGAGAAGACGAGGACAAGGCCCTCACTAATACTCACTAAGACTATAACATTCACAACACAAACATTCCACACAAGACAGTCATGCATTACACTAACGTAAACATGAACAAACTCACACCAATTACAACACACCACCCGACCTCACTCCCACCTTACCATTTCACCTCATTATCATTAGTCTAGACGTGGATTAGCCACGTTGAAGCTTCGACGGGTTCATTACTAAAAAAATAATAATAATAATAATATATATACATGTAAAAAAAAAAAAGTAGTGGACCCCTAATTCCCCCGGGACAGTGATTCCGGGAGTCCTTCCCCGGCAAGGAGGTTCGCCTCGGGGCCGGAACCTTAACTCCCCCGGGAGTTAAGATGAAAAAAAAAAAAAAAAAAATCTATTCTATGACTTGAGTTCAGCGCGGCGAGCGGGGAAGGGCGCGGGTTGCGGGCGACGCGGCAAGCAAGGCGTGGCGTGGGGCGGGACACGAAGCGGAGCGCGGGGTGCGGGGAGAGGTGTTGCGCTTTGCAGTACAAAGCCATAGAATAGATAATATAGATAGAACGGACACTCCCCAACCCCCGCCAATTTCAAGCTTCCTCGCCCCTCAGGCCGTTTCGGATACGCTAGGAGCACTCAACGAAGGGCTGGTATCGAACATCTAATTCCTAACGAAATATCATCATGGTGGGTTGTTGTACTGTTTACGGCTGTCCGTCAACTAAACGGGACAAGATTAAAAGCTTTATTTAATTTCCTAATGATAAAATAACGTAATATTAGAAACTTTTCAATAACGTTGCTTTATAATATTACAAGCTTTGCTTAGTTTGAGGTCAGATGGTGTTGTGTGTGAATTGTCTACCAATATTTATTTATTTATAATAACAAAGTCATTTTGACTCAAAGTTCGTAATTTACACAGCCAGTAACTTATGTGCCCAAGCACGGATTGATAATGCCTGGAGGAATAATTATAGTAACAGAATAAAGTTTCCTTCATGGGTAAGTGTAAAATAAAATGCGAATGTGTACCTACTAACAGAAATAGATATCTAGGTACCTGATCTAATCTATCATCGGTTTCGTTTCATTTTACGCGGCAATACAAACACCCACAGATTTCTGAAACAATTTACAAATCTGTGCAAACACCCTTTTAATTAGAATAGTATAATTTGGCTCCATTCTATTTATGTAACTCAACATTATAGTAAGTTTATAGACTACGTCACCAAATGAACTCATGGTGCACAACTATTCAATAAAACAATTCAGTAGCCCTAGCTCTAACGCACACATTCACGCGTGTGTACGAACGACATCTGCGTAGTTGTGTGAAGAGTAGGTAGGTCAACACCGGCGTTTGTATGGAATTTTAGTGGAGTGTCCGTGGTGTGACAAAGCGTCAAAGGTCATATATCCGTGGTCATTCCAGTCTATTATGCCCGATCCACACTCTGAGTGTAACCAGACTTAGTAGATTTCTACTTTTTCGGTATGTTTAAGAGCCCATCAGGTTCAAGTTTGTAGATTTAATTATTCTGTAGATTTCGGTAAAATTGTAAGTTTTGTGGCAAGCAACTTTTTTTCTTCTTTTCCTCTCATGATCTCGTTATTTATTGTGGTGAAATATGGAATTCCATAATCTGCCACCAGTAATGCAGCCGTTATGCGTTATTTGTTTCAAAATCATTATTTTTTTTGTCTATAAAACTTTGTTTTTACGCAGATGTCACACTTGTTTAATGAGGCTTTTTCAGGCATTCCGTAATCGGTTCGGATCGAAATCGGTTTCGGATACAATTTATGTGGGATCATTCGGAAATTATAACACGAGTATATTTTCTATTCGAACAAACACGATCCTTTGTTCTTGAGAAATTGGTTGAAAAATTGGTTTGAAAAAAAACATGTTTATGATACCTTCCTTCTTTTTTGTATGATAGAGCAGAAGTGGGTAGGTCAATTAAACACTACATTAAACGAAGTTTTGATATAGCATTCTGTCCCAAGACGAGCAGCACTTGTACTAGATGGTAAGCAACATGCCTGCCCATAATGCGCTCGTCGAGATATTTTACCTTTTTGGCCCAGTAATTTCTCAGGAAACATTGACTTTCACTACAGATAATGTAAAATGTGATTGTTTGTTAATCATGTTGATCATTTTCACTCTGTAGCAATCAAAATACTACTTAATTTTCAATATGCGTGTTACTTTTTATTGTGTTACAATTGTGATAGATTTTGCGATAAATAATGACGACTATCCTTTTCTATTCCATCTATTACTGAAACTTGGGTATGTGTAGATGTTTTGGTAGATTTCTGTAAATTAGTTAGTAGAATTTAGTAGATTTTACCCATAATTTGAGTAGAATTCACAAACTAAATCTGGTCACGCTGAGTCTCTTCACGAAGCGACACATATAGTGATCTGTGGGCGACACAATGGAACGTGAGGCGAGTGTGGACGGTGCGCTCGCCTCGCACAGGGCATACAGATACAATAACATAAATATCTCTGGGTGACGAGGGCAGTACTAGGTATTTATTACCTGTGTGTAATTACATTAAATACTTCAATTATCACAAATATAGAATTTTGAGAAAAATTGCCCTTGACATAATTTTACTTATTTTAATTTATTTTTAGGAAATATCGTAGCTTTAAAACGACTCGGTATCAAAACAATAGACCGCTTTATTGGGGTCACGTGGTCCAGTGATGTTTCTTAACGTTGTCTTCCAGCTGAGGTTCCTCGAGGTGATGTAGCCATAGATGCGGCATCGTTCCTTCCCGAGGGATAGGTACACACATTGGCGAGGCGGGGGCTCAATAGTCATTTTTAGGGCATTTTTGTATCTGTCTCTGTTCGTCGTCGGTATGGTCGGTATAAATACTCTGCACACTAGGAGGAAGTGTGCGTTGCTGGTGCATTATTATCGGCTTTTGAATGGCGGCATCGATAATCCTGAGGCCTTGGCTCGTTGCTCGTTCGCTGTCCCTGCCCGGCTGCGCAGCTCGCGCGCGTGCGCCGTGCGGAGACTCTTCCAGGAGCCGCGCGCGCGCACCGACACGACTTACTCGCCTATTCGCCAGACGTTGATATATTTTTTAGTAAGCGACGAGAGTTTATCGCTCTAGTAATTAGATTTTTAAGTGTGTAGATGTAGGGCTACATGCTATGTGTTGAGTTGGCTTGTAGCCAATAGTGTGTTGTGATATTTGATTTGTGTTTGTGAATTGTATAATACTATATATACTTAATTAAATATATACTGGTTGCTGTGCGTGTTGGTTTAGGCTGTTAGCATAGTTAACAATTGTTTAAATAAATAAATAGTCGTGGACTGATAAGTCACGGTGAGGCTAAGAAAACTCGCAGTGGGACTGCTCGCCAGGGCTATGGGCTCCAAGCCTTACGGCCCAACCAATGCGGAGGGAGCAGCGCGGCGTAGACGGTGCTGGCTCGACTGAGACGTGCCGCCATGCTTGGTGGTAAGCACTGTGGCCGTAGAGGAGAGATCCCGCCTGGAAAGGAATATTATCGGTATAATGGAGCGCCGTTCTCCCTGCCCACTTTGGCCGTGGCGGCCAACATAATATGATGGCGGGCGCGGTGGGGCTGTAGGGAAGAAGAATGCCGGTTTATTGGTGAGCTGCTGTCCCCGTCCTATTCGGCCGGGTGGTGGTAGGTGATGAAGCCGAGCATTTGGCCTGCCGCGGGAGACCAAGGGTGTCCAGACGTCAGGACGTCTAGCACCGACCGGGACTGACAGGTAGTGAGTAGATACTATTTATAACCTGTGCCTACTTACTGAGTACCTACATATAAGTAGTATCTATCTACTTACTAGTTTTTTGACTTCAGTGGCACCGACTTCAAATAGATGAGTAGGGGAAGCCCGGGCAAGACGCATATGTTAAGGGAAAATGTAAATAAAACTACAATATGATTATCAATAGAACTCTTTCAACTTTTTATTTGTGTCTACTATGTTTTATCATCTTTGGAAAATAATCTAATATATAAAATTCTCGTGTCACAGTTTTCGTTGCCATACTCCTCCGAAACGGCTTGACCGATTTTAATGAAATTTTTTGTGCTTATCTGGTATCTATGAGAATCGGCCAACATCTATTTTTCATCCCCCTAAATGTTAGGGGTAGTCCACCCCTAAATTTATTTTTTTATTTTTTAGACAAAAATTTTAATTTCTATTTTTTTATGATACAACATACAAAAATACATGCAATCCTCAATTTTCACCCTTCTACAATCAACCCTTATTTTTTAATAGCCATTTTAGTAATTTAATCATTTTTCATCCCCGGTCGATAACTTATCAATCGTCATTTAATTAGTTATCCCCGCCAGTTGTCTACAGGTGTCACTTCTGACCCAGTAACCAGCACGATAATTTGGGGATCAAAAGTAGCCTATAGCATATATATATATATATATAGTTTGTACACTAATCTTGGGAACTACTGAACCGATTAAAAAAATCGTTCACCGTTCTTTCATATGTAGGTACGTAATCCTTGAATGCTGTAGGTTATATATATGTACCACGGGCGAAGCCGGGGCGGGCCGCTAGTCATATATAAAAATATAAATTTTAACGATTTCTGTATTAATTTTGAGCATTAACAAAAATTCAATCTTCGGTTGGGGGTTTAGTGTTTTTTTCAGCGGTTAGTGTGCGCTGATCAGTAAAAATCTGGTTTGTTTCGTTGTTTGACTGAGGGTCTTTTAGTTTTGATCTTGCGAGGGCCTGTTAACTTTGAAATGTTGGTCTTCTTATTATTTGCCTTTTGAAATTTTAATGCTTGTCCGTTAACTATAAATAAGCCGTTACCTACTAATAAGCATATCCGTTTTGCCCAAAACGCTCATATTAGAAACAAGTCAAGACTTAAAATAATTTTAGTGGGTAAACAAAAAGTAACGATCACAAATGATATTGAAATAAACGTACCATTGATAAATAAAACATTATAGGTACATAGATAGCTACTGACCAATAGACAGACAGACAGACAGAAACACTTGATTATGCACACCAGTAAAATTAAAAAGTACAAAACAGAAAATACTTATAACTAGTGCCATAAATGGCGGCTTTATCGCTAATAGTGATTTCTTCCAGACAACCATTAGAGGCAGGAAAAACACAAAAGGTAAATATAATAAAGATAAAAAAGGGTGTGACGCCACTTAGGTTACTAGAATATACATAATCTACGTACTAATACTATATATACACACATATTTGCTCAAATACATAAACATCCTATTCAAGAAATACACAAATACTATTATAACCATACAAAATAATAACAAAATAATGTACAATGCACATGATCAATAACAATGAACAACACAGAAACTAGTAAAAACAAAACAAAGGAAAAAGTAACATCAAGAAAGGGAAGAAAAGAGAAAAACAAAGAGAAATTAAGAGACCAATTTAGAAAGATAGTGTTTCTTAATCTGAGCCTTGAAAGATTCTAAGCTCTGCGCACGTCTGATGCCCACCGGAAGGGCGTTCCAAAGAGCAACAACCACCACGCACAACGAAGACCCACAGAAGGAAGTAGAGTGAGAAGGAGTAGACAGAAGGAGATTACTAGATGACCTAAGGTTACTATGGTGAGTGTCGCAAAGAAATGTGAAGCGAGAGCTAAGATAAGTAGGGTATGTAGGATTGAATAGTAAATTATAAAGAAATTAATTTATTAATTATAAAGAATTAGAAAGTATGCGTGTATCCCGGCGAAGCTTAATGAGCCAGTTGAGCTTTTTACGAAACACTGAGATATGGTCGTATTTCCTAAGACCGAAAATAAACCGTATGACAAAATTTTCAAAACGCTCAAGCTTCTCAAATTGCTCCTGGGTTAAATCTAGATAGCTGGCGTCAGCATAGTCCAAAATTGGAAGGAGAAAATTTGCTAGCGCAACTTTAGTAGTCCTTGGTAAAAAAATCTGATTCTCCTTAGAGAAGCTGCTGAACAAAATAAATTACACTTTACAGCCTGCAGCTGAGGTTCCCATGACAGGCACTTATCCAATATAACCCCGAGATTTTTAACATGCGCACTGTAAGGTGTGATAACACCCCCCAAACATAAGCGGGGTTAGTGTAGTCCGGTCAACCTTTGAAATCAACCCAGTACTACCAATAATAATGGCCTGCGTCTTCGAAGGGTTGACAGCAAGCCCAAACGACTGACTCCAGGCCTCAATGCGACGAAAGATGCCAATATCTCTGGGTGAGCCAGGATACTTTGCGAATATACCTATGAAGTAGATTTAAATTCTTAGGCACATCGGAGAAATGGTTAGATATAGTGTCACTTAAAGATGTGTACTCGGAGCCTCAGACTATGTTTGAAGATGTGTGAGTGACACTATATCAAACCATTTCTCTAATGTGCCTAAGAATTTAAATGTACTTCATATAAACGCTCAAAGTACCCCGGCCCACTACCCAGGGATATTGGCATCTTTCGTTGACAATAATGTTTATGCTATGTTAGTGTCCGAAAGCTGGTTAAAATCATGTCTTCCAACTGGTTCCTACCTTCTCCCTGGTTTCTCTCTTGTTGATAACAATCGGACCGGCAGGCCTGGCTGTGTTGCTATCTACTTGCGCTCTAATATTTCCTACTCGTTTGTAAGCATTTCTGCTCAGCTACCTCCTGTCGACGCCGGGGAACATTTATTTTTAGAACTTCTCTTTCACACTCTAAATTTCTTCTCGGAGTCTATTATAGCCATGACAAAAATATTACCTATTTTTCTTCTTTTGAAAAACTTCTAGAAGATTTACTTCCATCTTATTCGCATTCTATTATCGACTTTAATACTTGCTTGCTGAAGGCGGACTTCCGTTCTTCTAAATTACAAGCGATTGTTCGCTCGAGCGGCTTGCATGTGTCGCCTCTGTCAGTTACTTACCATTTCCCGAATTGCACACCATCTCTGCTAGACCTCATGATGGTGACGTCGCTGCAGCATGTTGCTAAGCACGGGCAATGCTCTTACACATCACATGATATGTCATATCACGATGTCATTTACCTCTCCTACAAAATCAGACCACCTAGAAATAAACCCAAAATAGTTATGCAGCGCAGCTTTGGGGCCATTAATTCTGATAAACTGCGTAAGGATGTCTATAATATTGACTGGTCACCAGTACTAGACGCGGAATCCATGGAAGACAAGGTATCTATAAGACAGCCAGTCGCAGGCGACACGACCGGAAAATGTTGCAAAGTGCCATCTATAATAGATTTTATGGAAAAAAAACAGTTATTCTTCTTAGCCTCACTATGCTTCTTCCCCGAGCTTCCCCTAAATAGCGCTTATAATAATTATACTAACTTATTTTTCGCTTTTGAGTGCACGGACACGGGACACGGTGAGGTATGTCGGGCTCGACACCATGACGATGACAGACATGGTGCCCCTACCGACTAAAACCCCCACAGATTTCTTCTGCATAACCAGGGGTCAGAGTCGCGGGGTCACTTTTCGTATTCCCGTCAACGACCCATGCGCGATCCGAAGGGGGGGGGGGTCACAGGGGACATGACTGGAACAACAACTGGAACGGGAACTACGCGGGTAAAATCGTGGGGCGCTACTAGTAAAGTATTTTGACTTCATTTATTGTATTTCTACTGGTGATTCCCCCCTCAAAATCTGAGGCTGCGTACTGATGACCCCCTCTAAAATTCGAGGTTGGGACCGCCCCTGCAACGACCCGACCCTTGCCACTGCCCTTGCGAACCTGCCTCATGGGAGAGATCCCCTGATTCAGAGGTGGAGGTTTTGTATGGGGATATTATATCGAAGACCTTACAGTACGGTGTAATTGATAAGTCTGCATAGGTTAAGTTGATTAAATAAATATAAATAAATAAATAAATAAATATATTGGTGGACAATTCCCACACAACACCATCTGACCCCAAACTAAGCAAAGCTTGTACTATGGAAGCCAGATAGCTGATAATATAATACTTAAATAGTTTTAAATACATATTTATTATACATAGAACACACCCAGACACAGTACAAATATTTGAATTCATCACACAAATATTTGCACTGGGTGGGAATCGAACCCTCGACCCTCGGCGTCGCAGGCAGAGTTACTACCCACTAAGCCACGAGGCCAGTCTAAAGGCCAGATTAAAGAATCGATACATATAATAAACCTTGTTTGATTAAAACATTTTAACCCGCCTATTATTTTTTGCAGTAGGTATCGTAACAGTTTTCTCGGGAACGCCCTAAACGATTTTGATACCATTTGATACTAGGTACACTCTGCGAGGCATAAGCTGAGCTTTGCATTTGTGTGACAAAATTTCAAGCTCCTGCCTGATTGGGTGATTGGTGATCACTCACACTAATGCAAAGCTTAGCCTCAGCTTATACCTCGCGGAGTGTACCTACAAGTATTTGCCTACTTACTACTTACCTAATGTACATAGTGTATAACAGTTAATTTTGGAGCTTCCCAAAAACTATAGGTAGTCTCAGGGATAAAAATGAAAATGTAATGAAATGAATGAATGAAATGTAAATATGAAGTCAATTAACTGAAAGAAAGACAGCGACATCTGTGGACGAATAGTTAAAACATATGAATTGGTCGATATTGACACAGATGGCGTTAGGTGTTTGTTTTTTGTAACACCATCGCCGGCGGCATTTTCCACGAACCTGTTTCGCTCGGGCAACCTGACAGCTGCACAGACGATTCAGGAGCTTAGGAGAATATCTGGGACATCCCGTTTGAACTAATAAGGAATATTTATAAATATTACTCAGAGCATAGAAATTGATTCTAGCGACATCTAGCGCGTGGTGGAAAAAGTAGCACGATGTCCCCACGTGTGACGTTGTTGTGAGTTCTCCGCTCGCATATGCCAGCCTGATGGCCAGTACGCTTCGTCCACTTTGGTAACAGAAGCGAACTAAAATTTTCCTCGGCTGTGAAATGGCCAAAGAAAACAAAGGCAAGTTTTGCTAAACAACCTTCGAACATCCGTCGCATAAGCCCGCACCTTTTGAACACCATTCGGCAGTATTTTAGAGGCGTAGCTTTCATTTTCATTGGATCCATCAGGAATGACCCAATGACACAACGCATAATGTTGATAGATAAAGGAATGAAATAAAAATTGCGAAAATTGGTTTAATTATATTTTATTACCATAACAATTATTAATTTAAGATATACCAAGTAGGGGAAAGGTGTACAAGTTTATCCCAACGGGTAAGATGATCCCTTTAGATTGCAAGCAAACGGCTAACGACATCTAGTTTATTTCTTTGGCAAAACGTAGCCCCGCATGCCCCCTCACCTCAGTTCAATAGCAATGGCGGAGTGAGCGGCGCGTACGTTTTTACGTAGCAAAATATAAATTGTGGGCATTTTATCTAAGGTAAGATTAACTTTAACCTCATGATACTTTTATTCAGTACAGTTAAATACAAAAACTGTTGTGTTTGTGGCTTTCTAATATCCTTAAGTTTGGTATTTAGGCCATTTCAAACTAGTCACGTTGGTATATGTAACGTTATTCGAGATTTAGTAAAAAAGTTAACTTTGGGGTAAGATGATTCCCTTCCTTGTGTACAAGATGATCCCGGGGATCATCTCGTACCTTAACTTTTACACATTGGGTATGTGTTTTTTTATACAGATTTTTTTTAAATTTACAGAAAAGGCCTTCAATTGTTATTTTTGTATAAATTTTTTTTATAAATAGTAGTTATAGGTAGAGTGACTAGACGAGAAGGACATGTGCTTGATGGTAAGCAACATGCTTGCCCATAACAGTACCTACAGTGACTAGCAGCTATTGGAACATGAAGAGACTAAATCATTACCTAGCACTGCACTGTGCTCGTTACCCAGAGATATAAGATGTTTTATCTCTATGCCATTTAATTTCACGGGAAACATTGCCCTTCAAACTGGAACACAGCAAAATTATTTATATTAAACAGAACTTAATCACGAACTAAAATTATTTAACTAGATAATATAAATAATATGTGTTCAAATCGCGAAAGTTTAAAAACAATATAAATATAAACAATATATACACAGCAATGTTTGCACATTACTGCTTGGTGGTAGAATAATGGTGGTGGGAAATGTGTAGTACTTCTTCAGGCAGACTGCAAAGAATCATATCACTGTAGAAATCAAGTGTACTGTCACTGTTGATTTTGTTAAGTTTATAAACCGTAGCTCACGTTAAGTTGTATTTCTGAGATTATTCGAAATAAATACGTATAATTTAATACATTTTTATTTACCTTTTTATTTTTAAATAAAATTAGAAAAAAGAAGGGTAAGATGATCAGTGGAATCATCTTACCCCAACCACAGGGATCATCTTATCAACCGGGGTGTATAAGATGATTACTTTGTAGTATTTAAAAAAAACAAATACATTTTTACGAAAACTTAAAAAGTTAAATATTCTGAGTATAACAAAAGTTAGATAGATATATTTGACAGAAATGAACGCCATTCTGTTTATTCCACATAGAAATATGCATGTTTTACTTCGATTCTTGCTTAAGGGGATCATCTACACCTTTCCCCTACTTAATATAAGCATTATAATAGAAATCTAGCGTTATTAAATACATTGTTGGTCTGTCCTTTCTGAAAATAAACTTCGATTACCGCACACATCAAAACTACACCTTCCTGAGAAGATTAAATCTGTTGGTATCCAGTAGCCAGGTGAAGTACGAAAATTAGCGTCACTATTACGTAAACGTAAAAACGTAATTTTTTTATCACTTATAAACTCACGTTTGACAGCGGTCTCGCCTCTTGTTTATCAACTATGTGGTCTTTGACGGAGTACATTTACCTAAAAGAATATGATTGTCGAATTGATAACCTCTTGAAGTCGGTTAAAATATTGTATCCATGGCGAGAAATACACTAAGGCTACTCATTCAGGTGTTTGGACCCCCTTTGGACCGACTGATTAGAAGAGACCGCCGGAATAGACCGCAGAAGAGAACAGACCGTTTCACCCTCATATTTTGGATCTGTAAGGCAGGAGCCTCCACTGCGACTCGATCATTTCGTGCTTGTTGTCCAGACTGCTCAGCTTGGAGTCGTCTGAAACAAGAGGTACATCTTCTAGAGTATGTACTAATCCAGACTGCTGCAGAAACGAGGGATATGGCAAAGTAAGAACAATAGAATAGAATCTATACTAATAATTTCGTCAAGGGGTACGGTAGACTTGATCGAAACCTTATATGAATAACAAAACACAAAAATTATTGATATAAGTCGACAACAAATGTCCAATAAATTCGGATTATGGAGAATTTTCGTTAAATTCTGATAGCACTGGCAAACAAACCGCTGTCGCCATCTTTGCTGTGAAGCACGTTTCGATCCATCAATCAATCATCAATCAACACATTGCGTGCGTCCGTCGCGCCAAAGAAGTACTTATCCATCACAAAAAACTGTTACTTATGTGACTACGTAAAACGAAACGTCTGGCCGCCGGACCGGAATTTTATTAGTATTTAGTATCAGCATTGCACCCGTGCAAAGACGGGGCGGGTCGCTAGTATTATTTATTGTCATGGAAGTAACATTCACATAATATATAACTACAAAAATGAAGTACGAGTATCTCGTAGTATGAACGCCACTGCACAGATTCGTCACAATAAGGAGGCATATACCATATACCCAGCAGTGGGATAGAGAAGATGATGGGTGATGAATTATGAGTAGGTACATATTATATTTGAAATATGACGGTTTTATAAATTTAAGGTTTGGCGAGAAGGTCAGGCTTCTCGCTTGATGTAAAACAATGATGCGGTCGACGATGGAACACACTTACTTACTTAAAAGAAACCGACTCACTTTCGATTTGAAGTTACAATATTGTAACTATGGGGAAAAACGCATTTCATAGCTTAGACGTTTTTATTATGATACTCGTAATTAAGTCAAACTTTTTTCGATGGAGTCTTTGGAATGTCAGCCAATCAACCATGAAACGATGTCGCTTTTTCGAGCTACGAGCAGTCCGATAGAAAAACGGGCAAAGCAGTTTTAGATCATGCTGATCAGTTGCACACTCACCGGTGTGTATCTCACAAAAAAAACCGATAAGCTAGCAACATTGCTGTGGAAAGTATTGTGCAAATGTTTGGGTCACGGCGGTTTGAGATTTTTAGATGTCTGGATAAGTTTTGACGTGACAAAGTCTAATAAATCGATGAACGCCGAATGGACGCACGAAAAAGTGTCCCATTACGCTCATCGCTAATTGCCCCATTATGCTCATCGCTAACTGTCCCGTTACGCTCATTGTACGCTTGCGGCGCATCTATGTTTCACTTGATTGCATTGAATGGAATAATTACATAAATGTTTTGTCCTGTTTTTTATTTTTATTATTTTTTTTTACAGTATAGAGTGTTCTGTTAAGTTCCAGGTACCAAACTATCATAGACATTACCTTGGCAACCAACTCGGCGGCTAGTCAAATCGAGGGATGGCACGTATCAGACGAGCCGTCATTCGCGGATCACCGCCGCGTTTGTTTCCAACTACAATACAAATCAACAAACCCTGTCCCATATCGTAACCCCCGTAAAACTGATATAACAAGGTACACAAAACTACTAAACCAAGCACTAGGTGACATACATCCAACTGACACAACACTTAGTACAGACAATATAGAATCAAACGTACAGCATCTCACGGCAACTCTCATAAACAGTTATGAATTGGCATGTCCTGCTGTTAAACCAAATGACGTAGGAAAAAGATCTTGGTGGGGGCCAGAACTTGAAAGACTACGTCAAGGACTCCGAGCCCTTTTCAACCGGGCAAAAAATACCAGGACTAGTGAGGACTGGGACAAATACAAACAAGCACAAAAACACTACAAGAAGCGAATCAGATTCAGAAGAACAGAATCCTGGCAAAACTTCTGTAGTAGTATAGACTCAACAAACCAAGCCGGAAGAATAAAGAAAATCCTAGCTAAAGGGAGCCAAATCATATGGGATCCCTAAAAAGGAAGACGGCACTTATACTAACACAGACAATGAAACCAATGAAGTACTCCTGAAACCCACTTCCCTGGATGTCAAGTCACAGGAGACCAGGGTGGCCAGATGAGCACTATAGCACACCAACAACCCAGGAATGGGAAGTAGCAAACAAGATAGTAACTGCAGACAGAATAGAATGGGCACTGAGAAGTTTCAAACCCTTCAAATCTGCAGGGCTGGATGGCATATTCCCAGCACTACTACAATGGCAACCAAAGCAAGCTATAAAGCAGCTACTCCCAATCTATAGGGCCTGTATAGCCTTCAAATATATACCAAAAAGTGGAGGAGGCGAAGGTAGTATTCTTACCAAAACCTGGTAAGGAAGACTATACACACGCTAAATCGTTTAGACCCATCAGTCTAACGTCGTTCCTTTTAAAAACACTAGAAAGATTAGTGGACCGATACCTAAGAGACGGAGCACTAAAACACAAACAACTGCATCCTCAGCAGCATGCTTACAGGAAAGGCAGATCAACAGAGTCGGCACTACACATGGTAGTACACAAAATAGAATCGGCTACCACAAACAAGCTATCAACACTTGCCGCTTTCATAGACATAGAAGGGCATTTGATAAAACCGTGCATAACAGCATAAACCACGCCCTCCGGAGACTCAAGGTAGAACCAGTGATTAGGAACTGGATCACCGAACTGGTCAGCAAGAGGGCGGTCCAGATAGTGATGAATACTACTACGAGGGCAAAAGTAGTCAAGGGATGTCCCCAGGGCGGCGTCCTATCACCACTATTATGGAACATAGTAGTGGACAGCCTCTAAAGGCACTTAACGAAAAGGGTACACTACTATTGGTTATGCGGATGACCTTACGATACTGATAAGTGGGAGCGCGGAAAACATGCTATGTAAAGTCATGCGTTCAGCCCTTCAGATTGTAGAAAAATGGTGTGACGAACATCAACTGTCAGTAAATCCAAGGAAAACAGAACTTATTCTTTTCACCAACAAAAGGAAGTTACCTGAACTACACCTACCAAAACTATTTAATACCAAACTCTCCCTATCATCTGAAGTGAAATATTTGGGTGTCACTCTTGATAACAAATTGAACTGGGCGAGCCATATCGATACAAAAATAAAAAGGGCCTGCATGACTTTTTGGCAATGCCGGAGACTTGTTGGGAAGAAATGGGGTCTCAATCCAAAAATCACACTTTGGTTATACACATCAGTCATCAGGCCTTCTTTGACCTATGGGTCAGTTGTGTGGTGGCCCAGAACACAACTGACCACCGCGAAAAATAAACTCCAGAGTCTACAACGCCTAGCGAGTGTAACAGCTACTGGATGCATGAAAACCACACCATCAGCTGCATTAGAGTATCTCTTAAATCTGAGACCTCTACATTTGGTCGTACAGGAGGAGGCCACGGCAGCCGCCCTAAGACTAAAAGCAAACGGACTGTGGAAACAAAACATAGAAACACGACACTCAAAAGTTCTGCATCGGGTCCTGAAAGAAACACCACTTCTTGAGGCACCCATGGACAGAACAACATGCCAACATGTCTTTGATCGTAAATACAATATCCAACTCAATGCAGAATCGAAAGATAGCTCTGGCAGCAGAGAAGTTAGGATATATACTGACGGCTCCAAAACCGCATTCGGAACAGGAGCTGGTGTCTTCTCAAATGACTTAAACATAAAGATATCAACCACTTTAAGCAACTTAAACACAATATTTCAAGCCGAATGTATTGGCATCACCAGGGCAGCACAGGCAGTCGCAGCCAGAGATGTTGGAGACCTAAACATCAAAATTGTCTCCGACAGCGCCTCCGTGCTTCAAGCCTTAAAAATAATACTATAACCCTCGTCCTTATACTGGAATGCCACAATGCACTCCAATCCATAGCGAGTGCAAACAAAATAACCTTGCAATGGATTAAAGGACATAGCGACTCACTAGGTAATGACGCAGCAGATGAACTAGCCAAGAGGGGAGCAAAGGCAAAGGCATATGGACCGGAACCACTAATGCCTATACCCCAGGCTCAAATAAAAACGTGGCTGCGCAGAAACACTGAAAAAGCCCATTTAACAGAATGGAATAACAGTGAAGGATGCAGGCAAACAAAAAATGCTGTTCCGGAAGCATCGAAAAAACTTGCCCGCAACCTCATGAGATTAAACAGGGACAAAATTCGTAAAGTCATAGGTATAATAACTGGTCACTGTCCCTTAAATAAGCACCTATTTACCATAGGTGTAACAGACAGTCCTCTATGCAGAGGATGCATGGAGGAAGAAGAAACGCCACAGCATGTACTCATGGAATGCAGCAGTGTGGCGAATCAACGGGCAGAATTCCTCCAATCTCCGTCGTCTGTTCCGGATGCCTATCGCAACCTTAATAGGATGCTCGCCTTCTGGGACGGCCTAGGCTGGTTGGAGTAGAAAGGGAAGTATGAGTCACGTACAATGGCCCAATAAAGAGGCTAGGTGCGGAAAAGGCCCCGCTAAACTAACTAACTAACTAACTAACAGTATAGAGTGATTAGACGAGCAGAACATGTGCTTGATGGTAAGCAACATGCCTGTCATATAACAGCACAATACATGTCATCAGGTTAGGCTACCTTTATCAGCTATGAAGGCTTCTATGCTGTGTCGGAACAGTTGCGCCGGCACCGCCATGTTGATGTAAGGGTAGCACGCTCCCGTCTCGGTCTTGGCGTTGCTCGCTGTTATTGCGGCCACTTCCACGCGATCTCCAGAACATATGCGGAATATTGGGCCGCCACTGAAAAACACAACACAAGGCACACACATTCTAATAGAGTTTTTGGAATGTCCATAGGTCTACTGGAACGTACACTGAATTTAAATCGATGGTAAGGCGGAAGGAGAACTTCTAGAAAAGTTTCTTGAAACCTCAAAATGGCAATGTTTATCTGTGTAATGTTTATTGTTCTTTGTTTGGCCCAGAGTTGTTTCGGTATTTGCTATAAAATGTATACCCATCCCGCCCAATTGGTTTGATCAAGCCCACTTTTTGAGTAACATTGTAATTTTAGTTTTGGTTATAATATTGTGTATACGGTCGGTGAGTTTAACCCCAAATACACTACATTGCTCGTTGCTCATCGTTACAAACTCACAACACTAACTGGATCCCACAACAATTAACGACAGGCCAGGCGACCTAGAAAAAGATGGCGGACCGGACTGTAAACCTTTAGGAAACAATTTATTAGAAGACTTGATTCTGCTCTGAATGTTAGCTCTGTTACGTTGGCTTGTTGTACGCGAAATTCACTAGCAGTTTACTGGCGTTGCCCCGTGGTTATACTCGCCTATGCGTTGTTGCAGACTAAAACGTAACTGTGTCTTACATTTCAACCCGATCCATTTCGCACACATAGTCGTGATCAAGTCACAAAACCGTACAAATGAGTACGTGCGTTTTTAATAAGTGGTCCACCTAGGTTATGGATCCAGGGATTGAGTCATGACCTTTCGCTTTTATGTAGATTAGTTGCATATAGGTAGGTATGTGTTAAGTTCATCTTGTTGCTTTACATTGTATTAGATGTCCGCCCCGGCTTCGCCCGTGGTACATTATATAGCACTCATCAGGATCCCGTACATATACAACGGTGAAAGAATGACTGAAATCGGTTTAGTCATTCCTGAAAATATCGCTTTCAAACAAAACACCTCTTCAGCTACCTGCTACGCCACCTGTCGGAAGTTGGTCGTACCAACACAGATATAGAAACAAATTTAATTAGCAAAGGTGAGGTATGTAATCTGTGGCAAAGGTTTATATTCAATGACGCAATCTTAGACACATGCTGTCATGTGTCATCTCAAAGCACGAAACGTAGGAAAACTCTCAAAAAGGAATATTTTTTCCTGATTTTGTTACATTATTGATTCATGCTCCGCTTTTATTAATAGTAGCGTTATGTTCTATAGCCTATAGCTTTCCTCGATAAATGGACTATCCAATAGAAAAATAATCTTTCAATTCGGACCAGTACTTCCCGAGATCCTAGCGTTCAAACAAACAAACAAACTCTTCAGCTTTATAATATTAGTACAGATGTATTTAATTTGGAGACTGCCTCAACATTATAATTAAGTTATGTGCATGCTTTGGATAACAGTTTAGATAATCACATTGGAATTTATCTGTTTTGTTATTATATATTGACTGTAATCTGTTATGTGCGCGTAGTTAAATAAATAAAAGGGCCTGAGGGAGTAATCGCAGTGAGGACGGGTACCTGAAACCGGACTGGACGCAGCAGGAGGTCTGTATGAGCGAGGGCGACACGTTGTTGATGTGCCCCGAGGTGACCGTCGGCCGCAGGTCCGACAGGTTGCTCTCGTTGAAGTAGGGGTAGCCGGCTGCTAGCACCGACTCCCCTGAAACAGAACATCATACACTGAAACGAAGTTCCTAACAACGGGTTCGGAGGAGATAGGAATTTTGCTGCGCGATTTTATGTGAGACTAAAACTGTAAGAAAAATATCTGATAGGTACGTAAAACTATACGTGACCAGTGTTGCCAATTTTGTTTTTCAGATGATCGTACCTTAGGTATATAATAAAATTAAGTTTTGACGTGACAACATCTAACAAATAGATGAACGCCGGCTGCATGCACGAAAAAGTGTCCCGTTATGTCCCGTTACGCTCATTGTCCCGTAACGCTCATTATCCGCTTGCGCCGCATCTATCAATGTTTTGTTATGACGTTGTCACGTTATCGTCCGTAAACCAAACTAAGTGAATAAAATAAAATAAATTAACCTAAGAAAATGAATACATGGGTGAATAAAATAATAATAAATATTTTAGTCGGGTAATAAATAAACACTAGTAAAACAAATTGTTAGTTTATGAAATATTCTTTGAACGGTTACCTTTTTCAGGCAGGCTCTCAGTGAAGATAGCCGGTGACAGATGCTTCCCAATGTTGAGGGTTCGTATACAACAGGGCCAAGTCGTACGCCTTGTCGTCTGCAGTCTTGTATCTCACTATCGCGGTCTCCGTCACTCCTAGGCAGTAGACAGACACTTTGGTGTGTGTGTACTGAAATTAATAATAACACACTTTAAATAATTACACGGGTAACTCTCGTTTGATATAGTAATTCTAGTCAGACTCAAGTTTCAGTCGCTAAACGAGCTGCGATCACATGCGCGCATTCTTCTAGATAATGGGTCGCCGGACGCGACCGATACTTGAGTCGGACTGGACTGACTATATCAAACGTGAGGTTCCCGTGTATTCATTTAAAATGTGTAATACGCACGTTAGTTTTCTAAAGTACTAATAATAATACGTGGGACACTCAGAAAGTATTGTGAAACTAAAAAAATAACTTCCTATGAAAATAATATTTTTATTGAATCTATTCAAAAAACTTTCCACCAGCCTCTATATAATATTTCATGCGTCTGAATAAATTTTCAAAACATTTTTGTTTCATATCACGGCACCAATCCACACGGGCCTGCTTCTGAGCTTCGATGAGGCTGTGAAGCATCCAGCGGGAAACTATCCTCCTTACGTTCGTGAAAAATCTTGTGAACACTTCCTAAATCGATCTGCAGAGTGTTAGAACAGGTATAAACCAAACAATGTAAATAGTCTTCAAGTTGCCTAAATAACTCACTGTGTGGCGCTACTGTCTATGCGTTGATATAGTCATTTATATTCTGTCGGATTATATCTCTTCTTCTTGCAAATGTCTACTGAATATGTACTGTGAACCGTGAACCCTTAATAAATCCAACGTTATCGAATCAATCTGCTGTATTACTTGCCAATTCCCAACACAGAGTATGCTGAATCTCTTCATATGTAATGCGTCTGTTTACTTGAATTATTTTTTTTACTGCACAGCCAGCACATTTTCTACGGTGACCACTCCTTTGTTCATCACCCCAAAGTAAAACGACCGCGTCTCGACTCGCTATACCAGCGGTAGATGGTTGTTTTTGAAGGTTCTTCATCCATAAAAGCAATTCGAAATCGATCAAATGACTCATCAGGTTTTAAGCCACATTTGAAATCGTAAAAAAATATAGCATGAAATTGTTCTCGACGCGGATCCATTTCAAAGAGAATGTATTATACATCCATTTTAATGAGACAAGAAAATTTGAATTGGCTCTCAAAAAAATGCAGAGGGAAATTTAAAATTCGAACAGAGATATTTGTACTTTTAAATAATCGAAGTTTCCTAAATAATTACAAGTGGCCAGTGTCTTTTACGTAAAAACATTTTTTCGCAAAACTTTCTGAATGGCCTGGTATACATACCGCTGTACGCGCCGTTCTTTAGAAAATATCTAGAATATATAAAAATCAATGCCACTTTTCGTTATAAGTAAACTCTTCCTAAACGGCTCGACTGATTTGAGTGATTTTTTTGTATAAGTTTGGGTAGGGTCCTGGATAGTTTAGATTCACAAATCAGTCCGGCAGATGGCGCTGCAGTTGGTATCTAGGTTATTATCCGAGCGAAGCCGGAACGGGCCGCTAGTATTTTATAATAGAAGCATTTCTTACATTCTTGACGACGTGTGCGCAGGTGAGCACGTACCCGCCGCCGAGGTACACGCCGGCGCCCCACGCGCGCCCGCACCGGACCACCAGTGTCGTGCGGTCGATGCGCTCTGCGAAATACGAGTACCATGAGGGGCCATCAGAACCTTAAAGGTAGCCTTTCGAAGCGAGCGTCTATAGCGTCACTGGTGCCGCGACTGTGACTGTGAGCGACATATCGATGTTCTATGCAAATGTATAAAATTCTATGGAACAGCATTCGAGCACAGCGACACTAACGCGGCGTCAGTGATGCTGTGCTAGTAGACGCTCGGTTCGAAAGGACCTTAAGACAGAAGTTAAGGACGGAGACGAAGGAAGGAATGCTACTCAAATCGAAATCATGGCGACGCAAACACCGACCAACTATTTTTTTTGTGTTTTTTTTAAATAATATAGAGTGACGAGACGAATAGGTCACGTGCCTGATAGTAAGCAACACGCCTGCCCATAACAGTGAAGTGACACAGAGTTATTGGAATATGAAGAGTCCAAATTCTTAAATTCCTCACAAAGGTCGCTGGAAACCGCTGGATGCAGGTTGCGCAGGACCGTTCGTTGTGGAAATCTAGGGGGGAGGCCTATGTTTAGCATTGGACGTCTTCCGGCTGATGATGATGATGATGATGAAATTCTTACCTAGCACTGCACTGCGCTTGTCACCAAGATACCTAAGATGTTGTATCTCTCAGCCCTGTAATTTCTCTGGGAACATTTCCCTTCAAACAGGAACACAGTAATGTGTGCACATTACTGCTTGGCGGTAGAATAACTACCCAAGGCGTGGTACTTCCCAAGGAGGACTCTACCAAGAGTCCTACCACTACAAAAACTGCCATCAGTTGTTAAGATTCAGAGCTAGTGCATGCGTCTCCGACAAATAAAAACGTTTTGATGGTTTGTGTGGTCCTTCACTGTACACACTCCTCGACATTAAAGTTTTGTTTGGCGAACACATACATACTGCTTACGCCGACATCAATCTGCGCTTTGTCTCACTTAAGATGAAGCGTTTCTTTGAAGATTATCGATCTAGACAAAGAAAATATTCCCAAACTTACTTTGCCCACTTTGACAATAAATAATATTTTAGCGCCCCCATATTTTCACCTACTTAATTATTGTTTTTTACTGGGCAGAGCCTTTATTGACAAAACTAAAACACAATAAGAACTACACTACACTACAAACCCACCTAACTACACTTACACATATACCACTGTAAGTCAAGATCAAGATGTTCAATCCCACTTAATATTAGTTGATGTTCACAAGAGTCGAGAAATCGATGAAATTACAATCCCTCCAAGCCTCTACGCAACGCCCCTATTTTTATCGGGGTCCCTTACCGCATTTAGTCTTGCGGCGCCCACAGTGAAAATGAAAATGAAAATGAAAATGTTTATTAGCACATAAAAACTTAAGTTACTTACAATTACCAACCAACTTAATTAATTAAACATGTAAGGTAGATACAATAAAAGAAATAAAGTAAAAAATAAGTCGGTGATCACTGGATCCCACACTAGGGTGACCTGTGACGTGGGTATCCAGGCTCCTTCTTGTGCTGAGGGGTATTTAGAAAACAAACAAAGTTTTGAACAAAAGGACGTAATAACAATGCATGCCAGATAATTAAAAAAAAAAAATGGTTAAAGGGTATTTGCAAAGAGTTTACAAATTTCTTTATTTAAGGGTATTTGTGATTTACGATAAGTAAGAGATAATCAGAGTGCGAGGGAGAGGTAAGTATGTTTGTGGTAGTGTGTGTTGTTATGCAAGGTGGTTTTGAGGTATGTGAGTGTAGTATAATAATAAATAGATGATCAGAATAGTTACATCGTACTTTGGTGTGTTATGTGGTGTCACCATGATATTATGTATGAGGTGGTCGTAGTGTGCGTCGAGTAGGCAGCCGTAAGCAGTAGATCGCATGGATGTGTTTCTAACAGTAACAAATGTAATTTTTATTGACTAAGACAACACCACAGTACTCGTAGCTTTATACCTTTTTTTATATTTACTTGAACATAAAGTGTAAAATACATAAATACAAATAATACTTTTGTGTCTTTTTATGTCTTATTAAATTCAATAAGTATAAAACATGTGAGACACAAGTTTGTTTTGAATAAACATACAAAATATATATTACAGTGTGGGTTTATATTTATTTATTTATTATTTGCACAGTGTACATAAATTAGACGAGCATGACATGTGCCTGTTGGTAAGCTACATACCTGATACATAACAGCACAATGGCACGCAGCTATGCACTACGCTCGTCACCCAGATATCCAAGATGTTATATCTCTAAACTCTGTAATTTCTCTGGAAACATTGCCCTTCAATCAGGAACACAGTAATGTTTGAAAATAACTGCTTGGCGGTATAATAACTGCTTAATAGTGGGTTATCGCCCACTTTTGGAAAGGATGATCTAGACGTTATTAATCTATGAAACAGACCTAATATTCGTGTGTGCGGGTGCGCGGTCCGAGGCCGACTGGGGGCGCGCACGCGCAGCTTGGCGGCGAGCACGGCCACTAGCGGCGCCGCCAGCGTCAGGCCCACCCACTCGCCGCGCCACCACGACACGCTGCACACTACTACTCCCACCAGCTCTTTACTGAAAACATCCGCGTCAAAATTAAACTGAAATACTCATCGCCTCAAACTTTTTCGTCCATCTATTGCATGTCGCGTGACGGTCGGCCGTGGAGTAGGGTTAAAGCGAAAGGCGTTCGAAAGCCAAGCCAGCCAAGGTCAATATGACGGAGTTACTCGTGAAGTTACTTAAATTACTTACCTACTTAAATCAAATATTTTTCAAAAAATTGTTAGTTAGGTGTAGGTACAATGTGATTTTTTTTTAACTTTTATCGTTGTTTCATAACACCACACAATAATTTTTTTTTACTTTTGACGTCACAACGTCTAATAAATCGATGAACGCTGTGAAATAGTGTCCTGTTACGTCTATAGTAAGTATGCTTACGCCTCATCTACCTCTCTTCCATCAATCGCATTGCGTGCAATGATTTCATCGGTGTTGCCGGCCTCGTAGCTTAGTGGAGAGTAACTTTGCCTGCGAAGTCGACGGTCCTGGGTACTTCCCACTCAGTACAAATATTTGTGTGATGAATACCTACACATATTTGTACTGTGTCTGGGTGTTTCTAATACAAGTATGTAGTTACAACTATATAAGTATTATATCAGCTATCTGGCGTCCATAGTACAAGCTTTGTTTAGTTTGGGGTCAGACGGTGTTGTGTGTGAAATGTCCACCACACTTGGTGTCACTAACACACTATGTATTCATACCACCTACTGTATTTAGTCGTATATTCTTTTTGACTCCCTCCACTTGGATCCACAGCTAGGCTCCACATGTGGATCCGTGTGTGTTTTAATTGAATATTTTATTTTGGCGCAATAAACAATTTAATTTATTTATTATTTATACGAACGTGGGTCCTTCAGTGAAGACCGGCGCCCCCTCGGAGCCCAGCGCGGTGGCCGCGTCGGTGAGCAGCAGCGAGGGCCGCTTGCCCACCACGCCGCACACAGAGCCCCGCGTCACTGCGTTCAGGAACACCTGCCCACATCGGTCCACGTGACAGCAAATAAATACATTTGACATAAGTTAGTACAATTGCAATAAAGACATTATACTCGTTTAATGCTTGACAGTTTTCTGTACAATAATTATTGTAATACAGTAAAGTAGTCGTTTCAAACTTTGAAATAGTATACAATTTGTCTGCTTTTTCTTTTGTTTTTATTTTTTATTAATTGACGTGTAAATTGTACATTTATGAATAAAGTACCTACTTTCACTTTACTTTGACTTTGATAGTTCCACGATAGTTCCAACTCACTTTCATCTATTTCTTAATGTTTAATGTGGATCCACCGTCTCCGAACTAGTCAAAAACTGTATGTTGGAGTAAGGTCCGGAGTAAAGTTAGGGTTGGCGGTACCGGCGTTAGGGTAGGACGACCACCCAGGGCGCCGAACATAAAGGAGCGTTTGCGCTTGTGGCGCGGCGCACCTTCCTAATCAAACCAAATTATTTATTTTCCTCCAACGCGTTCATGAGGAATGGCGTCGCTAGAAATCTCGCCCAGGGCGCTGGTAGTACTAAAACCGGCCCTGTCGGCTGTTTCAGTAGAGTTACGTCTGGTCTAGTCGACAGGCAACCGATCCGGAGCTCCTAGTTTGAATTCCACATGCACCACCTTCTTTTAAAAATAAAAAATCATTTCATTGTCAAGTATGAACATTTTCGAAACCAGGTGCGTAATGCCGCTAACTTAAAAAACGGCGAAGGAAAAGATCGCGAGGAAACCGACATGTACCTAGAGTCCTGGAATCTTTCGAAGTCATGTTTCATCCACCAACCCGCACTGGGCCAGCGTGGTGTACTATGGCCTTGACTTCCTCCTTGCGTAAGAAGGCCCCGATTCCCAGCACTGGGAACATTTAGTGGGTTTATGCGAGCACAACGAACAATTTGGGCTGGATCAAAAAGAGTCGATGAGATGAACGAGACGGCTTTATCGTAACTGTGTGTTGTTATGAGTAGGCATTTTGCTAGATCATAACAGCAAAGAGTATTAATTACGCTGGATTTAATGGTACTCAAGTTGGTAGTCAGGCAGCACTTTGGTACCACCACTTATAGTGCTATCAAGCTGGACACACCAGCCGCGTCTCTTCACGTCGGACAGTGCGTAAGTGTTTACGTCCCACGTAAAAAACGTATCAACTACATACTTTCGCATCAAATTGCATTCAAGAATGGATCCATTCTACATATATTGAAGAATTATACAAACGGACACACTCACAAGTCTTTATAATCAGAGAGATAGGAAGTGCACTGGGTCAGCTAGTAAGTATTTATTCAATAAATGCGTTTAAAAATAACATACTTCGCAACCAAATGGCGTGGAATGAACTTCCAGGGTAGCTCCTCGGTCGGGCGGTGGTCGAACCATGTCCAACAGGGACGATAGCGGCCTTAGGGTTTTCAGACCTGTGGAGATAAAAATGAATTAAATTTTGAAAATATTGTACAAGTTACATTAAAACTTCAAACGAAAAAAAAAATACTATAACTTGTGTCCTATTAATTTGTGCCGAAACGCGAAAGCGAAGTCAGTCAAACATGTAGGTAAAATTAACTAAAGTGCTGTGTCTGATGGATCTGCAACTTTTTGGCATAGTGTATCTCAACTCAAATATATACGGAAAAAAATGGTTTTCAGCATTTGAGTTAAATACTCTCTGGTAGACGACCTGAAGAGAGTGGCGGGAAGCGGATGGATGCGGAGAGCCGAGGACCGGATTTGGTCGCACAATATTGGAAAGGCTTATGTCCAGCAGTGGACGAACATGGGCTGATGATGATGACTCTCTGGTGATAATTCACTAATTCAGTGTTTACACACATTCCGGGCGGTATACTCGTCGATATCTGATTTAGAAGACCAGTTTGTGCGGATAATTTGTGCGTGATTGGAGGACAAGTGTCTTGAATTGGATGTGGGCTTAAAAAGTGAATTAGTTTAATAAGCCTGTGCATGTTTCAAGGAAATGCTACCTCTTATTGTACCCGGGAAAGGAAATATGAAGTGTTGGACGTGCTGCGATGTGTGACAAAAGTAGTGTGACATGTCTTGAAAATCAATGTATGGTCAAACTTATCGTACTTTATTCGATTTGCGTGAATTTTTATCATCCAGAATCGCCTTTTCCTCGGCTTCTTTTTCTTTCGACTAATTAAATAATAATAATATGTACTCAATGCGCGTGAGCGTAAGTAGCTAGAGTGAAAAGTGTCCCGTCCGAGATGACTTGCTAGCAATAACTTTGATGAATAAATGATACCTGGTCGAACGTCCAGCCTTCCAATGCTCTTGGCATGAGTATTTGCACAATTATATTGGATCCCATATGGGGCCACAGCCTTGGTTTGCAATTATTGGCCATTTTATTCGCAGCCGACGTTGGAACCAAGTCATAAGCCAATGTGAGGCATTAGGGAATAATGGATAAGAAGTGGTATTGAAACTATAAAAACCGTAAAATTTAATTTTTAAATTGTTAACTTTGTGGGAAAAAATCAAATTCTCCAGAGATTTTCAGGATAAATTTGGTCATTGAATTGTATACGGCATTGGTTCCATACAGTTTCAATACCTTTTCTAATTCATTATTCCGCAATGCCGTTAAATCATGTGACAAGGAGAAATGATCGAGAATTGCAACCCCCTATCTTCACCTGCACTCAAGCTTTCAAGTGACGGCTTAGTGCTAAATCTTATTATACTCTTCTATCATTATACATAGGTCTCCTGGCTTTGACCCATAAATTTTATTCACGGGCCTGTAGCCTAATAGTTTACTCAAGAGTTTTTTATCTTTAAGTTATCTGTTTCAAATTAGAGAGGAACTTTTCGGAAACAAAGCTTAAGGCCAGGTAGTTCTGTCAAATTAGGCATTTAACGCTGTCTTGTTCTCGCGACCGTCACCGACCGCGGAATCGGTGCCACAGTGCAAAAATAGCATTAAAATATTGGACTGTGTAATTTAAACTCATTTTTTGTTCAAGATTTGTTTATACTGTTTATACTAGTGATAACAATTTTGTGAATTGTGAAGTGAAACGAAGAAATATTAAATTTATCTATACTCGTAGATATACAAAACTCAACCTTTTCTATTTGGTCACACTATAAGTTGAGAACGGCTTTTCCAATTTCATGCATCTTTTAAAATGTTTCCTAATAATTCACAAGTTCGTCAAAATTAAAAAATGTGCTGAAACGTAACGAAAGGCCAGTAAAAATAGAAGGTTTTTTGGTCAACTTTGCACTAAATTTCTAATCCAATTTTTTTCTATGAGCATAAAATTACAAAATGCTCACAGATCCAGGTAGAGCTTCAAACGCCAATTGAAAAAACTGTTTTAGCCGATATTTTGGAAACTATATATTTTGACAATAATTGTAAAAATTAAATTTTGCATCTTTTGTTGCTAGTAAACTTTTTTTGTAAAACTTACCGTTTACGATTTATAACCCATTCAATGATACGATTGCTATGATGCCGATAATAGTGGATGAAAAATGATGTTGTCTACGATGGTACTTGTTTCTCTAATAGAAACAAGCACAGTGTACCTCGTAACCCCAAGGTTCGAACCTTCGACAAAAACCCACTCTGGCAATGCGTTTCACAGCTTAGTTGTTCTTATTACAAAAGTGGAGACCAAACTCTTCGTTCAACTCTTCAATCATGATGATGAACGGTGCTGTTTATTCGAGCAACGAGCAATGAGATAGAATAACTTTAATTTAAAAACCCCGACTACAAAAAATCTACACGTAAAAAGGACACTTTGGCGAGTCAGACTAGTCTTAGAATATCTTAGTTACCAAAAAGCCGTTTGGAAGATATGTGGAAATAAAAGATTTACAAACATAAAAGATACGCGCGAAAACATAACCCTTCTTCCATTCCGGTAAAAAGGGTCATGTTTATGCTACTGGTAACAGAATTCACATCTTATTATTTTTACATTGTTATCATCAAATTTGACATAATAAATCGTAATCGGTAAGTTCGAAAAAAAAGTTTACTGGCAACAAAAGATGGGAAATTTTATTTTCTACAATAATAATAGGCTTTATAACTTTTTCAGAATATCAGCCAAAAACGTTTTTTCGAGCTGGCGCTTGAAGCTCCACCTGGATTTGTTATTGTTTTGTGATTTTATGCTCAGGAAATGATTCTAAACCTTATATAAAAAATACGAATCGGAAATTTAGTGCAGAGTTAAATCTACGAGTAATTTTACTGCCTAAAAGGCTTCTTATCAAATTTGGTCGAGTGTCTAAATTTCTATGAACAATATTAACATTTTCACACAAAAAAAAGAAAAAACAATAAATTTTGGTGGTGTCACAAACTTGGAAAAGAAATGAAAATAAAATTCTAACAAAACCATACGTGTATCTATGGAAAAGTGTTCAAAATTGTATTGAAGTTCCTAACATTTTTTTCTAAACTGAATAGTTTGCGCGAAAGTCTCTTCCAAAGTGGTAAAATCTGTATCTGTGGACTTTTCTTCCAAGTACTAAGTACCTTACTACCAAAGAATTTACCTAAATGGCATAAATGATACCTAACTTGCATTTATATTAGGGGATTTATGCAGGGATTTTCTCCTCTCATTATTTCCTTATCCCGATCTCTGATTTAACGGACGAATATTTTACCGATACTTATCTATTTTCCATTGCATCCGCATTGAATTTTTACTGATGTGGCATCGACGTCAGTTTTTGAGACTCCTTTTGGTCTACAACATAAAGTAAACAGCGTACTAATTAGTATCAGCGTCTATTTGCAATTCAATGAAAACTGTATCAAAATTCAAGATCATAGCGTGCTTCACTAGTAATACCTACTGATATTGTTATACTGTGGCACTATGATCGTAATATTTAAAATTTATCGGTTGTCAAAATTGCAAAATCAAGCACAGGCCCGTCGTCCGTGAGCACCGAAACGCGACTGATCAGGCTGGCCGAACGGCGCGCTATATATATGGTAGATATTAAAACATAGTGAATAACTGATACTTTTTATCAAGTCAAACTCTGCGAATGCATCTATAACTTTTAGTGGCTTTCGTTGAGTACAAAAATTTTGTAAAAAATTCATTAGTTTAGTCATAAACTTGAAACAACTTTTTGAAAAGGGGTGACTTTGGGATTTTTTTCTATCAAGTAAAATTCATTAAATCGTGTTATTGACTGCGAATTGCACTAGATTAGATCCTTAACTAATACATATATTTTTTTCAGAGTTTAATACACTATTTTAAAGGTCTTAAAGTTGTTTTGAAAATTCAAAATTTCGGCCCACACGCCCTTAAGAAATATAGAAACGGTATAAATCCTTACACAAACTTATTTTATTTTTTGTAATTAGCGTCATGTGAAGTTTGTGACAAGAAGTCCGAGATTTATCGATGGACAAAAGTCAATTATAAAAAATAATGTCGTAATATTGTGATCTGTGATAATGTCGTGTTGCGAATGCCCAGGACAGAAACGTAAAAGAAATTATTATAGATATTACGACACGCCTGACGGATGCGACATAGAGAAAAAGGTAATTCTAATCCAAAATACTTGGATGGTTAGGGCGTAATTGGTCAAATGCTAACTAGTTAAGGTTGTCCATTTCTACAAACTTTACCTTAACCGTAAGTAGTAGTAAGCGTATCCATCGACTTCAAATCACTCAGCGAGATATAGAGCGAGAAATGCTCGGTGTCTCTCAGGACAGAATCAGAAATGAGTAAATCCGACGAAGACCTAAAGTGATTAACATAGGCCACAGAATTAGCAAGTTAAAGTGGCAATGGGATGGCCATTTCTGTAGAATAGCTGGGGTAGGTAGGTAACACGAATCGACGAACGTAGACTGGGACACCCTGCAGTCAGGTGGAGGCACCTATGTGAAAGGTTGGCGGTCGAAAATCGATGCGCAATGCAGAAGACAGCATCTTATTGGAGAGGGGGAGAGGACGTTGAGGCGAGTGTCTGAGGGGGTTGTATTCGTATTTCGTACATTATACGAGTAAATAAGTATATGGTCATCTGCTCCAGGTATTAGTGACCAGCAGATACGGCGTGATCACCGGCCTGATCGCCGGGACCTACGATGTGATCATGTACTCCCACGTCGTCGGCGTCGCCAAGATCCTAGAACGGTACTAATATATTTTTGTAAGCATGCAAAATGCCCGATGCAAAAACACCAGGGTATTAAATATGTTTATGTATCTATGTCATTGTAGCTCCTGAAAGGACGAAACGATTTTATTTTTGAAGTGAAAACTTTTCAGCGCAACACAGACAGATTTTTCATGGGCTGTGAATTGACCTCAAGCATCATCAAGCATCGGAAATGAAAAAAACTAGATTGCCAATGCTGACGCATTTCCCATTGGCCATCTAGTAACTCGTCAGCATTACTAGATGCTCATGGCCACGCCCTCATGTTTTATAAGCGTAGTTTCCAAAGTAAACTATCAAAATCTGAGTTATAAATTTTCACTTTTCTTACAGTTACAGTCTTCAGTTCTTACTGCCAGTGTTTTTGGTTTGAAATATTAATTAGTCGGAGAGTGTTATCAGATATATTTGTACAGTGATAATTGGTACAAAATGGCCGCCACCACAAAATGACGTCTTACAAATTTTTCACAACAATATAATCAATCAAATAAAAGGGTTTGACTGGTGGTATACATTAAACAATATAAAATTTCATATCCAAGATAGTCAAAATCAAAATATTGAATTTTGTTTTTGTTCACAACATACAAGACAAGCGCCTGACAACAAACAACACGTCTGCTCTTAACAACCCATTGCTACTCGGCTATTTGATGTAGACTCCATAATACAACCCTGCACTGTACTCCGCTCGTTACCCAAAGACATAAGATAATTTATCTCATTGCAATTTCTCAAACATGGCCCTTTAAACCAGAACATAGTTCTATTTCTTGGCGGTAGAATAACTCAATAACTCGCAAAGGTTGGTATTTCCCCAGGCGGGCTCTGCAACGAGTTCTACCACTATGAAATTCCAAAATTGATTGCCATTAAAACTACATACACACGGACATACGGACAAAACACCGTGTTTAATATAATCTATTCTATGGTAATGTGTGAAGAAGTGTCTTTTTCGTATTCAGACTAAGCATATACAGCCCACTGAATCTTTTCACTGCTGGGACTTGGCCACCAGGGCCTTCTCTCGCAAGGAGAGAGTCACAGCCATAGCCCACCACGCTGGCCCAGTGCGGGTTAGTCGATGACACATGACTTCGGAAGATTCTAGGTACGAATACAAGTCGGTTTCCTCACGATGTTTTCGTTCACCGTTTTAAGTTAGCGGCGTTACGCACATGACATCGAAAAGATAGTGGTGCGCGTGGTTTTGAACCCGGGGCACAGAATAGATATTACTACAGAACCCTCACTTTTACACATTACACTTTACAATTTTTATATAAATAGCGACTCTTGCTGGGACGCAACAAAGTGCAATTCAGCTCGCATTAGCGCTCAATGCCTATCGCAATTTTTAACCTAAACTTTTGCGCTCTCTTCTAACGCGTAACTCTGTCGCTGTCTGGCGCGGAATGATGCGCATCGAAAGGGTTGTCGACATATTATCTAATAAAAAATAAAATTAATCTTTCGTTATGTAGGTAGTCAGCATTGTAGCTCAGATTATATATTTTAGTTATTTAATTCGTAACGCGCAAGACAGCTAGAAGAGGCCGTAACATAGGGTTGGACACATTGAAATTAAAACAATAAAAGTATACTTTGGCTGTTTTTATTCTACTTGATCGTCTAAATGTTGTTTAATAAATATGTAACATATTTTAATGTACTTGCCTACACTAATACATACAACCAGCTTCAATTACAAGCTATTTTATAATGTCCCGTACTTTTTGTACGGTTAGCAGAAAAAATATAAAAATAATGGTATATTTTGTACAACTAGGAAAAAATGATAATTCTTTGTTTTTTGACTCGTGCATCCATATACAGCACAATATATGGCGACGTCATTTTGCGCGGGAAACGTGTTGCGCGAGCGCTCAGACGTGCGTTCGACAACCGCCGCGCCGGGCACTTGTTCCGTGCGAGGAACGGTCTAGCTGTAGGCTAAAACCGCGCGACCTTGAGCGAGTGAGGATGCACTGCCCGGGGTCTCCAATCAGCAGTCGCCGTTCTCCCGACTAGACCAGCCGTAACTTCCGACTATGCAAGTAGGTAAGTAGTATCTTTCCATTGCGCTAATCTTTGAAATGCGTATTGTTTTGTTAAGGTATGCCCGGCATGTGGTGCCGCTGGGTCTTATGGGCGCCACGTTCGCTCTGGTGGCTAATGGAGCGCTGCGAGCGAGGAACAAGGACGACAAACTCAACTACTTCATGGGTAAGAGGAAGACAGAAGCTTAAGAAACTCTACGTGCCCTCTTTAGGGACTAGTAGGCTTCTCGTCAAGTTAGAAAGTCGCGGCTATAAGCTGCCGGCTAAGTGCCCGGGGTCTACCGCCTCTGCCTCTGTGTGGTTTTTGGAATTCCTATGGGCTGTTCCATGACACCATTATTTTATAACAAAAAGTAACGAGATTTGTGCCTTGTGCATCATGGTAAGTAACACTTCTACCCATAATTGCACAATGTCACGCAGCTATTAGAACATGACGAGTCCAAATCATTGCATATAAGATAGTTTATCTCTATGATCTGTAATTTCTCTGAAAACATTGCCCTTGAAACCGGAACACGTGATCTTAGCATATTACTGCCTAGCGGTAGGATAAATTGAATTTTTAACAATGATAGGTTGGCACTTGACCGCCATCTTGCTACAACGATCTACAAACGTGTTAACCTAGAAGAAGGCAATTCACTCTCGACTTGTAAAGATACAAGTTCACGCTGAGACTGCGACAGGAGGAGACTGACATTATCTGACTGACATGATCAACACTTGACATTATGGAATTGTATGGGCGCCAGTTTGCGCCGACACCGCGACAGGAGACCGAGACGCACGTGTCACGGTCTCGGCACCAACTGGCGCCTAAACAATTCCATAATTTCGTGTGCGGGTCTCAGAACGAACTTGTACCTTAAGATGGTGAGTCATCATTGATTACGATTAGTTTGTTTTCCCAAATATACTGGACATATTTCATACAAATTCACACATTCATGCCCTCGACAAATATGAAGCTGTTGAATATATCCACAGGTGGAATAGCTTGCGGTCCTCTGCTAGCTATGTACCTTAAATCGAAGCACGCCGTGGTGGCCGGTGGTCTACTCTTGGGGGCCATTGGGTACATCAAGAAAGATGCAGTGGACCATTGCTTCACTTTCTTTCCTATCTTCCCGGACCACCTCAACTCTGTGGATAATTGGAGGAAGGACTATACGTTTGCCACAGATCCTAAGGACTGTAAGTTTGTTATATTTGTCAAAGTATTTCCATCTGTCTTCCCTCTAGGAAGACAGATGAAAATTTGAGATGGTCATCGGTATTACTTTTCAAAGGGTCGCACAATACCCCATTAACCCCAAATTACCTCAGATTTGTTATTGTATTGTAGTATGTTGTACAATATTAAATGTGTTTGATACAACTAGTATACAATAGCATATACATATATATAATACAATCCCTTTCATTTGATACCCGTATTAAGGAAGTTATGAAAAAAGAAATTTATTTTGCACTCTTGGATTTTAAATTTGTCATAGTGCAAAGTATTCTACTATTCAAGCCCTTTCGTTTGATACCCACATTGCGGTAGTATTTAAAAAAATAATGTAATTCGCCATTTTGTAGTGGCGGCCATCTCGGATTTGAAATTTGCCATAATGCAAAGTATTCTACTAATTAAGTTCTTTCATTTGATACCCATATTGAGGTAGGTTGTGAAGAAATATTTTGTCCGCCATTTTGTGGAGGCGGCCATCTTGAATCGATATTAACTAAACATAGCTAAGAACATCCGCACGGAAATTAACCTTCAAATAAAAAACCCGCATTGAAATCGGCCCATCCGTTTAAGCTCTACGGTGCCACAGACTGACAGACAGATAGAGACACACAGACAGACAGACAGACGGACATCGACGTCAAACTTATAACACCCCTTTTGTTGGTCGGGGGTTAAAAACTATTGAATAATTTAAAATTGAAAATAAAAACGGAATATAAATTGCAAACAATAATATTAGTAAACACAGGAACATGACATTGACAGACGCGGCTGAAGGACTAGTATCCATGGCCAAGAACAAATTAAAAAACGACAGTGGCAGCTGACAGACTGCAGCAGCTTAACTCTTTCTCGCTCTGGCACACTCATCATCATAAACAGCCCACTAAATGTTCCCACTGCTGGTACTCGGGCCTTTCTCTCGCAAGGCCATCATAATCCACCACGCTGGCCCAGTGCGGGTTGGTGGATGACACATACATGACTTCGAAATATTCTAGGAGCATGTCGGTTTCCTCATGATGTTTTCCTTCACCGTTTTAAGTTAGCGGTATTACGCACATGACTCGAAAAGACAGTGGTGCGTGGGGTTTTGAAGCCGGGGTCTCCGGCATCGGCAGGCGCGGTTCTCCTGACTAGACCAGCGGTAACTTCACACTCGACCGTAACTCAACTGGCACACTCAGCAGGTCCCGAATTCATCCGAACATTTCTTTCATTGTCGAGCGTGACACTGAGCTTAATGCACAGCCCACGAAAAATCTGTGTATAGTGCGTGAAAAGATGTTTTTACTTCATTATGGATTCACTTCAATAATTAATAACAGTCTTATCGGAACACCTGGACACCTTAAATGTCTTGAAGCAGATTCATGAAAGACAGAAATGCAGTCGTGGTGGAGGCGCTGAGCCGGGAGGAGGCGGTTTAGAAAATAAAATACGCCTAGAATTAGAATGAAAATGTTCCCTACTCCCCCCTATTTCCTTTTCTTCTCCTAATCCAAGATTCATGTAAAAAAGAAAACAAATGACAAAGGTCACGGACCCCGCACTCTGTGCAAATGCTAAATTTAAATAAAAAAATAAAAGATTAAAATGTCTAGAAGACCGACTGCATATTTTCGACCGATTCTAGGAACTATTATTCCCTAAACTCTTAGCCCGTGATTAAAACCAAATTTTAAGACAAATTCTATTAATTTATTTCACTAGTTCATAGTTTTTTTTGCTGCAGCGAAAAATGTTTGTTGGTAAACCTTCACTTATGATTTTATCGTTTTGGCAAAGCTAACCTCAATATTTTTGAAGGTAGATTTTTTTGTACCCATATGGGTTCCGCGCGACTTTACGGGTAGATATTTTGAGAAGCTCGTAGAAGCTCACTGTTGAACTTAGTTTCGTTCTTAAATGTTCTTAGAAGGTCTTGTGTATACTGTTATTAGCAATAGTAAGTTTAGGGGTTAAAATAGTGGGATGACTGAAGAAACAGAAGGTGGTCTTTCTTCTCTCGTCTGTTCATGGACCTCTTAACTGGAGTAAGGGCCACAGCAGATTTTTATACAATACTAAGGTCCGCCACGGCCTCACTCGTGGTACATAATATATAGCCTATAGCATTCAGGGATCAGGTCCAGACCCAACGGTGAAAGAATTTTTGAAATCGGTCAAGGAGTTCCTGAGATTAGCGCGTTCAAACAAAAAACCTCTTTAGCTTTATAATATTAGTACTGATTAGTAGGTACTGATAGTAGATAACGTAACTCGCTCTTGTCTTTAATTCCCATTTGCAGGTTGTAAGTTTTGACACTTTTAATTCTAATGACATATTTTTCATTTATTTCCAGTGCTAATTCACACTTGTGGCAAAGAAAACAGATGTGAACCAGAAAAATGAATGTAATTGAGAGAGAGGAAAGAAACTGAAACTATTTATTTACCTTTGATATTACCAATAAATAATATACCAATAAAGAAATTTATGTTCGATTATTTTTATAATTTTCAAGTATTTATATCGTTCAGTATTGTTGAGAACACAATAAGTAGTTGGGTATACGTCACAAACTTAACAGTGAGGCGTTTTAGGTAGCATACATATTTACGGAAGATAATTCTTTATAGCGTCAATGTTTTAGTTTGTAAGAGAAATTTAATAAAATACAACATTGGCGTCTTTGGCGAAATTGAGAACTATCTTTAATAGAGGTATTACTGCGTACCTACTGAAAACGCGCCATTGATTCAAATGAAATAAGTTGTATATGTGGAGGGGTGATCGTTAAGAGTTACCAGGTCATATATGGCATGGCACTTCTTGGAATGCCACGCCAGCACTTCGTGATTTGACAAGGCATATCATGATGCACCCAGTAATCATCGAAATCGAACTCATCCTGATCCTCCTTGCTAGGGCCGTAGCGCATCCATTTTGGGACCAGGCCGAACCTTGAATTTCTATGCATCACCACATATGCCTAATAGGCCTTTTGAGACGCCTTTATGCACTAGTTAACAAGATGTACCTAGCCCTCGTTGGGTAAGTATGTATGGTAAGTATAAGGAATGATTTCAGGTATGCTTTGAGTGTGTTCTCATACTCAAACTCGCGATATAATTCGAAATGAGGATATTCGCAATAGAACGAAAGTAGCCGACATAGCTCAGAGAGTAAGTAAGCTGAAGTGGCAATGGGCAGTCCACATATCTCGCAGAACCGCCAACCGGCGGTGGGGCAGAAAGATTCTCGACTGGCGACTACAAACCGGGAGCCGTAGTGTTGGACGGCTTCCCTCTGGATGGACGGATGACCTCACAAAGGTCGCTGGAACCCGTGGTTACAGGTGGCGCAGGACCATTCGTTGTGGAAATCTAGCGTGGAGGCCTATGTTCAGCAGCCGACGTCTTGCGGCTGTTGATGATGTTGGATGATTGGATGGATAACGATGTTCTCATATTTATGCGAACTGCCGCTTATTTGTGCCGCTTTGTCGAGGACGGTACAGCGTGTAGCCAAGATATAAAAAAAACTATCATCTAACCTCTGTCATCGCTCTCCAAGTCGATCAACACGAACACGGACAGCAGAGCCTTGCCGAGCTGAGTCTGTCTCTCGACGTCTCCGTCGCGGTGCCCGATCGTCCAGCTGTACAGGATGTCGTCCACGCAGCGGTCGAGGATGGGGCACTGCCACACGTGGACTATCCTGAAACCATTATTGTAGATATATCAAAGTCTGATATTTTCTGTCTTTGTATTATAATTTTAAAAAGTTATTGTATGCGACTACTATAACATTTACTTTAGCAGATGACAGCTTATAATTTATTTTAGGCTGTTATAGTAGTCACAAGCTTTGTGGAATAATGGATTAGAAGAGTTATTGAAACTTTGCCAGTGCTTATTATAATTATTATAATAATTATTCTTATTCTAATGGTGCTGCAAGTCCCAAGTCCGGATAAAAGAGGAGGGTTCATCGAAGGGCTAACCACCCGTCATGGTAAAAATCAGCTGGTTGTGAAGCCCTCAAAGAAAGAAACCGGATCGTTTAACTCTCGACGACTACTGCAAGGATTAAAGGACAGAAGATTTTGCTTGCGTGGGAGAACACCTCAGAAGCATGGGTAGAATTACCTACAGCGTGGAAAAAAGGCAAGAGATAGAGCGACATGGAGCAATATCGTTGAGGAGGCCAAGACCCACAAAGGGTTGTAGCGCCAAAAGAGAGAGAGAGAGAGAGAATTATTGAAACTGTTAAAATTGTAAATTATAATTTATTTTTATTTTGTACAGTTTCTATTATTAGATTCAGCACTATGCCGTCCAGCCCGTAATGCCGTAAACCCCGAAATCCCCGCTTGGGCTACGATACATACAGTAATAATCTAAAGTCTGCACCTGCCAGTGAGCACCCGGATCTGGTAGCTGCTGTGCTCGTGCTCCGAGTTGTCCCGTTCCCTGCTCAGCCGCTCCACGCTGTCGTACACCGAGGAGCGTTTACCCTTCTTCTCACAGCACACGTGGACTTCAGGCAGGTTGTAGTAGAAGGCGTCGTTTATGATCGGCTTCCCTCGAGCGTTTTGTATGGCCTGTAGAGTTTAAAATTCGTTAAACAACCCGTCTCTACACTTACTTGCAACTTTAGTAGTGGTAGGACTGCTGGTGGTGGTACCTACTCTTTGCAGAGTCCGCTTGGGTAAGTACCGCACCTTTGCCAGTTATTCTACAGTCAAGCAGTAATGTGAAAACATAAAAATATTATCCGTAACCGTTTCACAACTTTCAGATCTGTAATCTATAACTGTAATCAATAAATCAATTCATCATTGTAATCATGACACATTTCTACGGTAACTTCTGCCGGTGATGACGATGAAGGTAGCCCCAGGTACCTTAGCCTCCTTGAGCGGCGATAGTATGGAGCCGTGCGTGAGGACCCAGCGCCGGCCGAAGCGGATGCCGGAAGCGGACACCGTCAGGATGTTGGCCAGCTCGCCGTCGTCCGAGTAGTTATACGACACCATCACGCCTTCCACGCTCATTGTGGCTGCGAAGCGAACGACGCAATTATTAAGTAGTTTATAACACTGTTTCTAATCCCCGACCAAATATGTGTTATAAGTTTTACGTCGATGTTTGTCTATCTGTATGTGTATGAGTCTGTCTGTGCCACCGTAGAGCTCAAACGGGTCGACCGATTCAATGCGGTTTTTATTCGAAAGCAAGTTCCGTGTGGTGGTTCTTAGCTATGTTGGTTAACATTGATTCAAGATGGCGGCCTCTACAAAACGGCGGATAAAACGTTTTCCACAACCTCCCTCAATATTGGAATGAAAGGGCTTGCCTAGTAGAATACAAAGCATTACAAATTTCAAATCCAAGATGACCGCTACCACAAAATGGCGAATTACATTTTTTACATTAGACCTACTGCCTCAATATAGGTACCAAATGAAAGGGACTAGTAGAATACTGTACAAATTTCAAATACAAGGTTAAGTTACCCCCAACAAATAGTTGGGGGTAACTCAGTTTTTTTGGATTTTGTTCTTGTTCTAAGTTTGTATTTACAATTCTATGCGTAAAATATCAGCTATCTGGCTCCCACAACCCATAACACAAGTCTGGCTTAGTTTGGAACTTTTTAATATTGTTTGTAGAATGTACGTTTTAAGGTGAGGTTAAACGTAAGAGCCTATTCAGCATAAAAAACTTACGAAGTTCATAAGTTTTTGCCACGTCATAAGGCCAGCAATTTGTGGCGCTAGTGCGCCACAAATGGCTGGACTTATTGCTTAGAGCAACCTCTTCTGGCCTAGTGGCTTAGTGGGTAGTAGCTCTGCCTGCGAAGCCGAGGGTCGTGGGTTCGATCCCCACCCAGTGCAAATATTTGTGTGATGAATTCAAATGTTTGCACTGTGTCTGGGTGTTTCTATGTATAATAAGTTTGTATTTAAAACTATATAAGTATTATATCAACTATCTGGCTGCCATCACACAAGCTTTGCTTAGTTTGGGGTCAGATGGTGTTGTGTGTGAATTGTCCACCAATATTTATTTATTTATTTATTTATTTATTTATTCTAGGCAACCGGCTTAAAAGAAATGCAACTACATAATGGTTAGGCGAAGCGAAGTGTACTAGTAATACTACCTACTAATTAAGTACTACAGTACATAAAACAAATTGTTGGGTCTCGTCAGCATAAGCAGCCCACTAAATGTTCTCACTGCTGGGACTCCGGGCCTTCTCCTGCAAGGAGAGAGTCAAGGCCATAATCCACCACACTGACCAAGTGCGAGTTGGTGAAAGTCACATGACCTCGGTAAGATTCTAAGTACACGTCGGTTTCGTCACCATGTTTTACAGTTTTTAGGTTAGCGTTATGCACATGACTTCGAAAGGAGAGGGGTGCACGTGGGATTTGAATTCGGGCCTCTGTTTCGGTACTCGCCGTTCTCCCGATTAGACCCAGGCGCGGTCCCAGCCTCGAATTTTGGAGGGGGTCACCAGTACAAAGCCTCAGATTTTATTCACCAGTAGAAATACAATAAATCGAGTAACAAAATACTTTACTAGTAGCGCCCCAAGGTTTTACCCGCGTAGTTCCCGTTCCAGTTGTTTTCCCGCGTTAAAAAATAGTCTATTAGATATTTTTAATTTTCTTACATTTTTGTTTAAACGTATACGATTTTGGGGGGGTCATGCCCCCTGTGACCCCCCCTCTCGGACCGCGCATGATTAGACCAGCCGTAACTCGGTCTCGTAAACATAGAACTAGAACAGATTGATTGGAACACGTGGTCGCGCGGTAAATCGCTAGCAGCGGTAATAGGCAATAGGCACGTGATTGGAAGGTATTCTCGATTCTTCAAGGTTTGTATAAATGTTTAATTATGGGCCCGAGCCCATAACTAATCTAAAATCTTTATAATTTAAGCAAGGTGCCACTATAACCGAATATAGTGACGCCTTGCTTAAATTATCAAGACCCAGGTATTAGTTACAACACCTATATTCTAGCTAAGGATTTGGCTTGATTTGAAGTTGGACAAGTTCATCATCAAATCATCGCGTGGAACAGTAGATGACGTCTTACGCTTAAAATAAACAATTATAAAATATTGACATAGGTATTTGTATAATCACATTATCTTTTTAGCACCATGACATATTATTTTACATATAATGATATTTTTATGTTCTTATGGATGTATTATTCTTATCTACAACTATTATTGGGTAAGTTTGTTAATATATTAAGTACTTATAAAGTTTTTGTTTTCAATATTGTAGCATATCTCTTATACTTTATCTAAGTCTAAGGCACCTCTACAATACATCTACGAGTACAATAGCGAACAAAAGTGGACTGTAATACTGCAATAAATGATTGAGTATTGAAAAGGCCATCGAATTAATAAAACCTTTTGGCCATACCGCACGTGATAGCCTGAATTAATTAAAAATGTGGAACAGTCACGTTTGTTCTTTTAGTAAAATTGGTCTAGTTTATATTGGAACGAAGTTCTTTACGGCAGGCTTGGAATTGGAAGAGATAGGGAATTTGCAGCGCGACCGAACTGAAAAAAATTTGAGATTAAAAACGTCAGAAAAATATGTAACGGAAGTGACGCGTAACAAGAACAAAATTAAAAATTTTGATTAACCCCCGACTACCTTAGATTTGTTATCTGTAGAACATTCTACTAGTCAAGCCCTTTCATTTGATACCTATATTAAGGGAATTGTGAAAAGGAAATGTAATTCGCCATTTTGTGGTAGCGGCCATCTTGGATTTGAAATTTGTCATAGTGCAAAGTATTCTACTAATCAAGCCCTTTCATTTGATACCCATATTGAGGCAGTAGTGAAAAATATTATATAATTCGCCATTTTGTGGTGGCGGCCATCTTGGATTTGAAATTTGTTATAGTGTTTAGTACTCTACTAGTCAAGCCCTTTCATTTGATACCCATATTGAGGTAGGTTGTGAAGAATGTCCGCCATTTTGTGGAGGCGGCCATTTTGAATCGATATTAACCAAACATAGCTAAGAACACCCGCACGGATATTAACTTTCAAATAAAAAAAACCGCATCGAAATCGGCCCATCCGTTTGAGCTCTACGGTGCCACAGACAGACACACACACAGACAGACACAGACAGACAGACAGACAGACAGACAGACAGACAGACAGACAGACAGACAGACAGACAGACAGACAGACCGACAGACAGACAGACAGACAGACAGACATCGACGTCAAACTTATAACACCCCTTTTTTTTGTCGGGGGTTAAAAACTGCCCGTGACCAGTGACCAGTGCTGCCAACTTAATTTTTCATGTACTATGATCGTACCATTTTTTATTAAATATAGAGTGATGACACGATCAGGACACGTGCCTGATGGTAAGCAACATGCTGTGCCACATAACAGCACAGCGATACGCAGCTATTGGAACATGGAGAGTCCAAATCATTACTTAGCACTGCACTGCGCTCGTCACCCACAGATCTAAGATGTTATATCTCTAAGCCCTGTAATTTCTCTGGAAACATTGCCCTTTAAACCGGAACACAGTAATGTTTGTACATAACGTTTACATTACTGCTTGCCGGTAGAATAACTCGCAAAGGTGTTGTACTTTCCCAGGCGGACTCTGCCAAGAGTCCTACCACTACAATAGAGTTAACCAATTATTTTTTTGCAAATTGTGTTGCTTATTTATATAATCCGAAGGAACTTCGTTGCTATCTGATGTCCTACGTCAGCATATCTTTTTTATACTGATGTAGGAACTACGATGTCTAAGGCGTAAATCAACATCAACAGACGTTTACTTTGTATGATGACATATCTCCAACATCTAGAAGCTCTCGACTCTAGACACGCGCGCTATTATTAGCACTAACTAACCCTAATGATGTGGCTGTCATACCTCCCAGCTCGGGTATATACAAACTGAGTCTTTATTCTAGACGACCGATGAGAGAAACAGAAACTAGTACCAGTAAAGCTGGACCTACGAAGCGAAGAACTGCAGAGAGTCTTGGTGCCAAGTTATGCTGGCTAACACCAGTTCAATTCCTAAAGTATTGATCCTACCATATTGATTGATCGCAGGATCGATAACCGATGGAGAAAGGTTTTCGAGTGGCGACCACGAACCGGAAGACGCAGTGTTGCACGGCCTCCCACTAGATGGACAGATGACCTCACAAAAGTCGCTGGAAACCGCTGGTCGCAGGTTGTGCAGGACCGTTCGTTGCGGAAATCTAAGGGGGAGGCCATGTTCAGCAGTGGACTTCTTGCGACTGATGATAATGATTGATCCTACAGTAAAAATGCGTAGACATCATTTACTGGAAATTTTATGTAGATAAGTAATAACGGCAACATTCGACAACGGAACATTTTAAATGGGAAAATTAAATTTATGTTTTTATTTCCATCTAACCAAATTTTTCCAGACGTTCTCGAGTATTAACGAGACAAAACATTATTTTTATAATGCAGATAACATAATATACTTAAAAAGAAAACATGCACTATTTGTATCTAATCTTACTGATATTAAAAAAACGAAAGTTTGGATGTTTGTAACTCATTCACGTAGGGACGGATCGAATTGAAATTTGGAACACAGAATATAATTTGAAATAATACATACGCTACTTTTTATATTTTACTAATCCTTTACTATAAAAATTTGAAATCCAAGATGGGCGCCACCACAAAATGGCGAATTATATTATTTTTTCTACCACACCTCACCTCACCATGGGCATTGATAGGGCTTGACTAGTAGAATACTTTGCACTATAACAAATTTCAAATCCAAGATGGCCGCTATCACAAAATGGCGAAATACATATTTTTTCACAACTCCCTTAATATGGGTATCAAATGAAAGGGCTTGACTAGCAGACTGTTGTACAGGTAACAAATCCGAGGTAGTCGGGGGTTAGTCAAAATTTTTAATTTTGTTCTTGTTTAAAATGTATAAATTCATTTTCGCCCCACTACTCAACAGCCAGGCCAACGGAGGTGCACTCCGTATTAGGGTTACAATATTAGAGGTATGTGACAAGTTTTAAATACCTAATGCTTGCCTCAAATACCTACCCAAAAATCGGTGCCAGCTCTCGAAATATAAGATACTATTGTAATGGTGTTATTAGACAGAGGACCAATGTGTTGGACGCAGTGCCGATGCTCTGTAGGCTCAAGTGGAAGTGGGCTGGCCTCGTCGCACGCGCTGGAGACGGCAGGTGGAGCGAGCGCATCATACACTGGCGGCCCAGAGACACCACGCGGGACAGGGGACGACCGCGGAGAAGATGGTGTGACGACGTCATGGAAGTCGCGGGTGTGACTTGGACTCGCCTAGCACTGGACAGAGCGACATGGCAAAAAATGGAGGAGGCCTTCATCCATGCCTAGGAAAGAAGTTATGTAAATAAGGATTTATAAATATAAGATGATCTGTATTATTCCAAGGCAAATAAAGGCTATTTTATTTTATTTATTTATTTATTGTAATTTTTCATTAAAATGCATCGTACGCGACGGTAAGTACTCGTAGCAAGTTACAGCAGATCTAGTCGGGAGAACGACAATTCCCGACCAGACTACCTAACTACCTAACTAAATCGGCTATGGGTTTGCTATTGTTGTCTCTATCATTTCAAGCGAAAAGAAAAGAGACAGCAATACCAAAGCTAAGACAGTTTTAATTAAGCGGTAGACCCCGAAGCCCCTGGTTCGAACTCCACGCACAATAACTTCAAAACTTTGAAGGAAAACATCTTCAGGAAACCGTCATGTACCAATAAATCCAATAATCTTTCGAGGTCACGCGTCAACCACCAACAAAGCACTGGGCCAGCTTGATGGATTATTGTCTTGACTCTCTCCTTTATTTATTTATTGTTCAGGTAGGTACACAAAACTGTATACAATCAAATGACATGAACAAGGTAATAAAATAACACGAGATAATTCCTTGTGAGAGAAAGCGTTCCAACAATAGGGACATTTAGTTAGATGCATATACTTATGCTACGCGACGACAACGTCGCCAATAAATTTATAGAAAATTAGAAAAATGCAACCTACGTAAGCAAAAGGAAAATCGTTGTCAATAAAACTGCTCGCGTTCATTCCCTATCTACTATTAAAATGTAGCGAATAATTTCTCACTATACAAGTTATTTATAGCATTGAACATCAAATAATTCCTACCGGCATTGATCTCTAGAAATCAAATAATTCCATACTTTTCCAACCTTCATTTATTTTGACGTAAAACATCTCCTTGAGCCTGTATTCATAGATAAATAGTAACTATAATTCCACTACATGTGCTCACCATTGCTTGACTCTTAACTACAACACCCATTGCAGTCCGCAGAAAAACAGCAATGGATACTCTGTATTTTATGATAATCAAAGCAGTTTCAGGGGATGAAGAAAATTACTAGCAGCAAAGATCACTTGAACACAGGGTGCGAGCAAATTACGAATGTGTGGGACATGAACCACTCCCATGGCAAAAGTATTATTATAATGAGCTTTATTCAGCGGGAGGCCAATACGACGTGTAATTTGTGTTGGTATAAAAAGAAAATTTTTCCTTTCCCCTCCATCAGCTTCCTAACCGCCGTCGAAGGCGTCTGTGTTCTATTTTCGAATTTATTTCTCTTTTCCTGTGTCGTACTTTTGGAAACTGCATCAAGGTGAGTTATTGAATTCAATTTAGAAAATAGTTCTGTTCTCAAGAATATTTAATTTTACAACAAAAAATCACAATTAAAAATACAATCTGTTTCCGCCCGGGATCGAACCGGGGGCCTTGTGCGTGTGAAGCACACGTGATAACCGCTACACTACGGAAACTGTGATGGCACGTTCGAAATTTCTTAACGGTTTTATTTGCACTATTTTTAACCTATTGATCAACGATTTACGATAAGGTTATAATAATTAATTATTATAATAAAATTATAAATTTACTGTATTTTTTTGGTGTCTCCAAGTAAGAAAAAACATGAAAACCTACGTACCTCTTTCCAAAATGTTCCTAAAAATGCATGTAAGGCTTTTTGTTTTAGATTAATTTTATAGCTATATTTAAATTAATTATTATTAAATTTAAATTATTCAATACTAATAATAATAATTAGAGGTCAGTGTGACATGAATAAGAAGTAACTACAATAATTATTTTGCAAAAAATCATAAAATGGCATCATGTAATGCGACGTCATGTAGACAGTCAATTGTTCGAAAAGTAAAATAATGCAAAAATATTCCTTCGAGCCGGATTTGAACCAGCGACCTATGGATATCAACTCAATTTTACAACTACAGTCCACCGCTCTACCAACTGAGCTATCGAAGGGTACAAGTGGTTGGTTGAAAATACGTATTGCTATCCCTTTGAAAAAAAAATGAGGACAGAGATTAGAAACAGAGATTAAACGACAGACGAGAACAGACATTAAAATTCAAAGAATTTAGATTTTTAATTTTAGAGCTATTGTATATTTGTACGCAGTTTTATCTTCCAAATGGGTCAGAGTGAGTTAGTAAAAAATAAGAACTACTGTTATTACAAAGGACAGAAACAACAGCACGAATGACCTTTACGAGTATCAAGATACACTTAACTAGAAATTATGTGTGTAGTGTAATGCATACATAATAATTTTATCTTCTAGCGATGCTATTTAACTTTGGCACGCTTCTCGTTGTCATGATAGGTACAAAACAAGTTTAATCAAACTTTTAGATTGGATCATTGGATCTAGATCGAACTGGTTACGTGTCTAGAGTGATTTATTGACGTTGTATCGAAACAGACCGTTCAGTAACAGTCAACAGTGACGATCACTATTTCTAACGATAAGTATTGAGTTTAATATAAACATGCTTGATTTATTGCGGAATAGTGTTTTCGTGATTTTCTGTAAAGTTATATACATAAATATATGTTATCATATTAGGGCGCAGAAAAGATCCCATGCATAGCATGACGATAGCGAACACGACCACCAGCGACACAATTTTTTTTTCTGGAAGATACCGGTCTGACTCATGCAAATAGCGAAAAAGAAATTCGAAGAACTCTACAATACAATATATTTAAATTTGAATACAGTAACGCTCCTGTGAAGTAGTCGTGAAAGCAAAGGTACCTAATACATATATATATACATAATTATATTATTTGCTATGTAATTTAAATATGTACCTAGTATGAAGACATAGGTACGTATATTCGTCTCATAGCGGGCTTATTAACTAAGAAAATAATCTTAATAAATATATAAATCTCCTGTCACGATGTTTGTCCTCGATGGACTCCTAAACTACTTCACCGATTTTAATCAAGCTAATAAATTAAAGCTAGTAAATGATATGCAAGAATTACTTGAAGAAGTAAACTTATCTTTAAGCAGAAATGTTCTACTTGGGACATTTCTGATATGAAGTAATAAAAAATAGTTCCCGTATAACAGCAAATAATCATTACAAAATCGCCATGAGCTCTTGCGGTCAAATGCTTAGCACCGACCCATACCAGGCACGTTGAAATAGTAAGCCCTGATTGGTGGAAAAAGGTGGTGTGACCGCAGTTATTTGGTGGGCATGGAAACTGTTTCTGCGTCTTGACTTGTAGGAAATACTTGGCATACTCAGTCGGTAGTTAAACCATAAATTAACGTGTGAAATAAACTTCCCACATAGTAAACTTTCTACAGCAATTTTAGACTTTGTAAGTTGACCACTTCAAAGGTATCTGTGTCATCACTGGCACAGCAATTGCTGTGTAATGTTCTGTGTGTATCTTACAACCTTTCGTCTATAATCAGATTTAATTGCACATAATTCAGGTATTGTAGCATATTTACTCTGGACTTGTTAGTTTTACTTTTTTGATCTTACTTGTGTCAGTACGTTTGTAGAACGTGGTCAGCAAACCCAAATTCAATGTAAACAAATAGCCAAATAAAGCAATTTTCCAACCTTGTAGACCCATTACGATAATCCTTGGTCGAATTTGGTCTCAACGAACGGTCCCGACCTCACGCAGAGGAAGTTGCAACTCTCGAACGGGCGACGACATCTGCTGTATAGGGATCACCTTATTTCGTCACTCGATTGAACCAGAATTGTGCAGTATTAATGTTTACTGCATATAGAGTTTCAGGAACAGGAATAGATCGTCGCTTGTAAAAATAGACGAGGAATAGATGTCGTAGCATGTGACTGAAATCGAGCTAACATGAAGACTAGGTTTTACTAACACTTTGAAAAGGAACAGCGGATTGTTAATTGTATTTCATTCTAGAAAATATAGAGATCGTCGTTAAATTGGAACTGAATTGTGCAATGATTGAACACGAGTAAAATCTAGAAAATTGGGCACCGGAAAGTTACAAAGCAAAATCTATCAATTGATATTACGCTTCAATAACACTAAAGTAAATGGCAATTATCCGAGTTCATATACAGTTCCAACTCTTCAACTCTATCGTGTTACTATATAGCTATAAATCATCCATAGTTATTAAATTATTGAAATAGTCTTTGTCAACTTGTGTTGGGCGGAAATCATGTCGCTTGAAAACGGAACAGAACGCTGACTAAATTAGGTAATTTATGAGTAAGTTCGTAAGAATTTTGAAGTATTCCTGTGTGAAACTTTAACGGAAACAGCATACTTAGAACAGCGGGCGACTACTTAACTCTTCAATTGAACAAACGAGTGTGAGCAACCGAAGATCCGGTCCCGTGACCGATTCCCTTTGACGTGGCTTCTTACTGCCATACTGACGAAATTACTCTAAAACGGCTCATCAGGCTTGTTAGGCTGTTATTGCAGCATTAATACTGTACATAGTTCATATTGTTTTCTATGAACGTACAATAAAGATGTAGATTAAACATGGAATTTGTGTTTTTAAGTAAACGTAAGCAATTGAAATTTAGTAAAAAAGCGTAAATGATAAGTGGCTCACACGCTAGATCCCAACAACCAATTTGAGGAGACACAAGAACTACAATACGCCCACGACAATACAATAATGGACGCTCTTTTTGCCTGATGGGCCGCATCCTGTGCGGTCGAAGCGCAGTCCAGTCAATGCTAAGAGCTCGATTCCCTCGCTCCTCTGTTCAGTTTTCTTCCAGAAATTTAAACTCGAGATTCGCCGTCTCATAATCGTGTCTGCGATCAAATTTCACGTTATTGTGGACTTCCTTGCGTGGGTTTTTCGTCACTGTCCGGCCGCATTAGTGAAGATCGACGGCCGCCGTCGCAGACGAACGATGCGCTCGGCGCGATTTCGAAAACGATAACGAATACTTTCGAGTTCGGGGAAACTGGACAATTCTCGACGACGACGAATTATAGTTCACCGGGAGCCCGAAGCGTGGAATGCAGTGTTGATATGGAATAGTGCGTTTTGGAGCGGAGTCCCTGTGTGCATAGTGACGGACATGCCTGTGTTTCGACGTCTGGCATCCAGCGTGAAGAAAAAGAAGTCCTTATTGACGGCTCTTGCGAGTCCACCGAGTTCCGTTTCTTTGATGCGATAACGTTTTAGGTGAGTCCGTTTTAAAACTCATTAGTGTAAATGCATCCTCCGAGATTTATGACCACTTAGCTTAGATGCAGGGAACAGGTGTTTTGTTAAGAATCTTATCTTTACTCAGAATGTTTTTAATTTTACCGTTTTAACTTATCTAGCAAAGGTAAAAGTTTTGTAAGATAGACAGGTAGGTACATACCTATACCGATTTGTTTATTTTGTTTTACGCAAAGGTAAAAGTTTATTGCTTTTTTGTAATACTAGGTACCTAGGTACTTAAAATAGGCGTTTTATTTCATATAACATATAAACTTAACTCGCTCAAATATGCGTAGTTAATTCAGTTTTAAGTAATTCTCATCAAAGTTTGTTTGACAATAATCTCTTGCATGTTAACCCTTCCTATGGCAGACGCCATCGGAAAAAAATGTGCCATGGTGGCAGCCTCCCGTTCCGGTCGTGATAAAATAAACGCCCAGCTGGCAGGCGACCGGAACGGTCAGTAATTTGATGCCGCTGTTTTCATTCGAAAAGCGCCCTTTAAAACACGGTATGCACTATTCTAACGCATACAACTGCTAGAACGTTAAACAAAGACAGAATATAGACGCTTTCTTAGGTAGACTTACATATGTTTTAAAAAAAAAAACTCATTGATTCCGGACTTGCTATCGCCGAGTGGTTGGAAGTGTTTGTGCGTCTATTTTCAAGTGTTTTTAAGTGGTTGACGACAGTATAACGAGATAAAGTTTTGAAAAAGCGATGGAAAGGTATGTAATCAGCCTATTTCTTTGTTTTTGTACGTGTTGTGATACGCTTTTCGTGGTAAAACATTGAAATCTAACACCTACTTAGGCTTAGCACACGCTCATGTCGGCCAAACAAACCATTCATTTAGCACCAAATATTGGTAGATTTGTGGAATTTATGGAAACAATGAAATAATTACTCATCCATTAATCTTTTCCAAATTGTAAATTTATTCAAATCTTTCATTAATTAGAGAAATATCGAAAAAAATAACACGCGTCCCTCCACTGACCGGACCGGGACGATGACAGTTAGGTTATTTCGGGCACCGCGGCCATTTTGTTCACTCGCTATCATATTATGGATAAGACTATTGAATCTACTTTTATATGGTGTTTGGTTTGCTTTGTATTTGTGTGGCCGCAATACTAAAAACAAAATAAAATAAATAGTTATTTAAGGGGGGCTCCCATACAACAAAGGTGATGTTTTTGCTATTTTTTGCTCGATATTAATAATAATGGTACGGAACCCTTCGTGCGAGGCCGACTCGCACTTGGCCGGTTTTTATATTTATATAGTGACACTGCTTTTCATAAGTAAATGTGCATTGATTTCATCATCATAATTAGCCTGAATCCACTGCTAGAAAAGCTTCTCCTAAAGCCTATAAATGTGATTGTATTTACAGATTTAACCTTATTGCAATTGAGGATTTGCCCGCTGGGGAACCGATAGAACAGGCATTGACGGAGCGAAGTAAGCGTTCATGGAACCCGTAAGTATCAACCCCACCCAATTTATTTTTATTTTATTTGCCAACTTTATCACCATCAACATTTAGCTAACTGTCAATATTATAATACATTATTATTTTCAGCCGAAATTATGAACCTGACGGAGAGCACATCCCAGTAATTTTGTCTTCAGCTGCGATGCGATTCCGCCATCACCGGCAATGTATATATTTTTAAAATAAACTGAAAAAAAAAATCATTTTTTCAAACATCCGGCGCAAGATCTACCACTGCAGCCGATTTTTTGTAAACGTTCTACTGATATTTTTTTGTATAGAATGATGTGCAATTCTTAGGATTATGTTTTGAAGTAGTGTTTGTCAAAGCAAATTATATACAAATATGATCGCTTAGTTGTTTTATTAAATATTTCTGTTAGTATTTATACCTAAAATTGGAACAAAATCTAAATCTGCATATTTGACTCAAATTAATTTTCTATTTTCACACCTTTGCAGTTATTATATTAGTATAAAATCTAATAGCTTGGTTCTTTGTGATTCTAAACCTATAGCATAATGCACTGGTTTTGAACAATAAAGCAGTTTAATTACAGTTTTTCTAAAAAGTATCTTCTAGAATTAAGGGGGAAGATAGACCTCTGCCAGACAAGGGTTTTTTTTCATTATGGCGGCCGCCAGATAATATAGCTGACCGGACCGGGACGCTGCCATCCGAAGGGATAATGGATGAAAAAATCAACAAACCAGACAAGCTAAGGTGTTGATCATTAAGCGCTAGAAACAAACCTATTTACGAAAGTATAAATAAATGAATTATAGGTATCTTACTAAGTAGGTACCTACCTAAACATAGTCAGGAATTCTAAGTAGGTAGGTACCTACCTAGGAACTAGGTACCTAATGAATGATGACAATAATTTATCATCAAAACACTGGACAGTGCTGAATTAGTTGTAGAGCCTATTAAACATTTCCATAGGGTAATTTGTTAGGTATGTTAATCTTATGTCAAATTAGAAATGTCTTGTACACACCTTTGAACTTTGATTTTTGATTACGATGTTTTCGAGGTTATGTTTTGTTGTTTTGTCCACAGAACTTGTGAACATTCTACAATTAAATCTTGCTTACTCTTGTTTCACAAAGTTAATTCACTTCTAAACACAACAAAATATTCCATTCCTACTGACACAGTTCACTGTTTTATCACATAATACACACTGTTTCTACAATATACGTATTTATCACTATCAGCTGTTTAGTCGGAACCATTGACTCTTACATTTCTTGTAAACAAATAATAGGAATGACGTGTACAGCGATATCTATACAAGAATATGATAACTACAATGAAGTACTGACTAATTCACGCGAACGTGCTTATCAAATAATGCCATAGATGGCGCTAAATACAATTATACGTTACAAATGCATGGCGTAGAAAACGCATATCTAGATTAATAGTTATAGTTACTATTGTTTTGTGCACATTCATTATTATGCAAAGAATATTAAAATTTCAAAGTTCATAAAAGATATGAAAATACCTATATACTCATATGTAGGTATTTAGTTTTCACTTTGTGCAGGAATATTATGTTTGTACCTAATTAATAATTGTTTATTTTTCTTCACAAGAAAAGTAAAATCTCTCGATTTCGCTTACCTTTTTGTGCCCTTGTGTTAGAAGATTCATGCAACAACATGTGCTTACCCATGTGGTCTACCGCGTGACCAACAGACGGCTTCTCCAACGTTATGAAAATGTAGGTGACTCTAGAAAACTCTATAAAATTAATTGGAATGCTGTAACTCGTACTCCTAAGGCTTCCACAGTTTCTTGAATAGCAGATTTTGATTAACGTTTTAATTGAATTTTAGTACTGCGTTTCACTCTCGTTACGAAATTCTATTAATTTTCTTACTTGCTCTCATTTTTTGAATGGATCTGAAATGTTATATTTGTTTAGTCGACATTTCATTTAAATGGGGTTTCTTGTTTTCGATCTCTAAGCTAGTACCTTTATAAAGATATTAATTTAATTATTTCGAACTCTTTTATTAAACAAGCATTGGAAATAAAAACAAGTCAAGACATACCATCGCGCTCCATCGTGGACCGCATCGTCGCTTAATATCAGGCGAGATGGCGGTCAAGTGGAAGCGCATCATAATTATTATAAAATCAGGATTTCCTTAATCGGCAGTTAAATCAATAAAAATAGAAAAAAGCAGTGGAGAGGGGTCTAGAACATATGTAGGTATTATTGAGCATTTTGAGAGTTTACGAGAAGATACAAGTTAAAATCTCACTGTACCTACATAAAAGCTGTTATTATATATTATCCATGAACCCCAAACTAGGCAAAGTCTGCATGTTAGGGCTCAAGCTCGAGATTTTTAGTTGAGGGACAAAGAACGATAATTTGCAGATTAATTACAACGTAGTGTCAAAATTCGGACATCGTCATTCGTTAGGCTATGCAATTCCCTTCCTTCTAATGTTTTTCCAACGAATTTTAGGAAGTAAAATTTTAAAAAGGGTTGCTTTAAGCACCTCCCTAGTTCGGCAAAACGTTGTCAGCGGCACAAGTTACTTATAATTAAAAAAATATATCAGGTTAGGTTCCCCATAAATTATACAATGGGGCGTTTTCCAGATGCAAATTTACTTGTCAAAAATAGTTCTAAATTTTGCCAAGTGTGGCACCACTGTTTGTTTTTGCGAAATTTCGCGAACAAAATAAACCATTGGCGCCACCTATGGTGAAATTGGGAACTGTCTTTGACAGAACTTTTTGCATCTTGAAAACGCCCCATTCGTAAATCAATCATGTCGCAAAAACATGTCCAGAGTCTCGACTTTTAAATAAAAATAAAAAATGCATTATCAAAATAAATAAAATTATAAATAAAATGTTTAAACACAACTGCTACCTGTTTTCATCAGGAGGACAGTATCTTTAGCCATCTTAAAAAAGTGCGTTAAAGGAAAATTCAGAATAACAGTTGAATGGAAGAACCCGCATCTAAGCGTAATGTATTACAAAACAATCTAACCAATAATTATGTCAAGAAAATTATAGTGCACAGGTAAGGTATTTATTGAGTTTGTGGAAACTCGAGGCTATCGGAAAACTAGATGGAAAAACTTGTCAGAACTGTCAAGGCTTGTATAGTCATGTGTTTTTTAATTTTTATAGGTTTCATGTTTCTCGATCTGGTATTTTTGGTCAATCTTAAGAGCTGGAATCCCAGCATCGGAAAAAATGGAAATGAGGTGTCGTTTCTGGAATGTTTGATGAATGATTAGATCTATGAAAAACACACTGGTATTATACATTATTTCGGAACTTTACCGTGGTTAAATACCGATATTTCGAAACTATTGTATGAAAAATTAGCAAATTCTCATGTAATTGTGAACATTCTTCATGAAACTGCCTCGAAATTTCAGGGACTCCCCACTACCGTGCTAGCATATTGGAAGCACTATCCATGACTTAATCAATCTCTAAATTATTATTAAATTACTAATAATTACAGTATGATTTCAAATCGAAAAACTATATACAACGCGATAACTTTTAACGATGTCTGTCAAAGGTAGGTCAATTTCAGGTTACTCTTATGGATAGAGAATGGAGAAAAATTTACTATCCATTGAAAATGTCATTCCGGCCATCGACAGGACATCTGAATATTTGATTTAAACCTGTATAGATAAAACCAAGCAGTTCTTCCTTTATCTTCATAAAACCAAGTTTACTGTTGGATATTGATAAATGATCCATCGATTTTCTCGGAACGTGACTCTTCTTATTATCTTCTAATATGTTTGTTTGTAAAGCTGAAATCACATGAGTCTCCTTGACCTTAAGTGGATGCCATCATTGACCGTTGCCAGTGATATTTTGCGTTTGTAGTATCCCCTGACCTGCTTCGCTCACATTTCCGTAATTTTTGGGGCGATAACTAGCCTGTGTACTATTCTGGACTATAATCTAATTACGTACCAAACTTTAACCCTATCACTTCAACCGTTTCGACGTAATTAAGTAACAAATATTCAATTGAATCAATATTATTGAATTTGTAAAATAAGTAAGATATTGAACCTGGTATACCTACTATGGGTTACTTGTTCAAAACAAGGAATAGTATCCGTTTTCCAGGCTCTGCGTTTTTGAGTAACTTTCCAAGATAAAACAGACCTGAATTTCAATGAAGATTCGAAGAAGTGGCCTCTCAACTATATTTCTTTCTATATTTCTTCTTTTTTTTTCTTTCTTTTTTTCTATATTATCTATATTTCTTTCCACCCTTGTAAAATGGGTTCAAAGTCATTGGAATATCGAAAAAACATAAAGTTGAACTCTCAACCTTTTTAGAAGTGTGTTGAAGAATTGTTAAACTCTAGCTTTGAGTAAGTATCTATCTACGCAGGTAGGCACCGATTAGTAACTTTATGTGTCATATCCGGACAAATCATTGAAACATCTTAAATTATACCCTGTGTGTTCTTGGAAATTATTATTTTTATCCTTAATATTTTTCATTGCCATTCTTGTTAAAGAATGCTGGATTATACGTGCTCTTCTATTTTCGTCTCGTCTCTGACGAGGAGACAGTCAAACTCATTATTCAACACGCTGCCAAGAGCGGGTTGGCGACTAACTCCTGTCCGTCCGTAAAACTTGTCTTTCACCACTTTACCCCTAACGTTATCCTTTGCCGTTTAAATCAGTGACGATGACAATACTACATCTTCACATTTTTAAACGACGTATTAAATCCTATTAAGTAATATTATAAGCTAGCTTTTCTTGCGGTTTCAACCGCGTTTTAGGGGTTTTCTTTTTTTCATGGAGCTCTAATTATTTTCTTCAAGTAAGAGCCTATGTTATGCCTTAGAAGATCAGCTATCTGGTAGTGATAGTCCCATCAAAATCGATCCAGCCATTGCGGAGATTTTCCGAAACAAACAGACAGACAAGAAAATATAAATAGTGTTTTAGAAATGGGTACCGTGTATATTTTCATTTGAAATTAGTAAAAAGCTGTTACTTTTATATTACATTCAGACACTCCAATTTGTATATTAGTATAGATGTCAATGTTTGGGTGTTTGGACATTTGGATGTTTGTTGCTCAATCACGTTGTATTGTAAAAACGGACCGTGTTGAAATTTTGAACACAGTCAGATTCTGTTCTGTCGGAGAGTTATTCTGGATAAACACGTAGGCAATTTTATATCCCGTTTAATATTGGAAACGGGCACTACGCGGGTATAACCGCGGGCGCTGCTAGTAATTACTCATAAAATAAAGGTACATGTATACGTAACAAACTATCTGAATACTCAATTACTTGACGATACAAATATTTAAGTAATTCTACGTGACATGCGGAATTGTGAGGCTAAACCACAATAAAAACCTCTAACCAAGAGTTGAAGTTGAAGTTATTTAAGTAACAATTTATCTCGCTGTATTGCTGACAAGCCAAATTAAATAAGTTGTGTGGAGTAGCAAGTATGGTTTATCCGTTAGTCCGTCCATCATTCAAGATAGAGTAGCTATGTTGAGAGATTACAGAAATAATGCTACCATACCATATAGTGCTCCTTGACGATTCTTATGATAGCTTTTAACACTAGCATAAGATTTGAAGTGGCTCACCAGGTCGAACTTATTGTTGAAGAACAAAAGCATTGTATATATTACTGTTTTTTTTTAATACTAAGTATGTTGATAAGTAGATATCAGTCCATGAGAATGGCCAGTGCAATCCTAGTCAGAGATTTGAACCCTTCATGCATAACTTCATGCTTACATTATAGTACTTACCATCAGGCGTACAACTTGCTCGTTTCTGACTATAATTTATTTATAACAACAAAAAAATAGCTTTCTGTTAACTAAATAAATACCTACAACTTGGGTTCTGCAAAGTTAATGGTGTATTCAGATTCTCCTTTGAACAATAACGCTCTCTAAATGTGTTTGTATTGCAGATGATCTTTGGGAGAAGTGGTAAATTACCATTGTGCCAAATCAATCGAGTTTGATGAAGAAAACAATAATATTCCGGTTAATACCTAGCTTATTTTAAACATCCGCATACTGAAGTTAAGCGGAAAACGGGGCTTAAAGACTGGCATATAATTTCGAAGATTACTCTCTACAACCATACCTACATACAAACAATACTTATCTCTCTTAAAGAGCTGTAATTGTTATTTAACACGCTTAAAAACCATTACCTAAATTTTGCCTATAAACCATTACCTAAACATTACTTAAAAAGTGTCTACAGAATTTAAGTCAACACAAAACAAGACAGCGAAGTGTTCTCTCAACTTAACTACACTGTACAAAATAATCAGAAAAAAATTATGCGCTGACAGCTTCATTAATTTCATTCGAATAATAATTCAAATAGTGTCTCTTAATCCACTCAGTACGTTTAAATGTATCTATTCAATTTTACATCAGCAAAAATAGTTTCAATGATTTTGTGTCATTTTTTGCGGACAGTTATGTATGGTTTAACTGTATAGAACCTAGAAGTGACAATCATACCTACTTACATGCTAAGTTACGGGACTACCAACGGGCCTTGATTATAACTTAAATATTGCTTAAGATTTTTTTTATAATTGGAATTATTGTGGTTAAATACTTCAAGTATGCTCTGCATACAATAATAATATGTAAGTAAAGAAAGTAAGGTTAGTAGGTTCATAGGTTAGTAGTAGGTGTGGCATCATTTTTTTTTGTATTTTAAAGATACCTATGAGTGAAATTTAATTGGCCTTTATTACCTTCCGATTTTTGGGCCAGCGCAGAAAGCGTAGTCTACTAACCTAATTTACCCTACTCAACAAGTTCTGCATCTAGGGCGATGGTTAGCGCAAGGGCGTATCAGACGGTATCATGGCTTGGGCTGCCGCTGGTAGGGAAAAGTGGTCTACGGCCCTAGCGGGGTGGATCTAGCACCTCCAGATTTTATAGCTGATATGTAGAGCTAATGTACTATTTAGGTACCTACTATTTTTTATTAATTATTGGCCATGGATCGGTATCTGTGGGCCAAGAAGAAATAAAAATGATTTTTCAGATGATCGTACCATAAATTATAAAATTAAGCGATTTTTTTGCAAATTGTGTTGCTCCTATATTGTCCGAAGAAACTTCGTTCCTACCTAATGCTTAGTGACACCACATCTTTTTATCATACACGCTAGCTCAAAGCTTTACCTGAAAGCACGCGTGAGGGCAATTAATTGTCATAACTCGCTCTAAACAGTACTTCATTATTAACTATAATTAATTACTTTAAGCTTCTTTTAAATGTTGTTTTTCCTCGCAATAAATAAATATAAGGTACAGATGCAAATAAAATGCTCTCGTTTGTTAGTAGGGGATGGGGTTTGTTAGTTGTGTTAGTAGTGGTTAGTTTGATGGTGGGGAATTGAGCAATGTATCTTTGCAGTAGTTCAAACTTGAATGGATATGATAATGATGATTAAATCTCTTAAGAAAGTCCGTAACGTTATATAAGTACAAGTATAATAATTATTAATTACTGAACCTTCCAATTAAAAAAGAGGTGTTCTGTTATAAAAATATGCAAACACAGTTTTCCGGGAAAACAAAAAAAACGTCGTAGAGTAAAAATATTAACATGTTTTATTCTCAATCATGGCGCCAAAATATCCATGCAGATTAAATAAATTATAGTCTCTCCAGCCAGACACTGTTTTTCACTCGTTTTTATTCCGCGATCGTGATTCAAAAGGCTGACTCAAAAGTTGAAGGTCAACAGCTTCCGGTATGGCGCCAATTTTTTGTTTGACATCTTGTTAATTTATCTGTAAAATAGACAGTTGTTAAATATTGATATTACACAAAGTATGGCAAAAAATATGGACGATTGAGTTATTTATTTGTTCTTTTTGCATCGCAATTACGATTATGTAATTGTTAATTTATGTTAGTCGTTATAATAATGTGTTTATGTAACCTGTGGCGGGGCGAAGAATAAAATCATTATATTATGCTACTTCACCTTGGTAGTGAGACTGAATTGAACGGCAGAGGAAAACATCGTGAGAAAACCGGCATATTTCACGAAAAACAGGTTTACGACGTTTACGTTCAGGGCAGGACACAGAAGATAAGTATGGCAGATAAATGTCCACAAAAGAGAGGAAATGGTGGATCAAGGTCTTTTCTTTATCCTTCTGCGAGTTCCAAAAGTGAGAAGTACAGTGGAAAACTTTAGGAAAGCTGTACAAGTAATACGAACTGTACTGTTTGCATTTTGTTTAAGTTAAACTTAAAAAATAAAAAGAAGCGTGGCGATTTTGTTAGGCACTAAACATAAATCTTTTGAGTATTAACTCGCCAATATCGTAGATTTTTTGTCCACTGGAGATTTATTATTTTTACTTTATTAGTTTGGCCACATAATACAATTCGAAGGGCATGGCATTCTTGAAAGGCTGGTGATTTTCGGTAACATCAAATACAAAAGGGCGTGAGGACGGAGGACGAACCGCAAGGGGACAAGTTTAGAAAGCTACTTTCCCTTAGCTTTGTCAGACGACAAGCTTTTATCGGACTTAGGTCCGCATTTCAGTACCAACTCGGCTGATGGTAAGCGACAGTGTGGTCGAAGATGACCTGACCTAGAAAGTACTTATTCACTCTGACCTTGAAAAGTTCTAGATTGTATTTCTCAAGTAATAAGGAGACCAGCAACTAATCCCACTCTAAAGCTTAGTGGACAACTATGGAGCGTAATCGGGTTATGCAGATCGTCTATATGAGATATTCTAATTTATAATTGTCAATGTCTCCAAAATGAGGGACAAGAGGAATCATTCGATATGTTTTCTATTTCACTTGATCGAGACGGTTCTTAACCACAGCTTCAAAGTCAAAGTCAAAGTACTTTATTAATAAATGTACAATTTACACGTCATTAAGCTTCGTGTAAGAGTTGTAGTCGGATATCTTGCATAAATGATACAGATCCCGAACATTCTGGATTGACGATGTGATATGTCTAAATTAGTTAGTTAAGATACACTTATCTTCATGGAGGTGAAATGTAGAAACTAAACGAGGTCAAATAGGAATGCACCATTTTAATCAGTACTCTGTAGATATACATAGGTACCGTCACTTACGTAATGTCATTGTAAGCAACGCATTCTTTATGTTCTCCATCCATTTCTTCTTTACGAGATATTGTGTGTCTAGATTCGTAGTGTGCCGTCGATGGAACGCTCGCAAGGGGAGGTTGTCGTATTATGCGGGTTAGGCTAGACTGCGTGACGGCAAACGCATGTGGCATAGTACCTACTTATAGGTTGGCTCGTTGGCTCGGCTTTTGCATTCCATTCACCATCCGATAGCCCTTTTTAGACGAGTTCTAAATAGTATACTAGTACAAAACTGATTGAAAGTATTTGGTACGAGTATAGCATCTGACAAGTAAATAGTCTATAACAAAGAGTTTATTACATTATATATGAAAGCTCTTTGGTCCATCATAGCAATGCCAGCAGTTTAAACAAAAAGTAAAATGTTAGTTTTTCTGATACGTTTTTCTGAGGTTTTTCTTCTCGCGACTATGACTTTTTTTCTACATGATGTAAAAGGTATCGAAGAAGTTGGACTCCTTGCACACACCTTTTTATCTGGAAACTGAAACACAAAGTAAAAAAGTATCCTCTGGCCAAGCGTGTTATACCTTGTCTAACAAATTAAAAACCACAAGTAATCTAGCCAATTGTGATAAATACACAAGTGATTATTTAATACTTTGAATATGTATACAAATTGTATCTTTCTTTTGTTTTTATATTATACATTGACGTGTAAATTGTACAGTTCCTGGTTGACCGAGCTTTGCTCGGTTTAAATGCTCTTATAAAAGTAAAACAATTACGATTTGACTGACATTAATAACAATTATTTTTCATGAAAATTATAAAGAATTTGTGTGTAATTATTCTCCCATTTTAATTTATATTTTTATGTGGCGACTGAGACTCTGATTTTATTTATTTTGACATTTAAATTTTAATTTTGTGTGACAATTGAATACTATTATTTTTGGATTTTTTATGGATTTAATTTGTTAATTTTATATTTATGGGTATAATGGTCTGAAATAAATGAATTTTAATTTAATTTTAATTAAAAAAAAAAAAAATCTCATAAAAAAAGAACAAAAAGAAAAGACCCGAGTGTAACCATCATGATTCGAACCGGGGCCTGTTGACTCCGCGGGTGAGCATATTCCGTCTGAGCCATTTAGACTTAAAAAACAGTGACGAAATAAGTTATCGTATTCTAATGACATTGTAGGAGTTTTTCATTGTCTAAAAACGCGCATAAAATGATGTTTTTAAAAATAAAACCTAGCTAGATCGATTTATCGTCCCCGAAACCCCCTGTATACATAATTTCATGAAAATCGTTCCCGCCGTTTCCGTTTCCGTTACCTACAAGAATTGGTCGTTTAAAGGTATAAGATAAGATAAGATTTATCAATAAATAACTTCCACCTTGACTTTGCATCTGCCCGCGACTTTGTCCGCGTAGAGCATAAAAGGCTTTTCTTGACAGAATTCTACAGTATATGTATTTCGGAGGGAAATGTAAAATATTTAATGTAAAACGGAAATGTGAATTCCAAACCATAATCTATCTATATTCTGAATTTCAGACTGATCCACAACAGATCAACGTGATTGAGCAACAAACATTCCTAGCTTTCACATTAATTATAAGATTATTTATTTAGTCTTAGAAATTTAACTTGAGTATATTTTGAGTAAACTCAATTCAATTCTTAGACTGACTTCAAAGAAGGAGGAGGTTTTCAATTTGGTAGTATGTTTGTTTTGTATGTACCTATGTATTGAAGGATGAGGTCCTTATCTCAGAAAATTAAAAGCGTTTGCTTCAATTTATAATGCCTTGAATTGGATGCATTTGATTAAAAATATTACGGGGCATAGATAATCCAATGAATATCACACAGACTATAAATACGGTAAAGCCATCGATATAAACCAATGGATGTGCCCGGAGTAACTTGAAATTGGTAATAAACTACGTATCTATGTGTGTCGTAAGTAGTTTACACATAACCACTCTACTTGACCCCTAGAATCGCTAGCGGCGCGATATGCTGTGGTTCTACTTATTTTGGTTGTGGACAGCGAATAGTGATAAGTAAAAACGTCCAGCGTTCACCGCTTCCTGCAACCGACTGGAACGGAATGAGTGAGCTCACTCGTCCCAACAATGACATGATTCCGTGCGCCCTGAAGTCTGGGAGGGCACATCTGTGTATTGAGATCTTTGGGTAAAGCAACATTAAATAACTCTAAAGAGATTATAATAGTAATATATAATTATAACCCTTACAGTTTGTAGCGATTACACTCCGCGAGGTATAAGCTGAGCTTTGCATTAGTGTGAGTGATCACCAATCAGGCAGGAGCGCGGCGAGACAGAATGGCGCCGCGCCTAAGGCCGGTTGTCACACCTACACTATCCATGTACACTCACACAAATGCAAAGCTCAGCTTATGCCTCGCGGAGTGTACTGCGCTATTTATTTTACTTGGTAGATTAGATCATCAGAGGTAGACCTTTATAAATTTTATCGTAATCGGTGTGGCCGTTTTTAAAATATTAATAAATATCTATAATTTTCCTTAACTGGATCACGTAATTGTACTACGTCACTGTAACATTGGCACATAAAAATTACGAAATGTATCAGATTATAAATTAAAGTCGGTTTTTCTTCATCCGAAACCTTCGTCATCGTGTACCTAATTTATGTAGGTACCTACTACATTGTTTCCTGGTATTTTTACATAAGAATAGTTAAGCGTGTTAATTATTTAATCCCAGTTTTAACGTTATAATCTGGTAGTGACGTCATCATAGTGTACCTAAAACTTTAAAACTTATCGTTTCTGTTCTGACGTGAATTTTCCTTGTTGCGTCAGTATTTTTTTTTAAAAAACAATTGGCAGTTTGCGTCAGTTGGCCTTTACTGACTACCAAAGTTTTGGCTACCACAGAAGGTTCAGGGTCATACTAGCCTAATGAAATCAACCTACCCTACTAACTCATCGACTATTACATCAGTAACGCCCGAGCTACACGAACCTAGTTTTTAAGCTACGAGTAGGATAGCAAGCTAGTGTTAGCAAGCTAGCCAGCTAGTACGTTTAGCTTCGTGTAGATAACACTACGCAACGCAAACTTAATTTTTTTTACAGGAAATTAATTGGAATACTAATATTTTAGACATTGTTTAACATGAAATTTTTACAATCTTTAAACCTTATTCCATTAATATCTCAATAGATATTATTATTCCATGATGAAATTTGACAGTCAACTGACATAAGACCATATAAGATATATTGTATAATGATGAATTAGTTTGTACTGTATTACATTTTGACATTCTTTGAGTATTTACATGAATATTATAATTAACGACATTTTTGATTATATACATTTATCACACTTTATACATTCTTTGACATTCCTCACATGGATGAACTGCAAGATCTACTAATGCAAGACCTTAGACCCTGGATGGATATATTGATCAAACTCAAAAAACACAAGACAATATCCTGATGAAACACAAGATGTTGGCGAAATTGTGCTCACCAAACATTTATCTCACACAAATATATATCACAACCAAATAGAAGCCAGAAATTAATCTAAGATGAAGAATCAGATGACATAAATAAAAACCAGAAATTAATAGAAGATGAGGAAGAAGAAGACTTTAATCAGCTGACTATTATTTAATTAATTTTTTATTTATAAATTACTAACAGATTGTCTTGCCAGACATATTGCATGCCTCTCGCAGAGGCCAGTTTGTATGGGGCAACTTTTAAAATGTTTTGTATCATCTTATCTCACCTACAAACAGCAATAAAGATTTTTGTATTTGTATTTGTATAACGCTACATGTTTTGTCTACACGAATCCAGAAGTACTACCTTGCTAGCTGACCAACACTAGCTTCCTATCCTAGCTTGAAAATCTAGCCTCGTGTAGCTCGGGCATCGACGCCGACGTACGGATGCTAGCATCTATGTTATATTGCGTTACCATAAGCAAATATATGTAGAAAATAACTATCAGATTGTAGCTTTGGATTTATTGAAGAGACGTGTCTAAAATTTCATAAGCATCGACCCTGGTCTGACTGGGGGACTGAGTTTTCCCCTGATAAATTTCGGAAAGTATGCAGCCGATCTGAATTATTAGAGATAAAGATAATTTATTTTCTCTTTGTTTGTAGTGTTAAATACTACTTTGTCGTTTTTTATTGAACTGGTTGTAGATCGAAAAAGATTTGATGGTTTTACGTTCCAAAGACTATACTTCGTTATATTGCATTCTCTTTGCTTTGCTGTGGAGTGTTTGCAAAGGAAAAGCAACTGTCTTTCGTAATAAGGATGTAAATATATGTACTTAAATGACTGCACGTTTTAAAATTTGGAACACGGTTAGATTATATTCTGGAATACCTCGTAGTTTCTTCATCGAGAGACAATTGCGGAAAAGGGAATTACGCGGGATAATACCGCGGTCAATATGTGTTTTCACAGAAATCCTCTCACCCCAAACGCATACGTCTCCGCTCCGTCGTGGGCGTGGAAAATAGACTCAGTAAAATATTACATAACTAGATAAAAAAAATATTTGCACCAGCTGATGTAAGAAAAGTAACAAGACTTATGAAATAAAAAAGTGGTCAAGTGCTTGTCGCCCATGAAGGCTTCCGTAGCAGCAAGTAACATAATTTAAAAGTTCTTGTAGTTCGTTGTTACTTAAATTAGTGTTTTAACAATAGTCAATTTATGACGTATTAAAATAAACTACTTACTAGATCTTATTCAAACCAATTTTTGATTTTCGTTGAATGTTTAGATGGTAATGTACATCATACATTTATATTAGTTGGGTCATTCTTTTATTTTAGAAGTTACGGAGGAGGAGTCTTTCTATCTGTTAGAATTTGGAAGAGTCTCTCAGACAAACTATTCAGTTTAGAAAAAAATATCATTCTTCAATCAATATCAGTTTTGAATACCTATCCATATATAGACTCCACGTATGGTTTTGGAAGTTTTTTTTTATAGATATAGATAACCCACACGTATTTTGATGAAAAAATTAATTGAGTTTCAGTTCTAAGTGTGGAACACCCCTAATTTTTTTTTATATCTTGTCATAGATCTTTTAAAGCCGTTGTTCTCCATTTCAATATAGTGCTTCATTAAAGGCTAAGCTCCCCTTTGGAGGGGGGGGGGGGTCTAGAGGCCGACCTCCCGTCGACCATGCCTGGATCGCGAGTCCGAAACTACGCCCTGTAAGCAACGGAGTTTCGGGCTCGCGTAACAGACACTCCCCTCGGCAACCCCGAACCTTGAGATTTGGTTCCCGATCTTCCAAGGATCCTCTCCTCTGTTGCGCTTATGCAGCGCCTTGGTCCGTCTACCAGACTGCTCGGGACAGGTCTCAAGTAACCCGCAAGAGTTACTTGAGACCTGAGCCCAACAGGTAGTACACAACGAACTCCAAGACGCTGTACAACGCCCCGTATTTTTTCTGGGTCTCTTACCGCCTCCTTTTAGGCCTGCAGCGCCCACAAGGGGGCGTTATCGCCCACTTTGGGAAAGGCTGACCTAGAAAGTACTTATTTAAATTATAACACCATATATACGTACGCTTTAGTTTAAAAGTAAGACGGGCTTGCCCCAAATAGCAGCTTCAGTTGGTTCATATTTTACAATATTAGTACATAATATAAAAAGGTCGTTAAGAAAATTTGTGTTTTTTTTAATTTATAATTAAAGTGCTCGTTATCGTGTTTGCTCTAGAATTCTAGACCCACTCATTTACTGCAATCTCGTTTTCCTAGAACTAAAATTGCTACCAGCAGCCCATACCATATATACCATAGAACGCTATGTACATATATTTACCAGTCAATTACGTTTCGTTACGTAAGTAATACCTGAGTGTAGTCGAGTTGAAATATCAGGAAAAATATAATTTAAATAATTAATTTTATTCCAGAAAAATAATAACGTATTTTTAAAATAAAGTTTGACAGTGGACCAATACGGAATAAAAAACCGATAAAGAGGTATGGTGTATTAAACACAAAAACTATTTCTACGATACTTAAGTATTCTTATATTTTTATGTAACAATATTTAATAACAATATATTTGGATCATACATACATCTATTAAATCACAAGTTTATAGAGCTATCAACTCAATTTATGCTTTTTGGCTCCCATAGTAGGAAGGAGCTTTGCTTAGCTTGGGGCTAAACGGGGTTGTATGTGAAATGCTCACCAATATTTATTTTTGGGTGCATGTCTTGCTCTTCTTGTTACTCGATATAACAGAAAAGCTGAATTTAGCTGAAGTTGTGTAATACAGCGGTTATTTTCTGGGTTGCCGAATCGTTGTCCATCAATGAATCTTCGTACAAGTTCGCAAACAGACCAAAGTCCAACAATCTTTCCACCCACTTATTTGAAGCCGCCGTCTCATCGCCGACCAGTACACATTCATTACCGATACTACAGACGACCGGTCCAACGCGCCACAAGCGCAGACGATGACGTAAAGCATTTACACTACCTAAAAAATCGCAACACTTAACAGTTTCTGACTGATCACCGTTTCAAAACAAACTTAACCGTTAATCATTCCCAAAAACTCCTCGAATTTCAACTCTCTCGCTAATATAAGACTGCAGCATGTGCAAATAAGCGCAGATATAAATTTGTCGTTACGTGTGGTCTGGTACACGACAGCTTAAAATGATGAGGTACATAATGAAGTCATGAAGGAACCGGTTGCCTTTCAGGCCAACGAATCCAGTGCAATTTGAAACATCTTGCGGTCCATACGATCTGCAAAAAGCGTCCGTTGCTTGGTCATGGCAAAAAATATTGATCTTGCAAAATATTGCACCTATATACGAATGTTAACAGTTTTGATGACAATCAATACTAACTGAAGTGACCTCGTTAGACGATCAGATGCTGCGAGGTTTTTTGTACAAGTCTTGAGGTGAATGGGATTTATATCTTGTCTGAATTGTACTTTGCACTCAAGATTAATCTTGGCTTAGATAGCACGCTTGCTCAGACTGCGTTTAGGGCTAGTTTTTGTTAAACGGTTTTATTTAACTCATTGCTATTTAGCAGTATTCACGATAGACGCGTTCGTCAAGAAGGGTGGTTATTGTAAAAGGAATTATTTCAGACTTCGTTTTTCAAATAGTATATAAATAAATAAATAAATAAATATTGGTGGACAATTCACACACAACACCATCTGACCCCAAACTAAGCAAAGCTTGTGTGATGGCAGCCAGATAGCTGATATAATACTTATATAGTTTTTAAATACATACTTATTATACATAGAAACACCCAGACACAGTGCAAACATTTGAATTCATCACACAAATATTTGCACTGGGTGGGGATCGAACCCACGACCCTCGGCTTCGCAGGCAGAGCTACTACCAACTAAGCCACTAGGGCAGTCAAGTATATTTCTAGTATTTACTAAACTAAAATAAAAACTGAATAAAAAATAAAAATATAGGTAAATAGTACCTAACGAAAAACACGTTTGTAACGATTAAGGAAATATCCACTGGGCCAATTCCCTACATTCTTTTACCTTTAAAATGCCGTATTGTCCTTGAGTGAAAACCTTTTTTTTTTTTAAAGTTGTCACTACCAAAAATAATAATACCTAATAACCTTTCAATTTAAAGATGACGTAGCAAGTTATTCCTGAGTAAGCTTTGTTTATTCTAGAGAAAAAGCAGTTATATATCCTTACCTAAAGTTCAATTTCATCTATTACATGAAGCAAACACTTTGTACCCCTTGTTACGAAACTTGCGCGAAAGGAGGAGAGTGAAATTTCGCACATTTATAGTTAATACATAGAAAGTGTGCATAATGATAATGTTTTTTATAAATTAAAATAAAAAATGAATAAAACAAAACATAAACTACCATTAAGTTGCCATGGTTACATACAGTTTCAATACCTCTTCTAATCCATTATTCCGCAACGCCGCGCCGTGCAAAAATCATGCGACAAGGAGAAATGATCAAGATTGCAACTGCCTGCACTCAGTTGGACAGCTTTGAAATGCCAGCATAGTGCTGAATCTTATTATTTTATACCCTTCTATCAGCCTACATAGGTCTTCTATGGTTCTTATGACCCATACATTTTGTTCACGGGCATGTAGTCTAATTCGATTTGATGTTAAACATTTTATACGGAACATACGAGACGTCATAGAAATTTAACAAATTGGTGCAACCTCTGGCGAAATTGAGAACTAAATTATTTAAATTTGCACCCTGATAGCGCTTCATTGTGAGTTTATGATACGTTTTTCATAGAGCTCACCAGGACGTCTCTTTAAGCTTTTCCAGAAAGCTAAGGCTGTGTTGAAAACAAATCCAAATCTTAATATAGAGGTACATATATCTTTATATATAAAGATGTTATGTTGGTTTGTGTACGCTTCAAAAACTCAAAAAGTTCTGCACCGATCGAGCTAAAATTTTAGAATGATACGTAATCCTCATCAAGGATTGTTTTTATCTAATTTTTTCATCAGTCACATATGTGCCACAGCGAAGCGTGGCAGGGTACAGCTAGTATTTTATAAAAATCCAGTGTCAAGACGTTCGTTCCCAATGAACTCTTCACGAAGTGAACCGATATTCACGAAAGTTGGTATTTATGTGTAATTTACTCCAACTTGAGAGAAAGGATAGTTTTTACTTCGATTAATTGCATCCATTATTTTAACATTTATTTTTAGTGACATTACCCGAGTGAATCCGGAACGGGCTATTTAATTCGTTCTTATTGTAAGTGCGGATACGTATACCATGCTACTGCTTACATATTTCGTTGTCTGCAAGATTTGTATTGTCTTGCATCAGAAAAACTATACGACCATGACTTTTATACGGTTCCCATTCACACCTCTCTACTAGACACTACGCGTTGTTAGCGCATTGCAGTGATAAATTCGACGTCACCGTTTGAAGGCCCACAGGTAGAAGGTGGATGACCGCTACACCCCACTGTTGGGCCACGCCCTCGTCTGCAAACGTCTGACCGTCTTACATCAGCTTCGGAGCCGACTTGGTCATGACCTTATTGCCTGCTTGCGCAAGTGCAGCCAGCATAGTACTGCACTGGTGTAACAGTAAGGATGCTAGAGACACTCTTTGGATTCTACTGACATTTTCTAGATCCTTATATTTTGAATCAACCCTCTGTGATCTCATGACAATCGATATTGAAGCTGTCCTATCGTAAAGTTAAACCGAGAAGCATATCTCAATGCCCTTGCCATACCTTTTCTGTCTTCTTCTTGTCGTGTCAGCGATTCAATTGTGGGCTTTGCTTTGACACCTTTTCTGTGACAGTAGTATATATAGATTGCAAGAGTGTTTGCCAAAATGATGTCCTAATAAAAATAGAATACTCAGAGCTGTCTACACTGACCGACTTTGTATGACTCTATCAAACATAAACGATGCAGTCGCACTGTAGAAAAAGGATGCAGATAAAATAAAATTAAACTTTGCGTTTCACTTTTTCTGTCTCACTTGGCTTACGTTTTTGATATGGACTGAATATCATTAGTAGTAGAAAGACATTCGTCAGCCTATCGATCCCAATTCCGCAAATTGCGCTCCTCCTTCCAAAAGCCGTATCCGAGTGGCAAGAACGTCCACTTTTACAATCGTGAGATCTTAGGACCAATCCCGCTTGAACCTCTGACGTTTTGTTCTTTCAGGTGTCATCATCATCATTCGCAGCCTTCTCTATATCAATGCTGGGTACAGGTCTCTCTCTTACTCTGCCTCAGTCCTGCCCAAATCGAGCCCAGGTTCGACCTGCAATAGCTACAATATAGTCGAACACGATACACTTATTCCTCCTTGGAGCTTGCATATGAGTTTGTTCGTTTGTTACCTTCCTTACCTTCGCTGTGGAAACGGTGGGCTCATGGCGGAGGCAAAGGATTCTATTACTACATTGGTGCGTTGGATCGACTCCTAAGAGAGTGAAGATATGATCTCCGATCCAGTCAATTACTTTCTCAAAACATCTCCCTGGCAATACAGCCTCAAGTTTAATTGCCACTTTTGGGCGTGGATCTGAGAATCGCGGGACAGTTTGACTTTGACTACATCACTCTTTTATGTATTTGTCTTGTAGATGTACAAATATGTTATCATCACTAGGCTTGATATGATATATTAGTTTTTAGGTACTTTGGTATTGCGTACCTTCCAGTTTGAAGGTACGTAGACAAATTCTGCTATGTCACATGTATACAAGTACATTCTTAGTTAAATCTGCTGGTAAATTTTAATATTCATATTTTCGGTTGGATTTTCTTTGCCCGTTATTCCATCTCTATTCTAACTTCGTTTATGAATTTTATATTTCTTAACTTCTGGTATGTCGGTAGACCCTAATTAGCTCGTGACCGCAACATGTGGTACTGTTATCGTGTGGAATTCATTGAAACTGTGCAAGCGTCCGTCCGATGGCTGCCAACTGCCACCGACTTATTTTTGATTGACGATCGTTGCATCATCCGTCACCGACTTTTACTTCGGAGAAATGTATGCGTTCTTCTTCTAAATCAACACTACTCAGCGGTTACGTGAACACCATACTATTTATCTTCCTTCTCCAGTTCTGTTTTCTTTTTTTATGGTATAGTACGGGACGAACAGGGCAAAATACATATATGCCTAATGGTACGCAACACGATTGTAGCATAGTGTCACACAGCTAACAGATCTACAATTATGTAATTAGAGGCATGGAACATGAAAATGCCAATATTTAACTGACACTGCTCAGAGTTTGCCACTCAGAAATATACGATGACTTATATTAAACTAGCTGTACCCTACCACGCTTTGCTGTGGCACATTGTGATGCAAAAAGAAATAGTTAAAAACAATCCTTGATGCGGATTATAAATCATTCTAAAATTTCAGCTCGATCGGTGCAGAACTAAGCGTACACAAACCAACATAACATTTTTATAAATAGAGATATTTGATATATCGCTATCTATACCTTGAGATATATCGTGATTATTACATTACCCTTCAAACCGGAACAGAGTGATGTTGGCACATTACTGCTTACCAATAATTGCTGATATAGGTGTGATACTTCCCAGCCAGACTGTGCAAAGAGTTTCACTACTGCCAAAATGATTTTCTGAGCCGTAACTTTCGTAACTTTCAATCCTACGTCTTTGCTACTGGTGAACTTTTGTACGACTAGCTGCGTCCCGCGGTGTAACCCTTAGCTTAATAATCACTAAGTTTAATGGATAAAAAGTAGTATATATGCTAATCCCGGTAAAGTACGTCTAGGTATTTAATATCAAATCAAAATCAAAATCAAATCAAAAATTTCTTTATTTGCGCATATGGGTATTACAAGTGTTAGATACAGAAAAAAGAGCTCCACGTTCTGCCTTCCGGCATGCAAAAAAAAAAAAAAAAACACTAACTATATTAATATGCATAAAAATTATTTGAAAGAAATATTAAGTATACAATAAAAAATAGCCATATTTGTCAAGGTGATTTTCAATTAATGTTAAGATTCGTAATAATTATATTTAGATGTCAGAATTATAGATTTTTATACAGTAATGTTCAGTAATATAACATGTCAATATGTAGATATTATGTATAACCATTTTATGTCAAGTCATGATAAGTAAACAAGTTTTATCATTTAGGTACTCTTCAACACTATAGTAAGCTTTCAACACTATAGTATCAGTTGTGCCGTTACAGATATAAAAGTCATGGCTGGCTTAGTAAGGAGAACGTCAACTGATCCGGAGACCCTGGTTCGATTCTCTCCATTTATTCTATCCATTATATTTTCGAAGTCACGGTAAGAACGGTGAAAACATCATGAGAAAACCGAAAAGTTCCTAGAACCTTTTGAGGTCATACGTCATCCAGCAACCTGCACTGTGCCAGCGTGGTCAATTATGGTGTTGACTCTCCTTGCAAGAGAAGGCCCCGAGTCACAGCAGTGGGAACATTTGTGTTGATATCACAAAAACTACTCCATTGATTTCAATAGAATTTACAATTTATGAGACCAACTCTGAAGCAAACACGTCGAATGTCAAAAAAAAATCGAAATTATGGTCTGAAGTATGAATAAAATTTATTTTTTAATTGATTAGTAGGTATACTAATCTATTCTGAATTAAATATAACAAACCAATAAAAAAAACATCAAAATCGGCACAGGAACGAATGAGTGAATCAGAAACTAGTAGTAGTGGTAGGACTCTTGGCAGAGTCCGCCTGGGGAAGTACCACACCTTTGGCAGTTATTCTACCGCCAAACAGTAATGTGCAAACATTACTGTGTTCCGGTTTGAAGGTCAATGTTTCCAGAGAAATTACAGGGTTTAGAGATATAACATCTTAGATCTCTGTATGTTATAAAAAATGAACATACTCCTAGACGGAGCTGAACCATAATGCAATGTTATGAATATCATTACTGATAAATGGCTAACCACGAGTATATACTGCTATAAAGATGATGAGATTTATTTTGATCTCGTTTCAAGCTAAATCGAGAATATTGGAAGGATGGAAACACAGCCAAAGAGCAAGAAAAATCAAGTAATTATTTCGTATAAAATGTTCTTACATTTCAGAGAGTGCACTATATTGCATGCTTTTGGGAATACTCTAAGTCAGGGGTTCCCAAACTTATTTTGTGTGCTGCCCACTTTGAGAGTAAATTATTCTTTGGCGTCCCCCTGATTTTACATACTTACTTAAAAACCACTATAACTTCAAATTACATTAGTTAATTATTGTGAGCTATATTAGCGAAGATTTAACATTCATCCTAAACGAGATTTTGACTATAGTAAAAGTTAACCGCAATAGTTAACTTGAGCCCAGTTGGTAGTACACAAAGAACTCCATGCCTAAACACAACGCCCTTCAGGCCTGCAGCGCCTACAAGGGGGGCATTATCGCCCACTTTGGGAGTCAAAGGCTCTAAGTTATGTATCCTACAAATATTATAAAAGCAAAAGGCATTCAAAGTTTGTAAAAAACGTATCATCCTTGAATCGCATTTGACAAAAGTAAATTATCGTAATCAACTCACTAAACTCTACATAGTGCGAGGCCTCTTTGCAAAGTCCGCTTGGAGAAATACCACACCTTTGCCAGTGATTCTACCGTCAAATCAGTAATGTGCGATCATCACTGTGTTCCGGTTTGAACGGCAATGCTTCCAGTGAAATTACAGAGCATTGAGCGCAGTGTAGTGGTAAGTAATGATTTGAACTCTCCATGTTCTAATAGCGGCGTGTCACTGTGCTATTATGAGGAGGCATGTTGCTTACCATCAGACAAATGTTCTGCTTGTCTCTTCATTCTATATTTATAAAAAAAACCGATGGTTAATTTATAAATCTGATGATAGATGATCGTAATAAAGGAATTCGAAGTTTTTGCCGGTCATATAAGTGTCATGTACAAGATAACAGCTGAGATGCTGCGGTGAACTGAATCACTATAAAACAAGCTCAAAGACTCGCTAATTATGTTACACCTTCTGTGTCAGCGTATAACCCCATGACGTCACTACCCTGTATTAATGGGGTAGGTATTTTAACCGGTGAATAAAAGTTAATGTTGTGGTTGTATCAGGTCACACAGTATACTAGTATTAAGCTGAATGCGAAAGGTTACATTCACTTCAAATAAAAAATTCGGTTCAATTCAAGGTTGATGGAGGCAGATCGAACTATTGACATCCGCATTGATGAAATATGTTTAGCAGACCTATGTCCGTTAAACATTTACTATGTATTTAATATATTTTAATACCTAGAAAATAATTAAATCCTACATGGGGGACATAGAATGAGGAAAAATGGCGTTGAATCGAGCTCCGGCTCGTACTTGGTAATTTTTTTAATTTTTTTTTTTTAATTATTATTGTAATTATTTACCAGGGTGATGGGCACCTTTGACTGATGTAATATTTGTAACCTATAAATAATAGTATCTGTGTAAGTAATTTGAAGTAAATAAATTAATCTAAATAAATTAAATCACTGCTAAAATCACAAATGTGAAAGTAACTCTGTCTATTACGCTTTCATGGCGAAACTGCTAAACCTATTTAAATAAACTTTGGTACAAATATATTATCACAGATTTACCTGCCTATAGTACAGCGACTACGAAATAGTTTGATGATGAAACGTTCAAATCACTTCACAAAGAAATGATTTTTTTTCGATAATAGGTTTGATTTCGACCACCTCCTCTGATAACCTAGAAGAGACCGGATTCACTGTGACGGTCCTATATTTAAAGTCGTTAGCAATTCAAGTATCTACATGCTAAAATGCCACCATAGGATCCATCTCTTTCGCGTCAGTACATGTAACCTGCGTAACCTTGTATTATTATAATGAATGTATTGACGTGCTTCGTAATTCACTGTTGGCTTTCTCACAAAATGTAAACAAGATTAACAAAACCAATCATAACGGTGTAAAATTAATTTTGACCACTAAAACGATGACGTGTCGATGTTGTTTGTCATTTCGTGTCATAAATTAAATCAATTCAAATTAAAATTATCTTTATTGCTGGAATATCTAGGTATTAGTTACAGGTCCATAATAAAGAGTTTACATAGACTACGTATAGAGTTGGCACAAACGCTTTACACCGAAAGCACGGGTAGCATTGCCTTGTCGCTCTTGTGGAAGTGTCATACTTTTGTCGCGACACATCGTTCACGATCACTCTGTTGCCATAGAAAGTATGCACGTCACCTGCTTACGATTGACACAAATGAACCGCGCGGAAAATCTAACTCTATACGTAGTATATGTAAACTCTTTGGTCCATAAGAATAAAAAGCAAAATGTCAAAATAACCGAATTGCTACGCTGGTTTACTTTTTAAATGAAACCTTCTTTTGACGCACCGTAGGTATAGTGAAGGGAGGTATATTGGTGATTTAGGTAAGTAGGTGATATTATTTTGAACGGAATACCACACAGTTCCCTATGCGAGGAAATTTGAAGAGACAGCGCTATTGCCTCTTCTCACACTCATATCAACTCGATAGCGCTGTCTCTTGAAATTTCCTTGCATAGGGAACTGTGTGGTAGTCCGTTTAAAATGTATCACCTACTTACCTAAATCACCAATATACCTCCCTTCACCCTACACAGATTTTTTTGTACAATGTAAATAAAGCTGACCCAATACTCTTAAATAAAACAATGAAAGGTTCGTTCGGGTGAACTTCGGACAGCCAGTGAACTCGAGTGAGAAAAATATAGTCAGATCTTCACTGCTGTTATTTTTAACTATAATCAAGTTTTCACTTCTGCCGTGGGATTTTCAGCACACACATTTTTTGTATCATCTAACTCCAGCAACTCGCCTGATGGTAAGCGACGGTACCTGTATGTTAGAATGTATGCTCTGATATTTCTGGATTATACCTCTATTATTTGGAAACAACAAGATACCTATTAAAATCAACTCTGAAGTTAGAATTTGTTACGATTCACCCCATTTTACGGTAGTTATTTTAAGTAGGGTCATAGTAATAGGGTGATGGGATATTAGTGTTAATTGTTTGATTCTATTCGAGGGCAAAGCGTACCCAAAGGGTAAAACGGAATTCTATTACTAAGACTCCGCTGTCCGTCCGTCCGTCTGTCTGTACGCCGATACCGATTTTTTATTTGTAAGCTCCTGATGTCATGACGGTTGTGAAGTGTTTCCTTCGAATATATTTGTGTATTAACCAGATAAATTACAGGGCTTAGTGATGTAACATCTTAGATCTCTGGGTGACTAGCGCAGTACAGTGCTAAATAATGATTTTGACTCTTCATGTTCCAATAGCTGCATGTCACTGTGCTGTTATGTGGTAGGCATATTGCTTACCATAAGGAACGTGTCCTGTTCGACTCGTCACTCTTTATAAAAAAAAGTATTTAGTCAGGGTATATCTGTATACTAGATGTGCTCCGCGGTTTTATTCGCTTAGCTTTCGTTGCCAAAAATATCGCGTGATAAAAAGTAGTCTACGAGTATTATTATTGCGAGTACGAGTGCTATTAAAAACTATAGTGAATTGTATGACATCCCTCCTTGTCGTAGTATCCTTTCAGCCATTCCGACGTAACTAAGCATTAAACATTCAAACGACCAAACTTTCGCATTCATAATATCTGTATATTTTCACTGAAGCCATCGAGAGCTTCTAGAATTTCTTCAGCTTCTAGCTTACGATACATCGTAGTTATCATTATCACATGTCATTAGTTGAACCGTCAATTTGTCACATTGCTCATAAACAGACAATCAGACTGTCTTAAGTGTCTCGTGCAGATCTTTTTGTAGACAAGGAAAATGTCAGATGACCTCACCAACCAGGGAAAGTGTAGCTAATATAATTATAAATGATCCTCATGATTGATGCACAAAGTTCAAAGGATTTGACGCATTCACGGTCTCACTTTCTATTTGCTTCTTTGAGTCACAATGTTTCTAATTTAGCCCAGATGTTTGTTTCTCAAACTGTTGTTTTCCACTGTGACGTCACGGAACAGTTCATCATATGACTGATGGCAAAGGCGCATTGGCGTAAGCGTCACGTGCCTACGAAGACTTATTTGGTAAAATAATGCCCAGCAGTTATCTTATGCAAATATAAATTATCTGTGCACTGAATGTGTTCGTGTTCTAAAACAACCAAATATGGAGCTGCTATGTACGTAGTAGGGTCTATTCTGAAGCGGCGTTTAATTATTTTGCTTTTCGATATCCAAATGCAAAAATCGTTTTTACCCTTCAGAGAGTAAAGGAAATTCGAATTTATAACGTTGTATGTTACAGTACCAACATTTGCCTATCAATAAAACGCATGTCAACTCATAATGTCTAGATTTCTGCTGACAAGATGGACAGATGAATTTAAATTTCATAAATTTCCTACAGTCATTTTTTAAGCTGGTTGGTTGTTGATTGGTCAATCATATCATTCGTTAGATTAGAATTTATTGGATTCTACGTATAGAGTCTTCTTCTTTTCGACCATAACAGGTTTACGCTTGACCGTATTCTTAATATTAAGCGATTATACGGGCTACCATGGATCGCCCTTTCCTAGAAGCATCCATCCAGCTAACGCAGCGTCCAAACATCAAATTCCACAGTTAAGATATGTTTTAACGACGCCGGTTATAATCATATCTTCTAATAAATTTATTGAGGATAAATAAATTTGCCATCGAGATACATTCAGAACGAATTCAGCCTGTAAGCCGAATCAGGAAATCTGAGTTCTCAGTACTCTGATTCATTGGTTTGCAAAAAGCTGCCAATGTTTGGGTCAGTGACAGCTAAACATTGGCTAACTAACCAACTGGTTGAAGTAGCTACTGTACTATTTTCTAAGGAAATCCAAACAATATCTTTTAGCGATTATTAGTTCCTTAATTTCGTCTGTTATTTTGATCGTTCGGTACTTTTCATTGTTCGAAGTTGAAGTGAATTCCATAATTCCATCATACAGGTTCCTACTGAACCATTCACTAACATAGTTTTAAATTGTTTTGAACCTCTGTATTGTTTTGAACTTAGTTTATTGACTTAATAGTATTACACCTGTGAACGACCTTTCTGAAAACCTTCAGTCAGCGTGTACACATTGTGAAGAATAAAAGTTATAATAATTTTCACCTTAAGTTTTTGAAGTAGGTGTTTCTAGACCAAAGCGGTATTCACAAAATGTCAAAGTCACAATATTCTACAGGATTTCACATGTAGCATTTGATTGGCTTTGTGGCTTAATTGATTGTTGGTGATTTGTACCTCTAATATTAGTGAGAATAAGGATTGGTAGTAGCACGGGGCTTCTTTACAAGATTCTGATTCCCAATCGACTCTTGTCGGTAGATACTCTGATTCTAACCTTATTTTCTTGATGGATGATTCTGCCGTCCACTAAATGTTCCCACGGCTGAGACTCAAGGCCTTCTATCGCGAGTCAAGGTCATAATCCACCACGCTGGCCCAGTGCGGGTTGATGGATGATGCATGACCACGAAAGATTCTAGGTTTATCTCGGTTTCTTCGCGATGTTTTTCTCCACCGTTTTAAATTAGCGGCATGACCTCGAAAATAGAGGGAACGAGGAGCGAGAGAGAGGAGGCGAGCGAGGGGGACACGTATGGGATTTGAACCCGGGGACTGCGGATCAGCAGTCGCCGTTCTCCTGAATAGACTAGCCCTAACAAAGGATGACTCAAACATTCCAAATAGCGGGGTGCCGAAAACACGCTAACATCGTTCATAATTGGGGTAAGAACTAAAAAGTAGGTATCGACCGTAGACTTGACTCACGAAATTCCCAAAACCAAAACGGTATAAATACAGAGGGAATGTACCCGTCGTCGAATTTTTACCTGTTGGTATTAACAGCTTTTAGAGTATATTTATGTACTTTTGAACCAACCTTTACCGAGATTTGGGAATAGTAGTCTTCTGTAGAATTTTGGTTTTAAATGGCGTAGGTTTGCATTAACATTTTTTGTGTTAATGGTACCTAACACGTAGGTTCTAGCAAAATAAGTAATATCTGATGCCACAGACAGACACACACACATACGAGTAAACGTCAAATTTATAACCTCAATGTTTTTGGGTCGGATTTCAAAAATACTAGTGTAGTAAACCGTTATAATTTATAATAATTAATAATGTTTGACCGACAACTGTGTTCTTTGCTTGTCTTTACTGACCTGGGGGTCTACCGCCTCACTAAAACTGTCTTAGCTATAATATTCCTCTCTCTTTTCTTTTCGTTTAAAATTACAGAGACAGCAATAGCATAGCGAAAGCCGATTTAGAAGGGTTAATCTAGGCTGTAGAAGGTTTAATCTTGCAAGATCAGGCCTTGAGTCTCTGAAGTGGTAAAATGAACAAGGCTGCTTCCACTACCGTGGCCTTGACTTTCAAGCCTTGAGCGAGGATGAAACAAAACTCTTACGCATTGATCTGCTTTTAATAATAACTACCTTTGTATAAGCGAGATACACCAAGATCTTGTTCCTCCAAATAACCGTACTTATAAATAAAACATGATTATTTACAAATCGGTCCTAATCTAATTTTCCTGTAGAATTGATTCGGAACAGAGCTCTTCAAGGGAAATGTGCACCAGTAGTAATACTTGCAACTTTCGGTTTATTTACATATAGTTACGTAGAATACTGCTCAATATACTGACCCGTAAACGGTGTGCTATAAAGCAATTAAATAAATAAATAACTCGTCATAAACTGTGATGGCGTAGTGGGAATAACGTCACGTTTTAGAATCTTTAGGTCATAGGTTCAAATCCTCTTGAGAATTTTTAAAGTGTAAATGTTCAAGCTTTTCATCAGCATTGGTGATGAGAAGCTTTAATTATACATATATAAAAATAAATTAACTGAGAATCGATTGGAATAATGGATCGAAAATTCAAGTCATTTTTATCCTATACAAAATTTCTTCACTTCTACAATAAACATAAAACAAAACTAAATTTTTTTTTTGTGCCATCTCGAAACTCAAAATGCAGTTCGTTTTTATAGGTAGCGTTTTAAAAACTCTACAGAAGTGGTTTTATTTCACTTTCGTAATACATAAAAGCCTGATAAAATGGATTATGCTTGCCAAGTATATTTTTTATTATTGTACAGTTCGCCTGGGGAAGTAATAGGGGCACTTTTATCCGTTGTTCTACCGTTGGGCAGTAATGTGCAAACATTGTCGAGTTACGCTTTGAAGGGTTTTTGATATAAATAACAACATGCAGACATAAATCATATTTAATATCTTGGTTTAGAGGGCAGAGAAGAACTAGGCAGTAGTTTGGACTTTTCATGTTCTAATATCTGCGTGTGCGCATTGTGTTGTTATGGGGGTATCCGTGTTTCTTACAACTTTAAGACGCATATTTTGCTAGTCTCGTCACACTACACTAAAAAAAAAAAGAAAGGAAATTGTAGATCTTTCCCAATCGGTACAATCTAATTATCACTATGAATCTGGGTATCTTTAAATCAAGAGTGAATCGGTTTCTTCTAAGTAACCGCGTTTCATATTAAATCGCATCGCTTTGCATCGGGCGAGGTGGCGGTCAAACGTGTCTCTATATTTAGAACAGAATTGTAATTTGTTTAGCCGACTTTCCATGAACTTTTTACGATGTATGCAGAGGTACAACTATTAAATTATTCATTCCTGTTGATTCGTTTTCTTGTGAGATATCCTACACAAGGTTGTCTCTATTTACCTACACGCCTACTGATAATGATGAAGTAACTTTGTTAAATAATACATATTTCTTCCTAAACTGTATTCTATATCTATACTGATATATTTATGCGTTTGTTTGTTATGTTTTTGTTTCTAATCACCGTATTCCAAATGTTTATTTAGGTAAAAATAAGCCATGAGAAATTAAATCTACGACCGCAAAATTGTGAAAATTTGACATTATAGATTATGAGATAGATCGAGATCCCCTCATTTCGCAATGAGACGACCCGCAATTTCTTCAGTCTTCTCGTGACCACGGCGGTTGTAACGCTGCCGAAACGTCGAGGTATTTAAACAATGAATTAAATCTTCGAGATTATACTCGTAGATATGTAACTATACACATATTTTACATTAGTTGTCTATTCTAGATGATGTAGCAATGTTCTATTATATAACGAAATTCTAACAATCAAAAGTTTTTAGTTTTTAGACCACTCATTTTGTATGTTAACACATGACGCGAAAATATGTACCCTTTTTTACGAAACTTGCGTGGACTGAAGAGTACAAAATTCCGCACTCTTATGCCTAAGCTACAGCTAGTATCTCAAGCTAGCATAGCAAGCTGTGTTAGTAAGCTAGCATGCTAGTACATCTAGCTTTATGTAGACAAAAATAGCGTTGTCTATATATTCTTTCTATATTATACTAGTGTATATGGAGGAATGGAGATTGCTGATATTTAAAAATACATTAAATTACGAAAAAGCATTTCACACAGTACCATGCATTTGACACACACGCATTTATAGATACTCTTTTGATTACATAATGTTTATAATGTACAGGACTTAATCACGATTTAATTCATTGTTTAAATACCTCGACGTTTCGGCAGCGTTACAACCGCCGTGGTCACGAGAAGACTGAAGAAATTGCGGGCCGTCTCATTGCGAAATGAGGGGATCTAGATCCACCCTCATTTGATCTTCGAAAATCGCAGGGTTACCACCACGACACACAACACTAACCATTATAAACATTATGTGTTCAAATCGCGAAAGCTTAAAAACAATACTCTTTTGATTATTGTTAAAGTTTGTGGTCAAAATAAGAATAGATTAATGATAATAATATTGGTTGACAATTCACACACAACACCATCTAGCCCATGCCTCAAACTAAACAAACCTTGTACCTTAGTAGTGGTAGGACTCTTGGCAGAGTCCGCGTGCGGAAGTACCACATCTTTGCACGTTATTCTACCGCCAAGCAGTAATGTGCAGACATTACTGTGTTCCCGTTTGAAGGGCAATGTTTCCAGAGAAATTATAGGGCTTAGAGATAAAATATCTTAGATCTCTGGGTGACGAGCGCAGTGCAGTGCTAGGTAATGATTTGGACTCTTCATATTCCAATAGCCGCGTGTCACTGCGCTGTTATGTGGCAGGCATGTTGTTTACCATCAGGCACATGTCCTGCTCGTCTCGTCATTCTTTATTTGAAAAAAAAACTATTATGGGAGCTAGATAGCTGAAATAATACTTATACATTTATAAATACCATACTTATCACACGTAGAAAACACCCAAGCACAATTAAATAAAAATTTTGGTGTATGGTCTGGTTTAAATTATACGACGGGTAAACCGGTAGGCCGCAAATAGTAATTCCGCAAAACACACAAAGATCTTCCCTTTCCAAGGTGACATCCTGAACAGATAAATGTTTTAATATTTCGGAATATTCCATTTCGTCGAATTTTCCGGCTTATCCGGAAACCTACGAATTTTTATCATATTTGTTTTTATTATGAAACAGTTTTTTTTAACTAAATAAATAATATATGTTTATATTATACAGCTTAAATTATTTTCCTTGTTGAAATACTGGTATTTAGATAGCTACTTCTGTACTGTTTCATTATTTAATTACTATTTACGTCCCGCCACGCATCACGCGGCATAACTACTAACTTTAAAGGGATAAAAAGAAGCTTATGTGTACGGTGAAGGAAATACAATGTGAGGAAACCTGCTAGTTGGGAAATATTGAACTCTGCACAGACAGGTGAAGTCTGAAATTGGTCTGAAATAATGAAGTGAAGTCTGAAATACTAAAATTGGGTTCAGGGTTCGTGTTTAGTACAAATTTAACATTGGATTCGAAACTTATGCTTATGATCATCGATATAACTAAAGAAACAAAGATGAGGTATGCCATAATCTAAAGACAACATAATGTGGCGAAAATTTGTTTGAAAAATTTGAAAATTGAATTGCAGCGGACGTACACAATTGTCAGCGAACGTACACAACTCCTTCTTGCGACTGAGACTAAATTAAGAGACGTCACCTGATTTTGCATCGCCATAGTAGAAGCGCGTTTGCCGCTTCTGCGTTTTTAAGAGTTCGATGCTTATGATGTATAGAATTTAAGACAAAGGATGAATTTAGAGATGAATTGTTTTCTGTAGCAGTACGACTCTTTGCAGAGTCTGTATGGTGAAGACCGTCCTTGTTACTAGTTATTTAGTTGCCAAGAACTAATGTGAAAACAACGTTTTGTTAGAGTTTGATAAGCAAAGTCTCAAAAAAAATAGTTATAATGATATAAAAAGTTTAGTCTGGTCTAGTCGGGAGGATGGCGCCTGCCGATCCGCAGATCCCGGGTTCAAACCCCACACGCACCACTGTCTTTTCGAAGTCATGTGCGTAACTTAAAACGGGGAAAGAAAACATCGTGACGAAACCGACATGTACCTTGAATCTTTCGAATTCATGTGTCATCCACCAACCCGCACTGGGCCAGCGTGGTGAATTATGGCCTTAACTCTCCTTGCGAGAGAAGGCCCGAGTCTCAGCAGTGGAAACATTTAGTGTGCTGTTCATGATGATGATATAAAAAGTTAAGGCCATAATCCACCACACTGGCCTGGTACGTGTTGAGAGATGACACATGCCCTCGAAAGATATTTGTTAAAACAATATCTTTGAGGACATATAATAATTACGAAACTGTGTTTACATGCTTATGATGCACAGACACACTCACACAGAATCAACATATTCATCGTAACTGTTACTCCTAACTGGGAAAGAGGTGATAATTTGTTTACAACTGGAAAACCCGCGAGAAAACAAATAAAAACGTGAAGGTTTCTCTAGAACTATTATTAAGAGTGACGAGCACAGTATAAAGTTAAGAAGAGGTAGTGTCACAGAAATCTATGTTAATACGTAAAGTATGTGGGAATAATGTTGACAGGTTTTTTTAAGAAAACGAATTAGTGCAGCCGAAGTTTTTACTTTTATACATAATCACATTGTTTTTCCAAAAGTGATTACAGTTTTGACTAAATATTATTGTGACATTACGAAGGTTAAAATATGAAAATAGAAACATAAACATTGCCCTCCAAACCAGAACACAGTTATGTATACACATTTCTATTTGACGGTAGAGTAACTGGCAAAGATGTAAAGAGGTAATTCGCCATGCAGACGCCGCAAATAGTCCTACCACTACTCCTACTAATTAAATACGATTACATAGTTAAACTGATTCATTCACAAAATATTTACAGTGCAAATACGTGCGACGTCACCGTAATCTCCAGCTATAACGTAACTGTCGTTATCAGATAAGATAACCATCGTAGTGCAGTTTACTCCTGTCGCACAAGCCTAACTGTGAATATTTGAACATACATTTACATGTCTTAAACACAGAATTTGTTTATTCATTGTTTTTGACACTTTCTTGATCAAATAGGGTTACGTTAGACCACCAAACACGAGTTTGTTTCATGTATTTTTTTATTGACGTGACAACGTCTTATAAATTGGTTTGCCGGGTGACACTTCAAGAAACTGCGTTACGCTCCGCTCACGTTATGCGCTCACAACGAGAGCGAGTGAGAGGCACGCGTCCCTTCCACTCGGGCATGGTTAGCCCGCCTAAGAGCGAGAGAGACAGACATAAAAAGTGAAAGGCACGCGTCCCTTCCGTAAAATTATTTTACCACTCAAAGTCGTTGTCACGTAAAACTTTCGCCCGTATACCGACTTTACAGGCAACCATTTTTTTTTTTTTTAATGAATGTCTCTTTGTGGATTAGCCTCACAATTCCGCCAACGACACGTTAAATGATAGGTCGTCAAACAAAGAGATAGGGGCCAGTAATATGAGTATTGTACTGAAGAGAGGATTTGTCACGTATTCTATGTTTTACTAGGTCGCAAAAAGTTTTGTTTCATGTTCAACGACAATCAAAAAGAATCGAAAAAGCAACTACTTTTACTAGTGACTTTCAGCACCCTGCGGGTCTGGGTAGCTCCCGATCCCGTTATTTTACTGGGATAAGCACATGTGTTATTCCAGACCATTATCTATCTTTGTACCAAATTTCATACAAATCCTTTCAGTAGTTATTGCGTGAAAGAGTAACAAACATATAACAATACATTCTCGCAAGCTTTCATGTTTATAATAAATAGATATTGGTGGACAATTCACACAACACCATCTGACCACTAATAATTATAATATTAGTACGATAGACTACAAGCCCGTGAACAAAATTTATGGGTCAAATGAACCACCAGGAAACCTATGGAAGGGTATAAAATAGTAAGATTCAGCACTATGCCGTCACTTGTAAGCTTTCCAACTGAGTGCAGCAGAAGATAGGGGGCTGTTTGCGACCCTTTATTGAATTATGAATGGTGTAACTCAACCGAAATTCGTTGACATAAGATTGAAAATATTTAAAACGGTGAAATAAGTAAAAACGACATTTTTCAGAAGAAGACATTGAATTGTTCGGTATCTTCAAAGAATTTATATTATCTTAGATAGTCGTAGACTTGATTTCCCTCGCCTCGTACGAAAAGATAATGCAGTCTACGATGGAGCAAGCTTAGGTTATATCAGACCGTCTGGATTTCCCCGGGTTCGTCTTAGTTTTGAAGACGTCTTGGCTACCTCCAGGTAACTTTTTCATATGGTATTCAGTATACTTACCTGTATATCTGCACACAGTTATAGTATATCTAGATATACTCGTAGATATAAACGTGCCTTAACGGGAGCTAGGGAAGGGATACAGATTTTGAGCAAATAACAGGACACAGATATATCTGTGTCCTGAATCAGTATTTTGATGTTCCAGAAGTAAATGCCCGATATTAAAACAGAACTATTAATTTTTATCAACCTAAATTGTGTTTTCGGTAAATTGTAAAATAAAGTAAGTTTTTCCTAAATTGTATGTAACCTTTAGTGGTGAATTTTCATTCATTCACAATGGCGACCTTATCGCTAAGATCAACTTCTTCCAGGCTATCACAAGATAGAACATTTGGTCATTAGTTTGAATTAGTTAAACGTTAAACTAACTGAAATCAAAATAAAGACACAATTTTAACCATTTAAGTTAAGTTATAAAATCCGACGATTATAAGACTGCCAGCAGCGCCCCTTGCTTTCACCCCTTAGTGTCCGATCCCGTTATTTTCCCGGGATAAAAAATAGCCTATGCGTTATTCCAAACTATTATCTATCTATGTACCCAATTTCATACAAATCCCTTTAGTAGTTTTGCGTGAAAGAGTAATAAAACTTTTTACATAAATACATCCTCACAAAGTTTCACGTTTATATTATTTAGTAGTATTTGACTAAGATGTAAGATATAAGTTATCCCTGTTGTTGATACAGTGACGTAATTTGAGTAAATATGCGATGTGTATATAATATGGACGGCCGCGATGCGGCAATTCGTGACGACGCCGACGGTTGTGCTGGGTATGTATAGCGTAGGAGAACTTGAGAACCAAACTCATTCATAGCGAATCAGTTCAAGACAATAATTATTTATCTCTGAAAAAAAAACGAACAAAAATTTAACTCACATAGGTCAATGATTTCAATAAAAATAATAAAAATTAGTAATGTAAGTGTTTTCTATTTATTTTTGTTAAAATTACAAAAATAACTCCACCAGTTTCATGGAAATTCCTGGATTTAAAAAATCGGTAAACTACTAATACTTGAAAAAATACTTAGAGGTGTAGATAGAACTCGTACCTATGGTCTTACGGATTGTGAAACTGTTGTCACCACTAGACTAGTTCGTCACGGCTTATATACGTGCTCTTGAGGACATAACCATTTACACAAACCCACATCCATAGTAGTTTTTCTAGGGCTATGTTATTCAAACTTTTTAGTTGATCGTTTTCAATTAGTAAATATTAAATAACCAATCACGAGCGTAGTGTTTGTAAACCTAATATTATTATTTACTTGTTTGATAAGGTTTTTTTTACATTTACTCATTTCAAATGCATTTTGATAGACAAGGTCGAAAGCTGGGAATGATAATCAGATAAGATGGAAGTAAAATGTACATATTATTATATAAATTTACGTACTTTTACACTACTCGTAAAAAAAATGTATACTAAACCAAACGCTAGGAAGTAGGAGAAAACTAAACTTAAAATCGAACGTAGCTAAATCTTTTTGTTGTGGTGGTGAGTGGTGGGAGTATTTGCAAAGTCTGCCTGGTGAAGTATTACACCTTGGTCAGCTATTTTAACGCTATGGTGTAATTTGCAATAATAACTGTGTTAAGGTTTAAAAGACACTGTTTCTAGATAAATTGCAGGACAAAGAGATCAATCGTCTAACATCTATGAGTGATAAGTGCTCTTCCAGCCAGTAATTTAGACTCTTCCCGTCCAAATACATAGATTCGTGTTAGTACGTTGTTTTGGGCAGTTGTGGCGTCAGGCGTATGTACGTATTGCTCATCCAGTCATTCTAATTTACTAAAAAATAAAGTCTTCTTAATGGTGTGAAGCCATTTTAAAGCCGAACACAGATTCGCTCTTATATGGAATAGATAGGTACTGTTTCCACCTTTGGGAAGGGTCGGCTAAGTACTAGATCGAAGCTCTAGAACCGATCGAGATACGTGGCAAGCACTCATATTCATAAAAGTGTTCAGAGCCTTGAACATCGCCTCTAAGGAGCGGAGGAGTAAGAGCCAGTAAGTTGTATATGTTTCGGAGAGTGTACAACATGTTTGAAAATGTGAAATCAGTACAGAAGTTTTTGATATATGTGTCGTCAAAAAAACTCAAAAAGACAAGATTGAGGTTAAATCTGGTTTTGTAATAAGACAGCCACTAAGAAGACAGGAGTTAACCTTCTATAAGACAGGAGTTACAATTCCTCAGACATCAGAAAACTAAGTAAAAAGTAGTAGTTAATATTTCATGCTGTGTTTATTCGTTTTTTGTCAAAGAGCGCAAATATTGGGTAGAGCCTTTATCGTACGAAACTAAAATACAATAAGAACCCTGGATATACCCGGAGCCACCAGTAGAATACGACGTCACAACCTATACTGGTTTACTACTAGGTCGGAACCACCATGACTCAGTCTATATAAAAATAGATTTCATTAAAGTAATTAAAGCTCTATTACCTAGAAATATGAGCAAGTATTCTGAAGCCGGAATCCGACTATGGCAATCATATAACGAGCTGTATTAAATTCAGCCGCCGGTATTTTCCCATACGACACAATTTACACTGATGGAACAAAAAGTTCCATAATTACCGGGACTTTTATTATTAATTTTTCCTTGAAACTTCCTCAAGGTTGCGGTTTTGATAAATCTGGACTACGATTTCATTACAATTTACTATCATTATCAACATCATTATGTTCTTCTGCTGGCTATAAATCTTTTCTAACTTACGCCACTGACTCTCAATCAGCAGCGTCTGTTATCCTCTATTCATTCACTTCATCATTATTCACTGTTTTCTCGCCACTTTACGCAGATCGTTGCTTGCCTGGCAGCGAGGTGTCCCCACTGCATTTGACTAGGTGGGATCTCCGCTTATGAACCCGTCCACTCTAACAGTTATAGCATCATTGGTCTATTATATAGCTGGTTTCTTGTCCTTTCTACTTCCTAATTTACTGGTATATCGATGTGTATAGGATCACCTCGATACGAATGTTGTAGAATGTCGCAGAGACTGTCTTAACATAACTCTTGCCACAGCTCGTTGAGCGACATATATATTTATATTTGAATCATTGATTTAATTTTTCCTTCGGAAAACCACTATCTGCACGTCGCTTAACATCAGGCGAGATGGCGGTCAAGTGTAAACCTATAAAAGTAAAAAAAAAACTGTACTGTGTATACACTATTGCAATTTTGAGTTACAACATTGATATTACACTAGTATCATCCCACGGTTTCACTCGCGTAATTACAAATCTCGTTAGTTTACGTTAAAAAGTAGTTTATGTGTGATTCCAGACTATGCAGGTGTAATTTCATCCAGATCCGTTTGAAGTTTTTAAGCTATTGCATAGCTTTTATCGCGGGCCTGGGGACTGAATTTTAGTGATCGTGCATCTCTTTCTTATGTTCACAAGAAAGAGGGATGGAAGACCGTAACGCCGTCCTCCCCACTCGGTCATTCGACTTTGAATCTTATTTGTATTAGCTTTACAGACTAAATGCTCTTAGCAGTGTTGCCAACTTAACGGATTTCCCGTGATATTTTTTAAGGTAAACAAATGTCACTCTTCAAAATAAAAGCAATACCGAAAAATTGTTAACATCCCTATTGCTTATGTTGATAAAAATGCATGCAACATGCAATAGCTTTGCCGCGGCAGTCCCCGAGTGCCACACTTCTTTTTTATTTAAAGAATATTCAAATAAATTCTTAGTTAATTTGTATGATTCCGCTCTTTAATAACGCGCGCAGCTATAATGTGTAATATGCCGAAGGCAAAATGTATATTGCCCTGATATTATATTTAAGCCCAGACAATACATTGATAATTTAAATGATCCGACAGAGTACCGGGATTGCAGCTAGTATTATACTATACTACCCCTAGAGTGCACATTAAAAAGGTGGGAGCCAGAAGCTTAGTGAGGTCCTAAGTAAAAAGAGCAAGTGAGGCTAAGCTTAGCGAAGGATTGTGGTAGCTAACGGAGGTAGCAAGGATAATATACGTCTATTTGATGATTCGCAAATATTTATTACTAACTGAATTATTGTTTGAAATCTCAACATAATTTACCTGAATCTATCTATGTATATAAAAATCAATGCCAATTTTTTTTTTTTACTTTTATAGGTTTACACTTGACCGCCATCTCGCCTGATGTTAAACGACAATGCGGTCTACGATGGACCGTGTTTACCTAGAATAAACCGATGCCACTTTTCGTTGTCAGTAAACTCCTCCTAAACGGCTCGACAGATTTGAATGATTTTTTTTGTATACGTTTGGGTAGAGCCCTGGATGGTTTAGATTCACATATCACTCTGGCAGACGGCACTGCAGTTGGTAGGTTATTATCCGAGCGAAGCCGGTATGGGCCGCTAGTCATTTATAAAAATATTTGTTCTACAATATCTATGTTTTGATCAAAGAGTCCTTCCAAGAGGTATCGATAACGAGGTCATCATACATGGTTACTGGGATGTATGTACTTCGCACTGCGCTCGTCACCCTAGTCGTCATCTAAGATGTTTAATAGCTGGCAAAGGTACTTCCCCAGGCGGACTCTGCCAAGAGTCCTACCACTACTTACTATATTTACGGTCAAATTGAGAAACCTCCTCTTTATTTGAAGTCGGTTAAAAATATAAAATATCTTGCGATACATCTACCGCCAAGCAGTAATGTACCAAACATTACTGTGTTCCGGTTTGAATGGCAATGTTTCCAGAAAAAAATGAGGGCTTAGAGATATAAACCTTAGATCTCTGGGTGACGAGCGCAGTGCAGTGCTAGGTAATGATTTGACGAACATGAAGAGTCCAAATCATTACATAGCACAGCAGTTACCCAGAGATAAAAGATATTTTATTTTATTTGATAAGAGATATTTTATCTCTATGCCCGGTATCACTGGAAACATTGTCCTTCAAACTGGATCACAGTGATGTTTCCACATTACTGTTTGGCGGTTGAATAACTGGCAAAGTTGTGGTACTTTCCCAGGCGGACTCTGCATAGAGCCCTACCACTACTAAATACTTTTACTAAAATAATGTAACCTACTTCCCAATGTTCCAATGTATTGTTTTTTCAGAATTTAGTTCAAATTGCGAAAGTTTTCAAATTTTATATACATATTATATTCAAAATAGATATTCATAAACATAGAGTAAGTTAACCTCTCCTCCTACGTCAGGAATTTGCGTAACTATCAGTGCTCCGCGGTTTCATCCGCGTGCTTCTTGTTCCTGTTACTGTCCCAGATTTTAATCTATCTGTGTTCCAAATTTCAACCAGACTTTCCGACGTGATTGAGCAACAAACATCCAAAAGTCCAAACGTTGGCGTTAATAATAAATCAGATTTCGTAAATCGGCCGACGCCGACGTTACGAAAATTCGCAACTTGGCCCGCGTCTAAGCTCAGAGTTCACCAGCGACAAGGCGTCAATCGTAAGTTTGGACCGATAAAGTTTGAAGCGGCTTTCTTTTATTGCGTGACGTAGCGAGCGGGCGCGCCGCCGGCCGGCCAATCAGCGGCCGAGTCTCAGTTCGTGTTATATACGTCAGCCGTCCGCTGTCCACGACAAATTTACACGGTACGCAGCTAAGGACGCACGTATTCGTAACGCGGCCGACGCTCCTCGAAATCGCGCGAAAGTGTCAGTGTGCATCCACCCTTTTTTGACGGATTAAAGAGTGAGTAGAATACATTTTTTTGAAGTGTTCAGTTGGAATAGGACACCGGATATAACAAGTAAGATGTCGCAGCCGTGGATGTTTGGTTCCAACTGAATGCTCCGGCGTTTGTTGTGACATACACTCGCGGTTGCAGCGACTTAGTTTTATTTTATTGAAATTTGAAAAATAAAATTGAATTTATAATGAGAAAAGTGTTATAACCACATTAACGTCATTTAGACGGTAATTATGTAATGTTAATTTGATTTTAATTTATTCATAATTTCGTTTTTTTTTTTCAAATAATTGTGTTTTGGCGTATTTTATTCCAATTGGAAATTATTTTATGTTTTATACAAATTTCATTTTACACGGAATTCTCTACCTTCGTGTGATAGAGAATTCCGTGTAAGTACTTGAAATAATCTAATACCATCAAATACTACTGAGTCATTGATAAAAAAATTAAAAAGATTACAATGTTTCATCGACCGGAAAATGTCACAGAAAGTTATGAGATATTCGATAAAATGCTCGGCTATCAGCACTTTCATCTTAGATAAGTATCAGTTTCAATCTTATGAAATCATTATTTTACTGAGAAATAAATATTTGCTCGTTTACTTTATGGCATTAACTGTAGTGTTTAATAAATTAAATATGAAAAAAACAACACAAGAATTAAAACATTAAAAACTGCTAAATATACAGATTCATAATTCAATGTCCGTATCAATTTGTCAATCAATGTCACCCAAAATCCATTCCAATTTCACAAAAAAATAAAAACAACGTTTTATGGACAAGTAAAATTCATTATTTATTTATCTATTATTAGATTACAAGCACATATGAACATAATATTCTTCTAAATACAAAATGACAAAAAAGAATATTATTTTTGTGGCGTACCCTAGACTCTGCACTAGGCAATGCCTGTGTTGCAGAATCTAGTCTCTTCCATTTTTATCTTACATTAAAACTACAAAAACATGCAACTTATGTAATAATATGTTTATGTACGTGTGTGTTAGGGAGAGAGTGTATATGAGTGCGTATATCATTTTTATATAGTATCAACAGTAGCACAAAAATGGCAGATGATCAATTAAATATTATTGTGTTGGTATATATTTTGATTAATAAGATCTAATCAAAAAAACCATCACTACATTGTGGCACTATTTCGTAAGTGTTTTATTGTAACTCTAGCGTACCTTAATCCTGTCAAGGTATGGTTTTATCCTCTTAAAAGTATTTTTTTACCAACTTTGAAAGTCAAACTCTAAAAAAAATCAAGTGTCTAACTTCGAAACGCCCATACAAACTCTCATCCCTTTTTTCACTCTCTTAAACGAATTTTTCGCCTTCAAAACTAGGCTATGATCTTTCTCAAGCTATATATAAACGTTTCTGTACCTACCAAGTTTCATGCAAGAATATTTAGTATTTCTTGGCAGAAAGAGTGACATACATACATCCAACTGACTATACATACAACCCATCCCAATTTAATTTGTACTCATTTTCTTTGAAAATAGTTGTAATGTGAATTAATTACAAGTGAACTAAAGGTTTGCATTAAACTATTGGTACGATAACAATGTTAAAATTAAATAGCACCATTTTTCCAACTATGCAAAATACATACGTAAGCTAAAAATCTATCGAAAAATAGAACTTTAATCATAGGATCTATATATATTAATATTATAAAGCTGAAGAGGCTTTTTATTTTAACGCGCTAATCTCAGGAACTTCTGGACTGATATCAAAAATTCTTTCACCGTTGGATATTAAATTGATCATTGAGTTATAGGTTATATATTATGTACCAAGGGCGAAGCCGAGACAAACCGCTAGTGAAAGTTTAGAATTTAAATTTCACTTGTGAATTCTTTTAACCAATAAATGATCTGTATCTGTATAGAGTCAAGTTATGGGTAAAATAATTTTGGTTGTTTGTGACGCCCTAAAACAAAATGAGATAAAATTAAAATAATAAGATGAACTTTTGAGATATATACCTACTAGGTATTTGTATGCTCTTTCTTTTGTTTTTTTTTAATTAATTGGTGGATAAATTTTACATTTATAAATACATAACATTGACTTTGAAGTTGAGACATTGGACCCATCTGTACCTCGGGAGCTCATCTCATTTTTAAACCTTACGAGGGTTTGGTGGACGCATGTCCAAAATATTGGTTTTATTTAGCTCAACGTATAATCATTACCATCCAGCGTGACAATTCCGCCAGCTTACTGGGCACGCTTCCAACTGGCATTAGGCTTAATCATCTTGCTTATATCTTTAGACTTTTATCGGTCTATATATGTTTGGGATGATACTGGATCAAACATATACCATTATAATTAGTCCATCAGGTAGATAATAGAATAATATGGAACATGTGTTTTTGTTATACCAAATTAATAAAATTCGATAAAGATATAAACCATCAAACATCCGAAGTGAAGGGTTGTGACATCATCATCATCATCAACAGCCCACTAAATGTTCCCATTGCTGGGACTCAGGGCCTTCTCTCGCAAGGAGATAGTTAAGGTCATAATCCACCACACTGGCCCAGTGCGGGTTGGTGGATGACACATGACTGCGATAGATTCTAGATACATGTCGGTTTCCTCACGATGCTTACCGTTTTAAGTTAGCGGGATTACGCACATGACTTCGAAAAGAGAGTGGTGCGTGTGGGGTTTGAACCTGGGGTCTCCGGATCGGCAGACGCCGTTCTCCCGACTAGACCAGCCGTAACATCACATCTACGTAAAAATCGTATTTAGACGTGACATCACTCTAAACTTCTAATCACTATATCTTCTTCATTTTATGTTAGAAAAAATATGTACAACATTTTCAATACTCTCAGAGAGATATTTTTTTGTCACCGTGTTCATTCAGACGTGCTTAGTGTGAGTAGTTAGGGGTGTAGTATTTAGTGTAGCTAGGTTTTCTTTTTTCAGGCTATGTGCACCTTTTCAACGTAATTCTGGTCACTAAAGTAAATAGCGTAATCAACCGAAATCGTGGGTATGTCTGCGGATAAAACTGATATATTTATTTACATTCTTCATTTAAACGGTGCAGCCATATTTGTTATTTCTATTTAGAAATACATGGCGATTACAATAGCGATATTATTGAGATCATGGTTATAACAGAATACTAGTTTTTTTTTAGATTTAATGCATACTCTACGCTCCATGGAGGCTTACTGAAACTCCCGATTACCGCAGCCATTTCACCCTTTTAAGTATAAAATACCTAAACCACAAAAATAATGACAAAACTTTCATACACATTTTCATCCCCTATCTCATCTTCTTCTTCTTTCTTAAATGATAAAATGAATTGCTGTTTACTGTTCGTTAGTCTCGCCAGAACTCGAGAACGGCTGGACTGGTTTGAATCATTTTGGTATTGAATTATCCAACTAATCCAGAAAAGACGGTGAGAAACATAAATAATAATATAGGTTACGACGTTCGCCAGATCAATTAATTTACAATAAAATACAAAACACTTCATTTTACCACAAAATAAAAACTAAACAGTGTTTAAACTTAAGATTAAAACATTTTGGGCACAAGAAGCGATCTTATCACTAATAGCGATCTCTTTCTTCGAACTATTTTAGCATTAACATGTTTATATAAATGTCTTACTCTGGCTCTATACTATCTCTGTACAAATCTCGATTTTATTTTAATGGATTCAATAGTTTAGGCGTGAGAGTGCAACAAACAGAAAGGCAGATAGAGTTACTTTGTTATTTAAAATTTGAGCTAGAAAGTAGAAACATCAGTGATTGGCTTGTGCGTTGCTTTGCCGCGAGAAACCTACATTTTAGGACAAAAAAAAACTACTCAAATACTCAATACTCAAATATTTATTGCGTCATATGTACAATACATGCATGTGTGGCTAAAGTTATTTGTGATTATTACATATGGCCCTATAAGGTTGTAACGGTTGAATAATACACATAATTCATATAATTCAACCGTTACATGGACATGGCAAAAGTGGCAACGTGGTTATTACACATTTTAAATAAATACACGGGTAACTCACGTTTTACAGTCAGTCCTGTCCGAGTCAAGTTTCGATCGCGTCCGGCGACCGTTTTCTGGATAGTCTGGAATAATACATAGGCTACTTTTTAGCCCGCGAAAATAACGAGAACGGGAACTATACGAGTAAAACCTCGGAGCATTACTTATACAAAGTAATTATGCAAAACAAAGCTAATATAGATTTACATGCAACAAAACGCTTGCATCACAAGCTTGACATAAATTGCAAATCCTAATATTAGATTTTGTCTCTTATATCGTGTAAACGCTAAATTCCACATGTTGCATGTGGCCCGAAAGATTGTATGATTTGTTTAGAAGGTAATATTTATATCTTCATTACCGAGATTACATTCCGGATCTATGCGGCTCAGCGTGACCTCAATGTACAAACAAAATACAGCCTACATTTGCATGAGTGGTATAAATATTGTAAGCCGTGGTGCTGGCGACTCATAATCATGAGACTGTAGCTTCGAATCTCGCCTGTATTCCGTGAGCATTTTTTCAAGAACCGATTCACTCTCCATAGTGAATCGGTCAAATCGTCGACATCACAAAGATTGTAACCATCGGGAAAATCCCACTCAGGCAATGTATAATTCCACAGCTTTGTCGTTCATATCACAAAAGTAGAGTCAAATCTCTTCATTCGTGTCTTTGGAACATCAACCATGAAAAGATATAGTTTTTTCTAGCTACGAGCATTCCGTTAGAAAAAAGGGCAAGGTGTGGTATTAGATCGTGTATAACAGTGGCATACTCTCTGAAATGTATCCGATAAAAATATCATCATCATCAATCAAAAAAGCTAGCAATTTTTCGACGATGTTCAAACTTTCAAATCTTTGTCTCCTTGTGATACAAGGCCCCTAGCCCCATTGAAAAAGTAATATGGACTGCTAATACAGTCCATACCGTACTGTACAACATAATAGGTCGTTCGTCAATACGCTAAATAATGTTAATTAGTTAAAGCCTTACATTTATTTTGTAATGCTGACACATTTGTGATTACGTGTAATAATGCTTTTAGCACGCCATAATATTTATATGGAAAGTGCTAATATAGGTATTTGTAATTTGTACTATTAGGCGTTCTCAGACGAAACAAAAATTGATTCAATAACAATAAGGTAGATGGCGTTTAACGTGACTTGAAAGTATTTGGTACATTTTTTATACAGTACAGAGTGACGAGATTAGCAGGACATGTGCCTTATGGTAAGCAACATGGCCTGCTCATAACAACACAGTGCCACGCAGCTATTGGATCATGAAGAGTCCAAATCATTACTGACTACAACACTGCACTGCGCTCGTAATCCAGAGATTTAAGATGTTTTATCTCAACGCCCTATAATTTCACTGGAAATGTTGCCCTTCAAACCGAAACAAAGTAATATTGGCTTTATTACTATTCGGCGATAGAATAACTGGCAAGTGTGGTACTTCCCCAGACGGACTTTGCAAAGAGTCCTTCTACTAATTATATTTTTGCCCCATTTAATTTTTTTTTTGTCTGATTGACATAGATTTTAATAGGTAAATTACATTCATAAAGTAGACATTTTGTTTTGATCTGGCTATGTTTTTGTTTCGTCAAATACTTTTACACATCATCACATTTAAACACGGCGAGGTCATATAACAATTCGTTGAAATAAGCAAATAATAGTATTGGTATTTTGTGCTAAAACACACAATAACAACGCAGTTTGAAACTATTGTTTTCTTCTGAATACGGTACAAAATTGCTTCAAATTCAAATTGGGAAAATGAAATTGCTTTCAAATACTTTATTACAGAAAACAAAATATTACATTGGTTTTGAGTCAATTACGTATAAACAAATAAATGGAACGGTTCAATTCAAGCTGATGGATATTCAAAGTAAATTTATTTAATTAGTCTCATGTAACTTAAACGTCATTATTTGTACCTTATCGGTAAAAGTACTCGTATATAGCATGTAATAGTTTCCTAGGATTTCATAAACCAACATCTCTAAATTTCACTGTACGCAGAAATAATAAATCGCAGTCACCTGTTTTTTTTAACTGAATGAAAATATATACATAGTCAAAATGTCGAGTTCGTTAAAAGAGCGCTGATTTAATAACGAAACACAAATTGCGTTACATTTAGCATCATAGTTGTTTTGAAATAAAAATAAAACGCATAGACATCACCTCATGTGTGTGACGTCATCTATCAAAGTAATCATTTTTGAAGTGCCGTGGAATGCAAAGCTACCAGCTTATCTACGTTAGTGGATAAACGCTGGAACTGATATTTTCTACAGTGTGTTGTTAAAGTTGCTCAGATGGTACGATAGTGGTGCCATGTTGAGTTGTGTGAGTATGTTTGCTGGGGTGGACTTCCGAATTCTCGGAAGGTCTAATTCGCCTTTGAATCTGAGGTCCGGGGCTGTGCGTTGAAGTCTTTTGTTCGAGAGAAATCGAGACAGTAATAACATACTAATTTTGGAAGTCGGGAGATTGTTCTTGATTGAATACTTATTTCAAAACCAAACATTTAGTAGCTAACCGCTAGTTTACTCATTCTGAATTATGCTCGGTTTTGCCTCTTAGAGCTAATCTGAGAAAATGTATGCACCCCCAGATTACAGAACAAAAGTATGTACATTGGTACATACTTTCCTCATAAATTTGTTTTTTTTTGTTTGCCTGTTGTTTGGAGGCCTTAACTATATGTTTGGAATACGACAGCTAACTAAGTTAATGTATTAAAAACTCAACTCTAAAAATAACTTCAGATCAATATTTGCAAAACAAATTAATTCAATACAGAAACTTCAAGAGAAACAAAATCTATTTATAGCTCCAGACTGAGCGAGTTTCAAAGTCACATAAATATATCTACTTATTTTAAACACATTAATAAAAAAAACATCAAGATGGCAACATTCGTCAAATAATAAATATTTTTTTATTTTAAGTACTTCAGTTTGCTTGGGCTAGTGTCTCCACCAAGTGATTTCTACTCCTATCTTTTGAGAATTCTGTAAGATCATCTCTTTATCTATAATTAAAAGATATTTCGAAACGTTTAGTCCTTGCTTCAGGGGATCCCAGAACTGGCGCCTACTTTGCGCAAAAGGTGGTTTTAGCTATTCAAAGAGGCAACGCTGCCAGCATTCTGGGTACCCTGCCGCGCAGTAGTGATCTCGACGGCGTGTTTAATTTGAATATTTGTTTATATTTGTGGTATGGTATAATAATATTATTTTGCTTTTTATAATAAAATTACAATGAAAACCACACAACATACTTAGTTAACCGCTTGCTTGCCCGTGTCAACTAGTAGTTAACAAAACCCAAACGCTAAAATGCCCGTGTCAACTAGTAGTTAACATCGCGATGCAGTCTATTATGCCCGTGTCAACTAGTAGTTGACATGGCGCGGCATGTTAAAATGCCCGTGTCAACCTGTGGTTAACATGGCTCCCGCGGTGGAAAAAGTTAAATATACTCGTCTTTATCGCTCTAAGGCTTACTTTGTATTATTTATCCCGTTTCTATGTTAAATTTCCCGTCATATTAATCCCAGTACAGTATGAAAGTCATAGAAAAAAGAAAAGAAATTAAAAAAAATACGTTCCTTGTCAATCTTGTCATTGAGTGTTGATTCAGTGCGGGGTGTGTACGTTAGTTCTTCTGATATTACTATTAAATTTAGTTTCAACAAACAAACGACAGATAACAAACATAATCAAATATTAAGCCCCATATGTCATAGCTTTAATTTTAGAGGTACTTATGAGCTTTTAAAAAGACGAGCTTTAAAACGCGCTATCTCAATTTCAACACACCATAACTCTGCACCAGAGTTGTACACGGAGAAACAAAAGATAACATTGTATAGCTAGTTTAATATTAAACATAAAAAATATTACACTTTATAATCTTTCAAAACAAATTGATCAACAAGGAACGATTGCGTGAATCCCGACTCGCGCGCCGCAGGCTTAAAATCCGCGGGGCATAGCGAGGTGTGCAAGTATTTTTCCCCGGGCATTTTGGTTAGCAACGCTACAGGGGGCGGGGCATAGTGCGTCGCGCGGTTTGCAGCGACGGGCAAGCGAGCGGTTAACTACTTACACTAAGCGCATCTTAATCATCCATAGACCGACGCCTGTCTAGAGATAAGGCATTTCAAGCAAACTACCCATTAGAAGCGTGCCTAGTACGTGATATTCATATTGATACTACCACCTCACAGAACTTGCATGAGATAACAGCCATTTTATATTCCCAGTGGTGGGACTCCAAGCCTTATCTCACTAGAAAATATTCTAGGTCATTTTCACACTGGCTCGATGCCAGGTGATGAATGCCGCACGACCTGGAAAGTTTCCTGGAATGCCAGTTTCCTCCTGTTGTTTTCACCGTTAAAGCCAGTTGCGATAACAAATCTGTATTACTACACTTGGAAAAAATATGCAGCGGTGCAGGGGAGATTCAAACCGATGACTTAACGATTGGGAGTCGTACGTTTTACCCACTAAGCCACCGCGGCTTTTCCTCACAGACGTTAACTTGATCTCAAACCACAAGTTTGTACGACGTCATTAATAGAATATTAATTGTAGCATTACGAAGATTAGTGCGCGCAACGTTTTAAGAAATCGACCTAAAACAATTTTCATGACGTCAAGAATAAGTCAAAACGTCATATTCAAATTATTATCAAGATCTTAACCGCATACAATGTTGATACATAGATTTTTGCGTGTTTATGTATTGTGATATAGTTGGATGTTTTCTGTCATTCGAAATATTTTGTTTTTTTGCTACACTGGCATAGAATAGATAATATAGAACACTGGCTCTCAATGTATGATTGAAAAATTTATTGTATTCGCAAATGTAAGGTTATGTCATCCGAAATAAATCAATTTTGATGTTTTAACACGATTTCTATTAAACTATAATTTGCTTGAATTCGTTTTACGTCATAAGTAAAAAAATAAATTGTAGTGATCCGACTTTACCCAAATATATTTTAGTATTTTGGTTTGCGCACGATTTGAAACAAAAATTTTAGAATATATCGTGGTGGCAATATGCCATGGCTGATATTATATTTATAACTGTTAATTAGCCTTCAAACATGGCGCTATTTAAATTATTTATGTTCCCAGACGTATAAAAAAGCGATAACCTTTCAAAGTATTTTTTTAATTTAATCGTGGCACAGGTGTTTTACATAACATAATTAAAACCAGATAATTAGAAAATTTCTAGTAACATAATTTTTCTACGAACAAAAAGTATAGAATTCTAACAGTGCGTCCATAAGTATAAAATTAAATTGTCACTACAGTAGATTACAGAAAAGCTTGAAAAACGTTTAAATATAATATATATAAAACAAATAGACATTTCTATTGAATTTTTGTAAGTACGAGTTTCTATACCTTCTTGGTCAGATTAATCGTTTAGTTACTTGGAACAAACTCTTACCACAAATAAATCCATCTATTACCTACTATTATTGTGAGATTTTGAACGTTTTGTAGCATCGCGTACATCAAGTCTTAAACTCGAAATGCACATTAAAATCTGGAATAGCACATACACTTTTTGCCTCGAAAATATGCAAAATTCGTTGGGGTACAATTCTCTGTAAGACCTACAAAATCCCAGGAAAATTCTAGTTATACTCGTACATAAAAGAAACAAAATCAAAAATCAAAAAGCTTTTATTAACCATAATACAAGCATTCATACAGTTTTAACATTTAAAACAAAATTTCTTAAAATCATACACAGTGCATTGTTAATAAAACTGTTCTTAATAATGACTGTCTGGCACCCGAACTAGTTAATAAACTGTGTTTCTGGTGCCAGAGCCCACCGTGTTTTTATAAATTTGTATTTCATTTTTACTTTTTAATATACTTATATTAAATGTAAAAAAAACAGTAAGAATATAACAGCTGGAAGTTATTACTGAGAGCGTCTTCTTCCAGGCTAACTTGGCTTTGAAGAAAATTTTTCGATTTCGATGAATTTCGTTTACCGTCGCAATCAAATGTTTAGAATTATTGTTCTGTAGTATTTTTGTCCGTAGTCTCTAGATGATAATGTATCCTTTATCTGGGGTCATCACTAAACACCTATTAATGAATTAATAGGCTCCATAATGCATCTGTTAAGCTGTTTTAAAAGTCGTAAATGACATGTGTATAATAAAAAATCTAATACAATGATCATGAAAGTTTGTGAGGGTGTTTGTTTGTACAGTTATTTTTCACACAAAAATATAAAAACTACGAATGGATTTGGATAAAACCTATCAATAATGTACCCTATCCATCATTCCTCTTAAAACCACATAGGGTACTTTTGTGCTGAAAATGTACTCTGTCTTCCGGTGTACTGAAACCCCAAGCAGTAATTATTCTCCTCATAAAAACATATACAGCTGTTTTGGGTGCGCGCGATCTTTTTATCGTACTAAATTCTATAGGGACATATTAGACATAATGACCACTTAAAAAAACATAATTTTTCTCGTACAAGCTTTGTTGAAGTTTAAAGGACTATTTTTTTAATTAATTTATAATTGTTAAATTAAACACCTGGTAAAAGTGTGGTAGGTTTATTTAGACTCTTTCAGCAACAAACATTAAATTTAAATACAAATTATTTTTGCACTTTTCACATTTTTAGTATGCCGACACATTTATACTTTGCAGAATAATATTGGTGGACAATTCACACACAACGCCATAGTCTTTGTACACTTAATTTTTCCCCTTTCCTACAATATAACGAGGCAAACCGCAGGACACAGCCAGTAATAAATACATTAATTTATTTCCAATGAACACCTGTTCGAAATACGATACGGTGTCGTCGGCTCCACGTAAATCAAGTAATTAAAAATGTAAATTAATCTAATTTATCCAATGGCAGTGTCATATTACGAATTATAATCAAATATTTTGGCATTTAGAAGTTTTATGACTTCATAACATAAATAAACACTAACTAAATGACAAAGTCGATAGGGTGAGTTTCCACTCGGGATGTGTGAGTCATTGAAACGGTTCTGCGTAGTAAAATTGGTTTATAATAAGCAATGGAATGAGATTTTATCGTAGCGTAGCTCACCTCTGGGGAAAGATTGAGAATGAAACAAGATGTTTTGCGAACAGAAATAAAAGAACGAGTGCAAGGAACGTTTGCAAAGCGAACTATGAAAATAATCTGTTACAAACTATCATGGTTGGTTATGGGACTTACTGCACCATATCACGGTAAATATCCAGCAATTAATTAAAATACAAGTGGACTCGCTACCTCGCTCTTCCATTCGTCTACACCGCCCCAGAATTACACTACACCTTCTCTTTTTTTGTGTTAGAAGTACCACATCCTTAACAGTTAATTTACCGCCAGGTAGTAGTGTTCAAAGATTAATGTGTTGCATCTTAAACCGTAATGTTTTAGATAAACAACAGGGCAAATAGATAAATGATTTTATAGGTCCGGGAATGACCGCAGTGCAGTGGTTGGAAGAGATTTGAATTATTTATTGTGAAACGGTGACACTTTGCTGCCTTTGATAATTAACTCACATTGCCCGAACTCTTTCCCAATTCTGTTTAACTTACCCTGAGTTTTTCTCAAGACTCTTATTTGTCTGCGTAATCCTCAAAGTTGCAACAGGTTCCAGAACTCAAGACTCGGCTGTTGCAGAGTAAAATGTGTGTTCTTATGTCCAAGCATGACGCTTTTCATTGATGTACATTTTGATCCAGCCATCATTCTTCTCGTATCATTTCAATTACTATTTGCTTTATTTCCTTGCCCACCTCTGATGGTCGACCTCAACTGTTTCATAACTTCTCTACAAAATTCTTTAGTGGACACCGAGCCTAAAAATAATGTTCCTTCTTTAACCACATAATTTATGTGTATGCGTCCCATTTCAGACATTCAAATTTATTGTAATTAACTCAATAGCCTTGTTAAGTAGAGATTTAAAACCGGAACTAATAATGATATCTAGATGTAATCATAGATCACTTAAAAGTCTCGCTTTTTTACGTTATAATTGAACAGTAATTTACTCGCTTAAGACACATCAGGAGTTTAATCAATAAAAACTTATCATCATTAGCAACCTGTATTTGTCTACTGTTGGAGATAGACTTCTCCCATAATACGCCACTTAGCCCTATCCTCAGTCTTAAGTTTCCGACCATCTCCAATGCCTTTCGTATGTTCCTTCATCTAGTATTATAGTATCTTACACTACTTTTACTGATTCGCGGTCTCCACTTTAAAACTCGTCTACGTCAAAGGTTATCGGTTATCGGGTCTGTTACAGATGGGACCGGCCCACTATCACATCAATTTACTAAGGCATTAATCCATATAGGTGATTTTAGTTTTCTGACGCATTAATTTATTTCGGGTGCAATACCTCTGACGAACCTCAAGCGCTTTAGCTTGCTGAGCAAATTTTGAACTTACATTCACTGTGAGTGTCCACGTTTCAGCACCGTAGGTCATGACGGGTAGGACGTAGGCCAGCCCACGCCAATATTACGCATTTCAAAATGTTCCTTAGATGATTGTTTGCTGGTAGTTTTCACATTTTAAATCTTTTTACTCCCATTTTTTTCACTGTCATTGAGCGACGTTTCCTGTTCGATCGGCGTGGTACGATTCAGCTCTCCTTGGATAGGTCAAGTGTCGTCTGGCGACGGTACGTACTCGTCGCTTCCGCGTAATGCCGGGCGTCGGCTTACACTCACCACTCGACTGTCACTGCACTGTGGGAACTTTGTCCCATTACGTGTCGTATACAGATACAAATACAAGGAATACCTCTAATTATGGGTAGGCGCGTAACTTAACGGCAAGCGCAATCACAGAAAATATCCAAGTCAGCTAAAATGCTAAGATGGCCCAGTAGCCTTATAATTTTATAATTGTGCGTTCGTAGGGTTTGGACTGCACAAATAAATATAGTTTTTTATAGGTGCAAATATTTATGATACGAATTTATCATCATCTCTGATTTTACCTGTGAAGAAAGATATAAAACCGGACTTTGCCAATAAATACATCTTTTGAAGACACGTGTCTTCCGCCAACCCACAATTGGTCAGGATGGTGGATTATGGCCTTGGCTCCCTCTTTATCAGAGACAGCTCAAAGTCCCAGCACTGCAAAGAAGGGTGCTTATGCCATAGAGTATTTTGAACCTGAAGATTTCGAAGCACTGTGCAGTGTGCCTAACCTAGAGACATAAAATATTAAATAAATTAACCCGAAACAAATATGTTTGCATTTGAAATCTTGGCTCTAAAATAAATTTCAGAACCGTACTTCCTAGTGGAGTAAGCTCCACAAAAATAATACCTACTAAACACATTTTTTTTGACGCATTCAATCCTTTTCTTTCGCTACCCGTCCATCGGTATAAACCATCGACTTTTCTTTTTTTTAATAAAGAGTGACGAGACGACCAGGACATGTGCCTGATGGTAAGCAATAGCCTGACACATAAATGAATGATATATTCACAGAATAATAAAGTCATTGTGTACTGCAAATGAAACGTTCAATAAAGGATTATAACAATGTATCGAGCTTACAATATCGATGGAAGTAAAGAAATACTTTATTATTTCTTTCATCCACAATTAGCATTGTACTAAAGCGACCCGGTGCAGTGGAAAGACTTGTCTCAGCAGAGAATGCTATAATTTCGCAACTGTAGTGCTACAATGCAGCGTATTGCGATACCTGCATACTTAGTGTGCATATGGTCCGACCATGTATAGTATAACATGTATAGAATAACGTGGAGCAAGGTATGCAATGTAGATACCTTTTCTGTGCCTTAATGCAAGCAGGCGACAACGCGTCTCAGTGTGTCCTTACGCACACAGCTACGTAACAGTAAGGCTTTTCCATACGCACTGATATTATAGAATTGTTGAATTTGTGTTAGGTACAATACAGTAATAAGTCAAGCGTATCATCAGCTATGTTTCAACAAAATCAGTTTAGTCGTTTCAAATCTATAAGTTATTTTGCTAACTGCGGTAGGAATCACATAAGCAGTTCACTACATGTTCCCACAGCTGGGACTAGGGGCCTTCTCTCGCAACGAGAGAGTCAAGGCCACAATCCACCACGCTGGCCTAGTGCGGCTTGGTGGATGTCACATGACCTCGAAAAATTATAGGTTCATGTCAAGTTCCTCATGATGTTTTTCTTCACTGTTTTTAAGTTAGGGACATTAAGCACATGACTACAAAAAGACAGTGGTGCGCGTGGGGTTTGAACCCGAATTAACCCAGGAGACGCCGTTTTCCCGATTATACGCATGTGTTTTACTTGCCAACATACGTCTGACCTAAACTTTGAAACAATTGCGTTGTGGATTTTTTTATATTATATTCAACGAACTTGTATCATTCTTAAAGGCTCCACGTGCCAATATCATCTTAACAGAAAAAACGTCTCCAATACTACATTTCGTCATATTCTCACGTGCTCTTTGATATTATTGTTGTTTCCTCCAGTCATTTGGTAAAACCAGCGCGTAAATCATTTATAAAAATATTCAGTTAAAAACCTACACACCTACAAAAACGCTGCGTACGAATTTTTTATACAGAATGTGACTTATTGACATCGTGGCTAAGTCGGTGGTGAGCCTTCTCATTGAGTCATAGCCATTAGGTCATGGGTTCGATTCCCACCCAGGATAAATATCTTAAATACAGGTATTGATCTACATCTGAGTGAGTCTATGTATCATAAATGTACATTTGTGATGTGAGAACGATCTAACACTAAGGTTGCCATCCGTTCGGGTTTCCCCAGATTTGTCCTAGTTTGGATGGCGTCCGGGCAGCGTCCGGGCCGGATTTCATCTTCATCTCAATGTAAGAAGAGATAATACCATTTTTTACACATAACTATGTGGAAAAAAAATGTTGACATGTCCGGGATTTGGGCTCTATAATCTGGAAAATCCGGGGTTTTCACGAATCTTGTCCTGGTTCCCAAACTTTACAGATGGCAACCCTATCTAACACCAGCAGTCTTGTAGCCAGTATATAGATTTCATACTACTGTTTTTGACGTCAAACTAAAAAAATACCAAATTGAACTTAAATTACCATATTAATACATTTAATACGGCAATAGCCGTCAACCATAATCTAAAGGCTTCACAGGCCAGCCTGCACGCAACCTTACCGTCGCCAGCGCACGTTGCCACCATGTCTGCGCCGTCGCACGCACACACACTTGCGTGAAACTCGATCCACGCACACAAACGCACCGGGGAAAATCGGCTCACCTCACCCACGTAACCTGCGCTACATGGCTTACTTTTTGTAGATAAAATCACGGTAAAATTATCTTAGAACGAGTAATCAACGCCAGAACCAGTTAAAAGCTACCAGTTAGAATTACTTAGACGTTTTCAAAGCAGCAATTCATTTGGATTACGTGTGAGGCGAGGTAAAAGGGGTGTTGGCCATCCATTGGCAAAAATGACACAATACGTTGTAATAACTTATCTATGAATGACACGGTTTTTTTTTAACACTGCATTGAGAAATAATATTTATTTAACCGAGTTAGTTCAGTATAGCGTTGGGATGACGACATTAATTATATAGTACCTGAGATTGGTACGACACAGGGAAAATTAGGAAAAGATAAAGGTTTATGCGCTATGCTAAAAATTGGCTGAGAATTTTGATGGTGTTAAAAGCAATGACCTAATGCGGTAGACACAGTACAGGGCATCCTGTAGCTAGGATGGTCTATGTAAAGTAGGTGAAAAGCAATGGGTGACAGAAGCTGACAATTGGCTATTTCCAGCAGTGAACAATGAAAAACTGATAGTAATGACGAAGGCAGTAACAAACCAGAAACTATTTCGTACTCTATCACTTTAGTAATAAAGTGCTTCTCATGTTAGAAAGTGCAAATGATGTATCAAAAACTGTCATAAATTAATTGTATAAAGTTACACTATGTTCAACCGGTTCTTACCAAACCATCATTAGTCATGCGTATTACGAGTGATGTGTATTTTATATGACAGTTCTATAGGGATGCGCAAATTAACTGTACTTACTAGTAGGGTCGGATCGTTCCCAGAATCGAGAGCTACTTTTAGAAATATAGTATGCCTAGATGTCCGCCTTGGCTTCGTCCATGGTACATAGATATATAGCACTCATCGGGATCCCGTAAATATCCAACGGTGAAAGATTTTTTTCATTCCTTAGTCATTCCTAAGAATATCGCTTTCAAACAAAAAACCTCTTCAGCTATCTGCTACGCCACCTGTCGGAAATTGGTCGTAACAACTCATATTTAGAAACAAATATGATTAGCAAAGGTTCATTTACGCAATCTTAGACACATTCTGACATGTCAAAGAACGGTACGAAAACTCTCAAAAAGGAATATTTTTCCCCGTTTTTGTTACATTTTTGGTTCATGCTCCGCTTCTATTGATAGTAGCGTTATGTTCTATAGCCTGTAACCTTTGTCGATAAATGGACTATTCAATCGAAAAATAAACTTTTAATTCGGACCAGTACTTTCCGAGATCCTAGCGTTGAAACAAACAAACTCTTCATTTTTATAATATTAGTATAGATATAATAAAATATAGTATGCATTTTAAAAATGAATGAAATTTATAAATGAATGTTTTCGGATATATCAAGTCTAAAGTGTATTTTAGTTGAAAACTTATGGTGTCACGATTATTTGGATATATAACACCCCGCGGTTTTACCCGTGTAATTCCCGTCCCCGTTACTTCTCCGGGATAAACTGTAGTCTGTGTGTTATTCCAGGCAATAATTTAACTGTAATTTCAACCCACACAGTTTAAAATTTTCAACATAATTGAGCTACAAACATACAAATTTTGACATTTGTGATATTAGTAGCGAGTAGAACGCCACCCTTTCGGCGTAGTACTGTAACACAGTGTAACCTAGGCACCTATACCTAATACCTACTTATACGTACAATGTTTTGAAACTTATGAATGAATGTGTCTTTTATTCCTTCCATTATTCATCCTATAAATAATTATTTAAATGTGGAATTCTTAGAAGTAAAGCATCATCGTCTAAACATGCTTTGCAATAATTAATTTGAGAGAACTAAATGTGTTATAAATAGATTGTTTTAAAACTAAACAAATACACACAAAAGTGACCAGTGAAGTGAATCAGTGAACCTTCGAATCTTTGTGAAATACAGTGCCGTTTTTTTTAAACGTTACAAGCCAATGTGACAGACAGAAAGAAGGATAGAAAGTGAGTTTTTCCTCATATTGCTCTCCACGGACTCCTTATTGGGTCCCAGTAGCGCAGTCTATGAATGCAACACAAAACGACACATCGCAACGTCTTAAACTACTAGAAATCGTGAAATTGTAGATTATTTATCTCTGCCGTAACGTAGTTTAACCCGGTCCGACCATTATTTACTTTTATAGGTTTACACTTGAACGCTTTCTCGCCTGATGTTAAGCGACGATGCGGACTACGATGGGTGTGTACCTAGAAGAAACCGATTCACTCTCAATTTGAAGACATCAATATTGTACCCAATATCATTGGCATTGATATTAACCAACAAAACTCCAAACATTACTACTTTAAAATTTCACTATCCTTCTAAAATAAATGTTTGTATTGTAAGTCTGTTGCTTAGTCATGTCCGAACGCCTGAACAAATCGGGTTGAAATTTGGATCAGACTTAATAGAAATCTCATCCAATATAGGCTACCTATTATCGCAGGAATATTACAGGAACGGAAACTAATGTGGAGCTCTGGTATTTTGTAATATACTTAAGTAGGATTTTAAGCTATTGCATAGCTTTTATCGCGGGCCTGGGGACCGAATTTTAGTGATCGTGCATCTCTTTCTTATGTTCACAAGAAAGAGGGATGGAAGACCGTAACGCCGTCCTCCCCACTCAGTCATTCGACTTTGAATCTTATTTGTATTAGCTTTACAGACTAAATGCTCTTAGCAGTGTTGCCAACTTAACGAATTTCCCGTGATATTTTTTATGGTAAACAAATGTCACTCTGCAAAATAAAAGCAATTCCGAAAAATTGTTAACATCCCTATTGCTTATGTTGATAAAAATGCATGCAACATGCAATAGCTTTACCGCGGTAGTCTCCGAGTGCCACACTTCTTTTTTTTTAAATGATCTGCCCAGCCGCCATTTTTCTGCCGGCATCATCGTCGTAGAATCTTTCCCGCATTTAGTCCACATATTTTCCACCGTCCTCAATGAGCATAATTACAGATAATTGTCGGAGTACGTCCGTAGGTACTTAATTAAAATGTTACGCCCGCAGTCTCATTAAGGCTCCCTGCTCTGCCATTAAGGCACAGCATCGAGTTTCCGATAAACCCTTCTACGACTTAGTTCGATTTAGCTGCGTGAGTAAATAGCATTCTATTCTTAACGTTGCTTTAAAACATACTCAACTTTGAACGCTCAGTTATATACATATACATAGACTAGCGGATCGTCCTGATTTCGCTCATGTTGATTTACTTCTAAATGTTCTTGTTTTTTGAACGAGGGCAAAAAACCAGACGGTCCTCCTGATGGTGAAATGTCGCCCTCGCATTAACAGATCTTCAATTGTACTTTTTATTATATGTAATATATATAAATCTCCTGTCACGATGTTTGTCCGCGAATTCCTAAACTGCTTAACCGATTTTAATCAAATTTGCACACCGTGTACAGTTTGACCCAACTTGAAAGATAGGATAGTTTTTATTTCGATTAATATTCTTTATATGACAATATCTGAGCGAAGCCGGAACTGGCCGCTAGTATTTAATATAGACTGACTGCGCGAGTAAGACATGCTCCTGGTGGTAAGAAACATGTCTCCACATAACACATTGCCACGGAGTTATTACAAGTTTGACGAGTCCAAATCATTACTTAGCACTGCACTGCACTATCACCTAAAGAATTAAGGTGAATTATCCCTCAGCCCTGTAATTTCTCGGGAAATTAAATGGGAAAATGTCCTTACACAGTAGTATATATTTAATAAGGGTAAAATTGTATGGTTAAACAGGATTATTAGCACATTTACTGTCTTATAGTGGCTAACTGACAAAAGAGTAACTGACAAAGGTATTTCCCCCGACAAACTCTGTAAAGAGTTACCACTGTAATTATATTATTATTAATATACAATTATAATTATGAATTATTACGAATTTTTTCACCTATCTGTTACTTGTATCAGTCGTTCTTAAATACTTTTATCTAAATTTATGATCTCACGAGAATTGCCCCAAAAAAATCTAACATAGTTTTGTAATCTATTGAAATGTTACTTCCCTGAGATTTAGTCCAGAGACGTCTAGAGTCGGTTTTTTGGCTCAGCCGCCGCGTTGTCTATTAGAAATATTAATATTTTAACCCGATCGATTTCTCGGTGGCGCAAAATTAATCGAGACTCAAGGAAATCCAGATATAATTAAAGATACAAACGCCTTTCACTGGACCTCTTTATGGTACTAAAGCTGTGTACACACGGTACCAGTATGCGGTAAACCTCAGTTACTCAATTACTAGAGTTATAAGTGTTATTATAATGCTTGTCATATTTTATATTTATTCAGGGGTAATAGTCAAAAAAGTCTAAAGTCAAAATTAATAATCTATTTATAAGTGTTCAATGTACACGTGCGTTAATGAATAAAATTAATTAATATTAAATCAAGGGCACATAGAGATACAGACAGTATACATTTTTAGAATTAAAAAAAATGATGAATCCACACCTCGATCCTACGTGTTCTAATTACATCTTTGCATAAGGTAGGTGTTATATAATAACACTAGCGGCCAGTTCCGGCTTCGCTCAGATATCGTCATATAAAGACTATTAATCAAAATTAAAACTATCCTATTTTTCAAGTTGGCTCAAACTGCACACGGTGGGCAAATTTGATTAAAATCAGTTAAGTAGTTTAGGAGTCCATCGCGGACAAACATCGTGACAGGAGATTTATATATATTAAGATAAGTAATGGTTCGTAGATACACTGACAGTATTTATTAGAGTTATTTGTCCGATATGGGGATATCACAGACTAGAAATAAAATAAACGGCTGTATTTTCCACCAAAGGCTAGGATAAAACCGGAAACTATCAAGTTACAAGTTACGAACTTTACCCTAAAGTAACTCCAGCTTCGATCGCAGATCTGTTTATGAGTTCCTGGTGATGCCTAACCTAGCTTACCTTTCAGTTGGAAATGGGTTCAAGCTGTACAGTTTTCGCTCTTATGTAGAAGACCTTTATGAACGTTCTTGTATGGCATTGCAATAGGGATTATAGGAATAAGGTCAGTCGATAACTTTTTTATTGAATTTGAGGAAATATTAAAGTTACCCACTTTTGATTATTATAAACTAGTTAAAAGTAGTTTTACCCACGTATTTCCCGTTCCCTTAGTTTTTCCTCAATAATAAATCACTATCATATGCTTTAATCTAACTATGTATGTTTCAAATTTCAACTGGATCCGACTTTCACATTTATAATAATAGAATTAAATAAATTATCAAAAAAATATTTTTGGTGTGTATCAATAATATTGGCAAAATTATAAATATATTAAAAAACATATTTTTTTAAAAATGAATTAGTGACCGTTCAACACGAGGCAAAATATTGTTACATAAATCATTGTGATGGTTGCGTAAAGTCAAAAAGAGTAAAAATAGGTACACTGATTTATTTCAGATTTTCCTTAAGGAAGACCAATAATTAGTTTACGTATACGTCAATAATTTTGTTGACAAAACAGTTGATTCACAGCCCTGACATCAATTCTCCCTCATGTGGGAACAGTTTTTAAGGATGTATTGTGGAACTAATTATAGTCAAATTATGTAATAACGCGGTAATAATATTATCTATTAGTATACTTGACCGTCATTCCGCCTAATGCCCAAGCGACACGAGGCTAGTTTTTCAAGCAAGCAAGCTAGTGCCGCTGTAGACAACGCTACGCAACGCTAGCTATGTCTATACGAAACTAGAAATACTAACTTACTAACACTAGCTACATATATATATACACTTCGGAGAGTGTTCAGCTGATCTGCATGATCTAATACCACCTTGCCCTTTCTTCTATCGGACTTCTGTTCACAAAAGGGCGCATGGTTGATGTTCCAAAAACGCGAACGAAGAGATTTGATTCCACGTTTTTGATAAGAACGTCTAGGTTGTGGAATACGTTGCCTGAGTGGGTTTTCCCTGATGGTTACAATCTTGGTGTCTTCAAATCGAGAGTGAATCGGTTTATTCTAGGTGAGCACGTTCCATTGTAGATCTCATCGTCGCTTAACATCAGGCGAGATGGTGGTCAAGTGCGAACCTATTATATTAAAAAAATAAGCTTGAAAAACAAGCCTCGTGTCAGACTACGAGCGTACTAAACCTATAAAAACTGATTCACTCTCGATTTGAAGATCATCCATGGAATCCTTGTCCATGGAACTATAATAATCGAACTTCACATCAATGAATGTCGTTTGATCTTATAATAATAGCACTTCACTGCGCCCAATTTTTCTCAGATTTGTCCAGGGGCTATTCCGGAAAACAAAAACGTTTTTTTTTTTTAATATTTGGAGATAAAACAAAAGATACAATTTAGCGTAAAAAAAAGAATAAACATTAATTACTCTATTAACCAAAGCAAGTATCAAATTATAAAACGCGGACTAGTGTGACACCAGCGCACAGATTGCCTGTAGTCATTTTTCGAACCCCTACGGTATAAAATAATCTTATGAATGTAAATCTACTTGAAAGGTCAGATCGACGTGGTCTGGACCTCGTCGGCGCCTACGGATGAAACAGAAATAAGTATCCTCTCGAACTAGTATTATAAATGCCAAAATATGTTTGTTTGTCCCATGGATTATTCGGTTTTGACTAGACTAAAAATTGTTAGAATTTGATTCGTTTATTTACTAAGTCAGATAGTAGCAATCCAAAAAACATTACTTGACTGTAATTGATTCCACAACCCGAGACCTAAATAAATAAATGGAAGTAATGTATCAACTGGATTTCTTTTTAGTTATTGACATTTGGATCTAATTACTTGGGATTAAGGATTTATATACATATAACTCAGCTCATATCTCTGGGTGACAAACACAGTGCAGTGCCAGGTAATTTGGACTCTCCATGTTCCAATATCTGCGTGCACAATGCTGTTATGGGCAGGCGTGTTGCTCGTTCCGTCACATTATTCATAAAAAACCAACAAATCTAAGCTAAAACATAGAATTTCGCATTTATTCGATCCAGGATTTATTTTACGCGCATACATAATATTGGTATTAATTGGATTTAGCATATTCCTTTGTTCAAATAAAGTGCTATCATTATATTATGTATGTTAGGTACTAGATAATAGATATGTTACACAGTACAGTACATAGGTACACAGTTATTCTTATAAAGATTATTGTCTGTTAACTTATATCTTGTTTTAATTTATTGGTAAAATAATAAAAGTGCGGGCAAACTCGGGAGTAATAACAAGTATTCCTATAAAACCTCCTCGGAGCAGTAAATTGAAACCTGATCCCGGCTAAATATAGACAGAAACTTAAGGATATTGCGTTGCTTGCGAGGAAGTTGCAAACATGGAATTCGTACCAATTTTGCTAACAAATTTTATTTTTATATTTGTAAATAATTAAATTTACTGCAAAATTTAAAATTTCAAAAAAGATAGGTACATAAAAGATCTGAGTCTTGAGAGGCTTTATCGTTGTCTAGCAGGTATGGATATACTATAACATATATTTTCCAAGTGCACAGTGTTAAACAGTGATTTCAATTTTATTATTTGCGTTCCAATAACTCTATTGCAGTGTTTTGTTATCGACAGACCACCTAGCACATATCCTGCTCGTCAAATCTTTCCATATTATAAAAAACTACGAAACTTTAGTATGAATTACTTTACATTTGGTTTGTTATTCTTTCGCACCACTTGTCTAGCTCATTAAGCTCGAGTAGCCGTCCAACCTCATTGAGTCGACTGTCAACCTACACACTCCAGTCAGTTTAAATCTTCCTTTGAAAAGTTGCTTGTTACTTATTCGGATAATCATAGTTTATTTGAATATTGACAATTTACGGGCTGCGGTCAATTGGGTCACTCCGGTCGAGTTATTAGCTCTACTGTTGAAATTTATACGTAAATGGTAGTTACGAGTACTGTTTCTCTTAAATGTATAAGGTTGCGCAGGTAGGGCGTACTTAGTTAAAAGACACTCGTTATAGTAATTTCAGTAGAAACGACTGATTAAAAGTTTAGCTGGAAGAGATTTATTTGTATCAACATGAAAAGAACAAAATATTATTTAAAGTTTTTCAGGTAATCTAAGGAGGAAAAGTTTTTTAAGATTGGAGTGCCCTATCTGTGGTGATATAGTAATTGTGTATAAAGTAATTACGCTTAAAACATTTAACTTTGACAAAAATCAATAAACATGTAAATAACGTTTATATAAAAATAAATATCTATTTAATCATTTCCATGATACATCCACATGGATATTAAAACAATGATCATGTCAGGATATTAAACAGTGAGATAAAATACAGGAGACTTATGTATTGTCATCAGTGGGTCGATCCATGCTGAAAATGATGATGGTGATGATAATTAGTCAACTCACGGACACTCAGAACGGATCGTTAGTATAAAATAAAATACATAGAATTTATAAACATGCGGTACCGAATATGGCAGCTAGTGCCGGCGACGTCCAGTCTGCTACACCCTACGCTGCCTGGTATTTAGCACACGCCTTAATAAGCGTGCTATTCGCGCCCAATGGCCACACCTAGGCACTAATTCGTTAGCTCTAGGTCAAGTTTTTGTACCTAGTGCATAACTTGAATTTTGTTTTAAGCTATCACACAAGTACACTAGTATTTTTAACTAGCACCGACGCGTTTCACCCGCATAATTCTTGTTATTTGTTATTCCCGACTATTATTAGTCTATGTATCAAATATACGATGCCCATTACGGTTCGTTCTGTTTAAATACCTAACTGATAACCCGCTAACTCTCATTTGAGCTTGACAGATCCGAATCCTACGCCTGTTACCCCTGTAATGGAATGCAGTATGTCTTTTCTTGTCTCTCGGCCTTGTCTCCTAACGACTAAGTTATGACGTTACATTGTTCATTGACAGACACTGAAGAGGAACATCTTCCTCTACTTTAGTTTTTATCTTTTGCTCGACAAAGTCTATGTTTATGTTAAAATGGGCAAGATACATGTGTCAAGTAGTTTGCGCTTCAGCGAAATCAGAAGTTTTTCTTTAAGTATTTCATGGTCCAATAGCTCTTCCTTAAAGAAATATACATACATCCCTTCAGTTGCTACTCACTCAGGTTTGTGTGTATTTCATTTCATTACAAATGTTTAATGGAAGTTTGTAATAAATTCGTCTGGCCCGAGTCTGCCGCTTTTAAGCCTAATTTATAACATGTTTTACAAAACCGAGTGCGCGGCTAAACTTAGCACGGTCGCTGTTGCCAACTGCGAGCGTTTGTCATCCAAACATTTCACTTGAACTGGGGTAAGTAGCTATGAGTGTATTTAAATAACTATCAAACAATGTTTCATGCAAAGAGTTTACATATACTACATATAGAGTTAGAACAAACGCATAACGCCGAAAGCACGGGTCTGATCTCTCTTGTGGAAGTATCATACTTTTGTCGCAGCACATCACTCTAGCTACCATATTTATACCTCATATGATTACAATTGGTACAAAGGAACCATGCGGAAGACCCTGATCTATTCTTTATCTAAGGTTTCATGTTTTAACAAACGTATTTCTGACAAATAAACAGTTTGATTTATCAAGTCGATAATGCAGTATGATATAAATTATATAACTTGAATGTTTCGATGTTTGGATGGCCTTTTTTTTAGTTAAATCAATTCAAACTCGGGGGCTCCGAATCAGCAGATGCCGTTCTCCCGACTAGACCAGCCGTCAATGAGTAAAACTACAAATATAAGCTCAGAAGATTAATTGTTGTTTAGCTCTATTCGCTATATTATTCGCTGTAGTGCGAATTGCTTTGATAAGGCTGACGTAAAGAGTAGGACGTAGAGTCTTTGAGTAGACACGTTGCCTGCACGCGACACGCCGAGAACCCGACACCGCGGTCAGATGAACGCCGCTACTTGCCCTCTGCTCTATCGTGGACCTACTCAGGACACCTACTGATATTATAAATGTGAAAGGTTGCTTTTATTCCAAAGCAAGTCATTAAATATTCCCAAAAAACAAAAGATTAAACATTTATTGTGACAAAAACTTAACCTAATTAAAACTATTGTTGGTACTCTAAAGACAATTGGGGCATAATATTGTTTATTTAATTTACACATTTTTGTCGCAATCCACCTCAGCTCAGCATAAGGCCAATTCTATGTACTTGTAATGATGAATAACGACACACACTATACCTACATCCTACGGTTGGGATCCCGGGGCCTTCTCTAACAAGGAAGTAGGTACGGTTCCACCACACTGGCCCAGTGTGAGTTGGTGGATGACGCATACCCTCGAAAGGTTCTGGGAACGTGTCGGTTTTTTCACGATAATTTCCTTCGCCGTTTTTAAGTGGAATTCGCGTCACCGACATACTTATGTAACGGCGTAGCGTCGAAGCGGCGACAGAGTATCTATCTATCTAATATAAAAATAAATGGCCGATATGATTGTCCTAAATTCGCCTCTGTAGCATTATCCGGTTCCTCGATCCCACGCCGCGCCGTCTGAGTACATCTAACCATTTTAAAATCATTTCTACAAATACGTTATTTATACAAACCTCGACCGAGATGGGAGGTCCTTATGAACGAGATCCAACCGTTTTCGTGCAAACTTCTTGCTTGCAACTTATCGAAAATAAACATTGTTTGTTTTTAACATACATTGCCATGTGTAGAGTTAATAATTTGCTGAAATTTCCTATAAAGTATAAAGTGACTTGACAATGGCATCTAGTTACATAACATTTCGCGAAACCTCAAAAAGAAACCACGAAGTTATTTAAAAAAAAATAGTTTAATATACACATTAATGGAATAATAACATGTAGTGGACAGAAAATATTGGATTTATTACCAAGTAGCGATTTACCCGTTAGCTTTATCCGTGGTGTGTATAAAATATAGCCTACCTATACAGCACTCGGTGATTACGTAGGTACATATCCAATGATGAAATCGCAAAATTTTGAAATCTGTCCAGTAATTCCTGAGATTAACGCGTTCAAAAAATAAGTTTTTTAATATGCAGATTAGCAAATATTTTTGACAAGGAACGAACAGATTTATCCGTCAATGTCAAAATTAAATGTAAAAATACAGATAGTTAAATCTTTATCAAATCAATCAATCAAATTGCGAACCATTACATCCATGTATTACTCGTCCTTTCAATCTGAATTTATATTTCTAGACCAAAAAACTTAACGCATTGATAAAATAATAAGCTCAGTTTTTTAATAAATTTCTTGGTTGCCATTATTTTTTGCCAAGCTATATTCTTAGCTGTAATTCGTTTCAGTTAAAATTAGAACGACTTCCAATAGCCACTCTACATTGTAGCTATGTACATTTGTTTTTCTTTTTCATACTCGTTCACACTTTTTTCACGTCTGGTGTATATGTCGTTTTAAAAATAAAATTATCAACAAAGTCTGAAGTACTGAATGACTTCCCACGGACCTCGTGCGTGAATGAAAGGCCAGTTTATTTATTTGTATGTATTATGTTTATATGTCATTATTTGTGTATTATGTTTATTTATGACATCCTTCCGATAAGAGTTGGATGAGATCCCAAGCTGTCACATTTGAGATCTGAAGACGACCGTTGGACTTTTATAATCTCGAATGTGTGATGAAGTAATTTTACAGGAGGTTGCAGAATAATGTAGTCTCTTTGCAGACAGTTCGTTAGTCTCTACATGTTTATTAGTCTTTGCGACAAAGTCTATTAGTCTTTGCAACAAAGTTATCAGCATAGTCTTCGCTAGATATATGAATAGGTAGATATAGTTAGTAAGCTTAGGTCAGTAGGGACTTGCGCTTTTTGCAGGTCTATTACGAAGTCCGAAAACGATATATCGGCCGAAGTTATGGACGAAACATCCATAACTTCGGCCGATATATCGTTTATCGGACTTTGTAGTAGACCTGCTGTTCTAGTACAAGTTCGGTAGTCATTTGAGGCCAACTCTGTCCTTGATCCCTAATTTAGATTTGATTTGAACAAGATCATGCTTATCTTTTTCCCCTTAAAACTAGGTTTTTCGAAACTGTGTTTGTGTGTCGTGTGGAATGTTTGTGGCTTAACTCAAATTTTCATTCCATTGAGATGAAGATTCAAAATTTTCATTCCATTGTTGGCTGAACTGTATCAACATGGTCTGAGATCAAAATATAATGTTGATACTGTTTCTGATAAAACTTGCTATATTGAAAAAAATCATTACATAAATCTAAACAGGAATAAAGTTTTAAAATCATTATAATCATTTTTTTTATTATAAAATAATTATCGTGATGTATTTTACATAAAGTCGTTAAAAACATACTTTGTTCTACTTGTCAAAAAGGTGGCAAAATGTTATCGATAGGATTTTTCATTAATTTTTCAGTGAATTAGATATTTCATCCGTATTAGCCAATTCCCGTAGTGATAATGTAAAATGAGCCTTATCATAATATGTACATTGGACTTCATATTATTGTCTTTCATTAAATAAAAGATAACACAGTGATATTTGAAGAAAAGCTAGAAATTGTCGCATTTACAACAATTACTTGTTACTGTGAACGCGAATCTTGAGCAAAATAATCATACTATAAGAGTGAAATAGCTGTATATTTGCTGTTTTGTCTTCAACGGTACGCTGTGAATATTCGTGGTGATAATAAACAAAATTAATGTATGCTGACCAGACGCTAATAAGTTTACTTGGCCAGACGTTCGCAATAAGAAGAAAACAAACACACGGGCACAGACGGGTAATAATTTTTTTCGTATTTTTTAACAACTGCATAATGTTTAACGAGTCTTGACGACGTGCTTATGAAACACGTATATTTGATTGTGGATAGCTTTATTATTTGACGAAATATTTGTAAAATTAGTTGAAGAAAATCCGCACAAATTGGTTATTTTACTGGTAAAGCTTTTTATGAAACGTCTGAACCTTAAAATTATGTTGCAATTCCGTAAATCAGTACAGATCTAACCTTCATTAAATCTCCACTTTTCATCAAATGCTTTGAATGTAGAAAAGGGATTATTACTTCATGATAGACTTATTTTTAGTTGGATATTTTTAGAACCATTATAAACAGTGACACAAAGAAGCAAAATAAGTTGTTACTAACCGGCTTCAGGCTGACTTTATTATTGTACAGTTTAAGTGTTATAAAAGGGGTTTGTTTCGAAAATAGTCGAAAACAAATGATTCTAAGCAATATTTAGGTTATTAAAAATCAAGAAATGTCGATCTTTTTGTTAAGTTTCAGCTAGCAGATTTTTATATCTATTTAGATTTAGATATAAAAATCTGCTAGATATATTAAAAAAACATAAAAGTAGATTCAGCAGTATTTTAAGTTTTAGAAGTTGGCTATTACGTTTTTTTTAAAACAATAAAAGAAAATTTGTTTCTTCATTTACTTCCACCGAAAAGGTGGTTTCCCCTCGTAATAATTATAAACGGTATTTCTAGGCATCACGTGCGTATGCGCACTGAAATCTTACAGTTAAGATAAAGTTGACGCTTGTGCTACATTTATATTTACCCAAACACGGTAACGAAATGTAATCAGACGTAAACAGAGATTTTATATTTATTTACCTTCATATTACGTGTAATCGTGAAAAAGATTTACATTTAACTTATGGCTATGTACATTATCAACGTAGAGAAATGATTCATTTGTTTTCTTTAAACATTCATTTTTATTGCAATTATCATTTTACATAAAATGACAATAATTAATTAAGTGTAACAAAACCTAACCCACGATAAACAAGTATTGTAAAATATTTATTACACATCACACTTTAGATTATGCATTTTTTCTCGTAACCACGACCATTGTAAAAGTTATACTTATCTATTGCAAATGCAAATGTTTAAGTATATGCAGTATTGTAATCTTCTTCAATACTGAAGTGTATCGAAATCAATAACTAAGCTATTTTTGTGGAAATGCTTCCGTTTATCTTACTAGAATACGAAAGTGCCTCCAATAATCCCCGGTCATAAGTAGTAGAACGCGAAGTCTTTATCTATTTGCTGACGACAAATTATTTTACAATATGTTTTTTTACTGGTTCTTAGTATGTTACGATATTGTCTCGTAGATGGTACCAGGTTTAATCTTTCCTCTAAACAGTGGTTAATTGATACATTGACGTCTATCGTTGATGTGAAGTTTTATCGAAAAAAATCAAAATATGTTCAACTCTATCTCAGTGTACTTTAAAGATAATTTCGGAGCTATTGTACAATTCATTTCATAAAGTATTATTAACTGCATTAGCCATGCGCTTTACCACCATTTTACTGAAGTAAGTAATGATGCGGACTTAGTTTTTTTTCAAATTGTCTTTTGAATTGTTTTGTCCTGAATTTTAGGATAAAAAATATGTTTTCGTTGTTTCGACTCTTTGACTCTAGTTACAATTTTCTATATGTAGCTTTTTTGCAATTGCCCTGACGTCATATGTGTCATTGGACTTTTAACCGGTTTGCTATTATGTAACTACCTCTTTTTTTTTTTTTTTTTCTAACTGAGCTATGACTGCTGGCCCGGAGGCCCCTACTGCCTATCTGACTATTGGGTTAGCGCCGGAGGGCTGGGACCCAAAATAACCTAACCTAACATTCCTAACATACTTACGAAGTCTAACCTGAAAGAAAAATCGAACTAAGGAGAGAGAGCTATCTACCTAGCTATCTAACTCATACATACATACCGAAAACATAAGCACTCTAGCTGAGCGCTATCGGACCTAGTGCGCCCGTGAGCCGCATGTCGCGGAGGGCAGTGACGCGGGTACGGTGACTATCTCACTCACGCGAGGGCGCCTAGACGGCACGGCCTCGGCTCGCGCTGTCACCGGGGAGAAATTCAAGGTTCGGCACTTAGTGCCTATTGACAGAGTTACTGCCTACACCCACCGGGTCGTGACGGGAACCGAACCCGGTACTACTACGCGAGTTACTATGTCTACTGACTTATTATTGGGGAAAAATGCAAAGAGAGACTTTGCCGGCTGGCTTAGTTTTGTTTTAGAACGACTATGTCGGCTGACTGATTTTTATAAGGGAATTAGCTAAATGTCATCTGACTGATTATTAATACTAATAATTCAGAGATTGTCTTCGGACTGATTATTAGGGAGAGACGAATTAAAGGCGGGTGAGGCTTGTATAACTACCTCTATAATCAATTTGTTTTTATATAGCGTAACAAATGATTATAACGTAACAAATTATTATCTACTTCATATCAAATAAAAAAATGTAACAGTGGTGATACTACTTTAGCTGACTTACATACATTCACGTCTTATCTGCATCTTGATTCAAAACATTTTTGTTCTCATTTTTACTTTTACGAGTAGAATTAGAAACATTTGGTCCTATTTCAGAATGACAGTTGTTAGTGACAGACTGATTAAACACAATGTCAAATTATTGGCACCTACGTAAATTTGTCATATTAATCTAACAAAATAATAAATACAATAACTAAATCACACCTTTGGCAAAATTTTGAATTTGGGACGGTTTTTTCATAATTATGAAATTATGTTACATTTTTTCTAGTTTGCCTCAGATGAACTCTACTGCCTATTACTACCTAGTATTTTTTATTTTATTTATTTATTTAGGTTATCGCAGAAATTGCAGAGCACACAATTATATAACATTAATAAACTCGTACTTTCGATCTGTACGCATTTCTTACCTTCACCTCATGAAAATCAAGATTAAAGATTAGATAAAAGACATCAAGGTAAAACTGACAATTAGGAATTTCGTCAAATTGCACAATCTTATAACAAGTAGGTATGAGTTTGCCAAATTTAAATTTCTCAGTAAATGCACTCTGAGTAGAATATACCCGACAGTAGATAGAAACTGATTACTTGAAATCTAAATACATATTTTTTTTTTTTTTTGCCAACCGTATTCTAAATATTAACTCATAGCTTACGCAAACCAAAAACCTGTCACTTTTTCAAACCAATTGGTAAATAATATATTTTCGATACTTCTAACGTCAAGCGATCTCGAGATTAAGCTTTATTTTGAGAAGATATAGTTAGAGTGGCATTTAGATATAGTTTTGTATTCAGAAAAATGGTTTTATCTCTCATATCTGTAATGCCAAAATAAAAGTACATTGGTTATATTAAACATTAATATAAATATATCTACTACGATAGAGGTCAGTGAGCTCAATGAATCATGTTAATTAATTTACATGACTTGAACTTACGACGATGGTTCTAGAAAGATGGTCACATCAAAGAGAACTACAAATTTATACAAAACATAATTTGATCAGATAATCGGTTGTATAATTTTTTCCGAAGTTATCGCGGCGTTGAGAGTTTGTGGCAGCGAAGTGATTTATGTTTACTCCAAAACATTGGATACTTTTTTTATATTCTCCTTCGGTGTTACAACCCTTTGTGGGTTCACTTCCTTTCACTTCCCTTGGCCTCCTCGGGCTAATACAGAGCTAGCTTTTTATCTAAACTTTTCTTCTACGCAGGCTTCTCTCATTTTTTTCTACGCAACCCTTCCATCGCTTTTGAGGTCGTCGAACTGGTCCTATATTTGCTGTGGTTCACATTTGTAACGTAATTAGGTTACAGTCTGGAATAAGTTACTTTTGCAAACAAGTTACTTTTTATCCCGGGAAAATGACAGGAACGGGAACTGCGCAGTGCTGGTACTGATAAATTATAGAAATTTAGCAGACTTTTTTATAATTTATAGTAACTTTATTATCATGTAAGTATACGTGATAGATAGCGCAAGATAAATCAATGATCGAGGACGCGTCGGTGACGAGCCATCAATGGAAGATCATTCCAATAACTTATATAACAGCAACGCTTAAATAAACGGATATTATCTAATCTTATCTGATTTCTTTTACAATGTATCGGGTAAAATTTTGTAATCCTTTTTTTTAAACTAGCTGACTGACCCGGTTTCACACGTACAAACTTTTAACATTAAAAAATTTTGTGAAAAGTATAGCTACGTTAGAGAGTTCGCGCTAACGCCGTATGTGTCAAATGTGGAACACCATGGAAGTTTTAGTTACCGGATTCGACATAACCCAACCGCAGTCTCCTTAGGCTAAATGTTATGTGTAAATATTGTCCCTGCACGTAAAAAAAGCTTAACAATGTCCCATCAAACGGCTGGCTTGATCGTTTCTTCACTCTCTCTACAGATCTGTTTCTAAGTTTCATAAATCCGTAATCGTCATGACTAAGTACCAAAACTAGGATATTAAAAAAACTTTAATGCGAAATATACTTACATGATTCATAACTCTTCTAAATAATTCTAAGAAACAAGAAATTTAGACACGAACATGATTTAGCGAAAATCACAGCTGTTTAGTCACTCAGTGTATGTTAGTGTTTAATTTTCCCGCCGCCTCTGCGGCGCCCGCGTGTAATGCAGACCCGTGAAAACCCGTGAAATCGACGAATCATTCGAATTGCCCATTCAGTTTTACAGAACGTTGTTTCTCACCTCTATGGTAGATTGACTAGGTAATGACTGGTGTTGGAATTAACTGTTGGTATTATGTTGTTATACTTTTTTATTGATGTCTTATTTCTACATTTTAACTAAGCATTGTAGTCAAAGTCAAAGTACTTTATTCATAAATGTACAATTTACACGTTAATTAAAAAAAAAAACAAAAGAAAGAGCACACAAATTGTTTACATTTTCAATGTTTGAAATGACCACCAGTAGACTATCTACGTGTACTTAGTCTGTGTTGTTTTCTAAACATTTGCTAAAGCCGTTGTAGGAGTAACTTTTGCAGTGCTTGTACACATTACAGAGTTCCCCTTTGGAAGCACCACACTGCTGCTAAGCTGTTCTACCGCTAAGCATTAATATGCAAGCATTACTATGCTCCTGTTTAAAAGGAAATGGTTCTAGAAAAAATATAAGGAATAATGATAAATAATCTTATACCTCACGAGACGAGCACAGTGCAGGGCTAAGCAGTAACTTGTTTCCTTTAATGCAGATCATTTATTTTGGAAAAAAAATTTATTTGTAAACTAGAACTAATATTTGTAGTGAGAATGGAGCCTCAATATTATACAAATTCTTATGACTAACTGTCAACTCATGTTGGATTAAGTACACCTAAGAGTGATTTCAAGATTGCTACATTAGAACCATAAATCACAATAATAAACTCAGCTATAAATTTTCATACGTTGTGATTGACTAGTCTAGTGTCACAACTAATTATGTGCTATTAAAATCACACAATTGACTTCCGCTTCCTACTTTACAGTTCCGGTTCACAGTAAATTACACTACAACGATAATATTATTAAAATAATTTTCAATAAATAATAAACCGAAACGTAATATATTTCATTTTGACTACATAAGTACAAATTTAAACTTAATTATTAACGATTTCTTCTGTATTCTCATTTACATATCTACTTAATTCTAAAGAAGTAACCCCAATATCTATAAGTCACTAAGAATACCAACGACCCAAGTTTGAAATGCCGTAAAATAAGAAAAAAAATCTGTGTGATTTAGAATCGGCTCATTTATTCAAAATTAGAACGTTATCAGCGTCATCTTTCCCTTTCCGCTAACGACTTATCGCTCTCGGTTTCAGCGCGGCCGGCCGCGGGTGGCAGACTACACTTCAATCGTTAACCACTCTATTATTATGCCGTATTAAATTTATCTCTAGTAATCCAAAGCCCACCTGTGCGGTTCAACGGCACTAGCCAACCAGTCCGTCTGGTTAACCGGCCCGCGCTACTTACACCTGTCAAATCGATCATCGGCCGATTCTCGACCTTATCACCCACGCAATAACCATGTTGTCATCATTAATGAGCGGAAACGGGTTTTGCCGCCAAAGCGCCATTTATTTATTTATTTTTTTAAACTGTATCTCGGTCTGGCTCTGGAAGTTTGCGATTAATGCCAGCGCCTGCGAATGTAGATTATTTTGTTCTTTTTTAATTCGTTCTTTTCTGGGTGGCCTGTATAGCGCCTACTATACGTCACTGTGTGTCATTATTACGCGGGAAAAAAGTTTTGCCTTATAGCAATATACAATGATTGCTACCTTGAACTTTGAGTAAATGTCGTGCAATTAGGTGCTTGTGTTTTTTACAGTGCTATTTCCATACGAAGAAAATAAATAAAATGTGTAGAAAATTACGGCAATTTATGGATTTACTGACAAAATAAGACAATTATTTTGCGAATTCTCACAGATAAAGCCGGTAGTTATATTATCAATATGCTCTGATGTATTACTTAAAATTATGGTTAGGCGGAAAAAAACTGAACCTTCTGGGTTCAAATAAATTTCAACAAGCACTAAAGAGCTCGTTAAAATCCTCTTATTTATGGCTTAATTAAAGTATCTCGGTTAAGACGACTCCGAAGCCGGTAAATGATTATTGTTTGAAGTTTATCTGTTTATTGCTCACGATGAGTTAATACCCCGTAAATAAATTGATGGTTTTACTCAGTCAGTTCTTCAAAAGCCACAACAGATAACCTGACATTTTTTTAATTATTTTTTTTTTGATACTTATATCGTAATTTACAATTTTACTCAAACTGAAGAAAGCAAATAAATATAGGTAACTTTATTTTTAAATTTAATTTTCTTGTTAGTTTATTCATCTAAATTTAAAAACCAACATCAATAATTATTTTCTCTTTTTCGTATTATATTTTAAAACCATATATACTAACACCAACCACTATAAGTTCTTCACACTTTTCGCCGTCATACGTTTATATAAACTCGCTTCTCGATTATTCCGCGGCTTTCCTACCTGATTAGTGGCAACATTTTCCTACACCACTACCTTATATAAACGATCTACTGAGTTTTACTTTACGAATAAAACCGTCAAGTTCATATGAAGAAAATTGGTTCTATCAATTGGCCAGTGCTAAAGTTATGTTGGTCGATATAATAGACGCGCACTTCATAAAGCGACTTGACTGGTTGCACGGTCTATTTTTACACAAATAAACTTGATCTAGTCCGGTGCGCTATTATGTAGCACTTGAAACACTAGCTTTTTTACCAGAAAGGGCGTTTACGTTTAACCATAGCCTCTCCTCCGGTTTTAATATTTCTTCTATTCTTTTCAACATTCATTTTAATATTACCAATACATTTTGAAATTTGTAAATAGGTAATTGAAGCGTTCGTTACATTTTATTTACGAGTAAAAAAACGTAAAATTGCTATGGATTACCAATGGTCATGCCTATTCTATACAGTAGCAAATCACTGAATCACTGCACTAGTATTATTAACTACAGGATATTTACAGAAATTAAATTGTGGAACGAACCCTATATCATGCAATTTACTATCTTAAATAAGTTACGTATGTAATAAATACGTTATGAACTATTTATCTGGGGTAACAGCATGACCTTACAAATCACAAAATGTTCTACAAATGTTGAATGACTTTGATGACTTGATCTTTTTATCTTTATTTGTACTAAAAATATTTTACAAAGTGTCTATCTACTTTGTAACAGACTGGAAAATAATGAGTAGGTATCTGGGTCTATGAGAGGAAACCACCATTTTGATACAATCAATAATTCCATAGATCCGGAAATATAAAACAGTTATTTACGCCAAAAGTTACTTCTACTGCTTATTAATCAACAAGATTTACACATACAGCTACAAACAAATAGTAGTATGACTTAATCTAATGCGACGTGGTAACAGGCAGAACCGATGACGGGGACACTAATTGTTAGATTCCCCAATTCCATATTTAATTTCGAAAACTGTAATTTCCAAGAGTTTGACAGTGACAGCCAACACAACAAAAATGTCCACGAAACGTTTTCATCCATCATGAAATGGAAAGTGGTCATATTCCACACAAAAGAAGTGTGTCACCCAAATACTTATCTATGACCTTGTCTTAGCTTTCAATTTCATTTGGATCATTGTCATAAACAAAAGCGTCTTCGCGTCTTCACTTGCGCTTGCGCTGACGTGAAAAGAAGATAATGACGGTGTCATAGGCAACATAAACTGTATAGTGTATATGGAGCCGAGTCAATGGAATAAGCATTCCACTAGATACATCGTTAGTCCGTAAAGGCGTTTTTAGAATGCAAATGACCAGTCAAAAGAGATATCTATTATAGGTTTACACTTGACCGCTGATGTTGGGCGACGGTCTACGATGGAGCGTTCTTACCTAGAAGAACCGATTTACATCAGTATATATAGTTACCTATAAGATTAAACAAAATAGTGGCAATGATTCATTTTATTTGAGTTATTTGATAAACAAACGTTTATTTCAATAATTTACATCTGTTTTTCACCCATTTGTCACTCAGAACTGTATTCTAAAAACGCTTCATTGTTATTATGTTATTAAACAAGATTTCTTAAACCATCCGGTTTAAGAAACAGTACAAGAAACCTAAAATTTACCTCGATTATCTCTATTTTTTTTAAAACGATACTAATATCGGTTAATTCGTTTGGATGCTACAATGTTACTCGTAGAACAAACACGTCAAAGTTATAGCGCTCTTCTTTTTACGTCAAGGGTTACTTTAAATAGAATTTTAGAGTAAGTTTGGAAAAAATAGGTTGCCATTAACTAAGAAAAGTGTTTTTTTAGTATAAAGAGACATAAACTTGCAAAACCACTTGGAATTCAGTATATGCAAAAATTTACCATTATAATAGGTTGTAACACGCTTGTCTTAAGACATGGATTTGCTTGCCATATAGCAATCTAACACAAGCCTATTTCAGTAAAAAAACATGTAGGAAATAGGTATATAAGTATTCATAAATCTCTACCTGTCTAGTAGGTCTGTACGTATAGCACAAAGGTCGATGGGAAGGTTACTACTCATCCTCAACACTACAGCCGAGTCCAACCAACATACCACACCCGGTGAAACTATAGAACTGAATCAGTCCCCATCAATCTCTATTTTGTATTAAAACATACGATAGTAGCCCCGCATTTAGATAAGTTAGTCAGATCGCGTAATGACAATGCGTGAGATTGTTCGCGAAGATAGTCGCATTGTTTAGAATGTCCATCACATTTGCATGTCAATACAGAAACGAAGCCTCGGTCAAACCTAACTAACGGAAAGTTTTATGTAGAAAAAAAAGTAATATTGGTAGAAAGTGCTATGTAGTAAATGATTGACTGAATAGACTGCCTGTAAAACTCTAATCTGAGTACCTCAATTCTATAATATGAAACCCTCCTATTTTTTACAAACCATCACATCCACAACGACGATAGGTATATAAATCAATGTGTAAATAATACCCTTGCACTTTTATAAGTAACAATTTTTTTAATGGAAATCGAGATTGCACCGAGATTAATCTATTTGGTTAGCCCTGTTCTAAGCTAAGCATTGATTGTGCAATCTTTATGCGAGCCAAAAACCTATTGAATTTCTGAATAAAGACAAATAGACCAATCTTCGATAATAGTAACGTCAAATGTGTTCAAAAGAAAAATATGAGTCCAAGACAAGGTTTATAATAAGTTCACTTACATCGTACCATATAAGTATGGATAGACATACATTGTCCGTGGTAGCAGATGCTCCTACGAAACCCGTTTAAATCCGGCTCGAAGGACCAATTATTCCAGCTAGATTTTTTCCCAGCACCGCGAAGGAACGCCCTGGGTGGCAGCCGAGCAGTCTAGCTCCACGAATGTAATTACTATGCATGTGGTGTACGCAAGGACGTGGACAGAAAATTGCACCACAACCTGTGCTCAACACAGTGAACGAACAACCGAACTTAACTTTTTTTAAGAAAACTTTTTTTGTCTAATAAAAAACCTACGCTTTTAAAAACTCCTTTAGTCTGGTTAACGAGGCTGTAAATTGCTAGCTTATCGTTTTTTAACGGATACATTTTGGAGAGTGTGCAACAGATCTGCATGTTCTAATACGACCACGCCTTTTTTTCTATTGGATTGCTCGTAGTTCCAAAAAGCGACATCGTTTCATGGTTTCCAAAGACTCAAACGAGTAGGTTTGATTTCAGTTTTGTGATAAGAACGTCTAGGCTGGGGAATGCGTTACCTGAGTGGGGTTTTCCCAATATTTAGTGTCTTCATGTGAAAAGTGAAACAGTTTCTTACAGGTAAGTCTGTAACCCTGTAAATCCTGTTAAAACCCTGTAACCCTGTAAAACCTGTAACCCTGTAAATCCTGTAACCCTGTAAAACCCTGTAATCTTGTAAAACCTTTTTGTACACAATTTTTAGTAAAATAAATCTTAGTAATATTTAAAGTGAATCATTAATTTACTAACTTGAGTAACAGAGAGAACCGATGTCGATTGCGCCAGAATTATCATATGGCGGTTGGTGACAGTGCGTTCACTCCATCGGCGTCTTATGTTTACTTAATGAGCTGCCTTATTAGTGGCTTGGCTTTTTTTAGACACACTTTCCCTGTCGTCCCTCAACCGACTTGAATGAACTGACACAAGTAGATTCGCTAAAATACTGATAGACTGCAGGCCCGTGAACAAAATTTATGGGTCATCTGATACAGCAGGAGACCTATGTAGGATGATAGAAGTGTATAAAGTAATAAGATTGAGCACTATGCCGTCACTTGTGAGCTGTCCAATTGAGTGCAGTTGAAGAGGGAAGGTTCCAACCCTCGATCATTTCTCCTTGTCGCATGATTTTTGTACGGCATTGCGAAATAATGTATTAGAAGAGGTATACAGTTTTCCATACAGTTTCAATACCTCTTCTAATCTATTATTCCACAACGCCGTACAAAAATCATGCGACAAGGAGAAATATGATCGAGGTTTAGAACCCCCCCTCTTCAACTGCACTCAGTTGGACAGCTTACAAGTGACGGCATAGTGCTCAATTTTATTACTTTATAACCTTCTATCATCCTACATAGGTCTCCTGCTGTATCAGATGATCCATAAATTTTGTTCACGGGCCTGCAGTCTATGACTCACATTTCGTTATGTCAGTGTTCCGAATGGTGGTGATCAGACGGGGGTAAATCGCCTAAATAAAATGGCGTTGGCTTTGATACTGGTAACTCTTTATTTCGCTAGGGATAATAGTGGGGCAATGGCAAAGTTCTAACCGATTTAGTTGGACGGCCGCAGTATAAGTTTACGATAAAATTAATCCGTTGTAACGCTTTGTCGTGTTTAACGAACGGATCGAAACCCAGACACGCCTTATGGTGTTCTTTCGCTAGCTATATTTAATTTATTAGATTCAAATTATAAATTACATGATTGGTTAACAACTGAATCGCTAAAGATGTAAGCATTTTTTTAACGGAACTATAGTAGCTGGCGGTGGGTGCCTCTATTACCTGACGGACTTTGGGGTTAGCGAGGTCGCGCAGGACCCTCAAAAATGTAAGCAATACAGACTAATGATTTTATATAGTCGCGCTCATGCATGACTCAAAACTTGGTTCTAGTCTGGTCTCTTTTACTCACCATCTCTAGGCATCGCTATCACCGCCCTATTTTCTATATTTACATCACTTCTTGCATTTATCCTTCCAGTGCCAATCGACGTAGACAATTTAAAATGATTAATCTACGTCATTTAAACAAAAAAGAAATTCCAAAGAACCTTGGAGTCCGCAGATTGAATTTAAATGTCAATAACTTTCAATAAGTTCACGCAACTTTAGCAAGTTATGCCCTTTCCCTCCAAACTAGGGCGGCTAAACGCGCGATATTAACGCTACAAAACTACAGTAAAATTGTCCAATAACTTTAAAAGGTGCAGGTGGTCCTAATTGCACATTTGTTCCAGGAATTTAGACCGTATTAGTGAGAGATAAGGGGGAGATAAGTTGAGGTCATTACGCGTGTGGTCGCCAAGCAGGCTGCGATCGGCAGGCACTTTACGTGCTACGTTCAAAGCCGGTCCTACAATTACCGGTTACCGTAATCATACTAAAAGAACACTTACTAAGATAAATAAATGAATCTACTTGATTTCATTTCCACAGTAATAGTAAGTTTAGTATAAAATTACAGTTCTGTATGACTTGAACCGTTGAGTATATGCAAGAGGTCCAAGTACAAAGTATTCGTCACATATGTATGATAACTAACGTTTTATTTTCTATTTGTTTCTATCTGGAGGAAAAATAAGCGCGTGGAAAGCCACACAAACGATGTAAAGTACCAGATTCAAGTGCCAACCCACTCTTGACCATCTTGGTGAGTTGTGACTTTGTGCTCTCTCACTGTCAGAGAAGGTTCCGAGTCCCAGCAGTAGGAACATAAATTAACTGTTTATAATACTGACGTTGGACCTCCTTTGAATGTTTTATTTACTGTTGATTTTTACGTAAAATTACCACACGGTCCAATCAACCACAGCATTGCATACAAATTAAACTCACTTGGGCAGAATGTTTCGCGATATTTCAAGGTTTTATTTTTATATTTTTTTTTTATCGGGATTTATTAACATCTTCTCTAAAACATAATTAAAGATTTAATGTTAAAGATGTTAATATATATTATATTTTGTATTAAAAAAAGAGCAATCTATCAGCAGTACCTAATGATGTGAAACAGCTTCCTCAGGTTATAAAACTACTTACGACACCGCAAATCCTCTTGCTTCATAAATGTATTCCAGATAGTATCATGTCCTAGGCTGCTATAACTCAGTTACTCTCAACTTGTAGGTCGCATATTCATTTTTACGTATTTCAAAGAGACAAAGCAGGCATTAAATGGAGCAAGCACTACGAGACAGTTACGGGGTGTAGTCAGATAGCGCTATCGCATCATGTATTTTTGTCTTTAATAAAAAAAATGCTAATGCCATGACACATTTTTAAACAAAAATGTTAAGCATTGTACGCAACCACCTGCTTCAAACTAGTGTATCGTTTCCTTAATTTATCATTCTTTACAAAGTTTATTAAAACAATATTCAAGTAATAAGCCATCGGTATTCTAATTCACATTTTACGAGTAATTCACAGAGTAATCGGATTGATCTCAACGCAGAAACATACCTGTCAGTAAATGTCTTATCCGTTTAGAATTACAGAGGCAAGGATTGTCATTCCATGCCGGGATCGTTGGAATTGCATTGTGAACCAACACCTAGAATCAAAACGAAAAAAATGATTGGCCTCGTGTCTTAGCGGGTAGTAACTCTGCCTGCGAAGCCGAGTGTCGTGGGTTCGATTCCCACCCAGTGCAAATATTCTTGTGATGCATTCAAATGTTAGCACTGTGTCTGGGTGTTTCTATGTATAATAAGTATGTATTTAAAACTATATAAGTATTATATCCGCTATCTGGCCGCCATAGGCTTTGCTTAGTTTGAGGTCGGATGGTGTTGTGTGTGAATTGTCCACCAATATTATTTAAAAAAAACGCTAGGGTCAGTAGTAAAAAATCACGTCCATAAACTCACTCTGGTGAGAATTAAGTTAAAAATACAGACAGCCTAACATAAAACCTACTAATTTATGAGCCTGGTTAAAATGCAACCCGACTCAAATTCAGTTGGGTAACACTGATTCAACGGATACGAGTATACTTGGATCAAATTATATTACAAACTTAATGACTTCCTTTACTGCAAGTGGGTTAATCACCCGAACCCTTCACTTTGTAAACTCTTTGCTTCGGTCTATATTTCATTGGAACTGACCTTAAAATTATGTTCAGACAATCCATTTTAATTAATACATACAAAAATATTTGTACCTACTGCTATTCATGATCCATGTAAAAAATAAGGTATTATGAAGTAACTATTTTTTCTTTTAAGCCCCTAAATTAAAAGCTCATAACTTTGACGTGAGTAACTACATATATAACTGATATACATGTATGAGCATTTACTCGTTACATTTCTTTTTCTTGACTTATTTACTCATATTATTTTTACACAATGCAAATTGCAAATTCTTATTCTAACTAGTTTTGCCTTTTTTTTTTAAAAGTTGTGCTATCCAGACTGAAATCTAAGTTCTTTCAAAATTTCAGCCAAAACTGTTCAATCTTTACAATATAATTGAGCAACATCTAGACTCACATTTATAATATTATACTAGGAATGTTATATCTTTAATTCTACTTTATAGAACGTTTACTGTGCCCAACACGATAGTTTACGTATCACGAACCCTAGGTCGAAAAAACAATGTACAGCCCATACATTTCACAGCGTTTAAACGTAGTACTTACTAAATATATCTCGCAAAATTTTCTCGATAGGAACAGATGCTGGCAGGGCCATATCAATTACTGACGTTAGTTTCCAGTAATTCGATTCCAGTCGCCTTGACACAAAACTCTATTGGTTCTAAGATCGCTGCAATGATGGATGGTTCCATACTCGTAGCTCGCTGATACTTAGATGCAATGGAGCCCAATAACAGTCATAGCCTTACTTTATAATAAACAGTCTTTTGTTATCTAGATGACATGAATTGTTGTACGGGAGATTAATTGATGGTCAAGACTTTATTTAGTACAAGACAAACAAAGTATGCACCTGATAGTAATCAGCACTGTCCATTATAGCTAATATCACAATGCAGTTATTTGAATAAGAAGAGTCCAAATCATTGCCTAGCACTGCACTGCGATCGCCACTCAAAAATTGAAAATGATTGATCTCTTTGCCCTGAAATTTAAAAGTTTGCTGCTTACTTCATGACTGTATAAATACTGGCAAATATGTGACACTTACGCAGACGGACTCTGCAAAGAGCGTAGTCCGTTGTCCGCAGTCCATCGTAGTCCGTAGTTTCTGAGATCAGAGCGTTCAAACAAAAATCTTCAGCTAAAGGGGGATCCAGGAGGATGAGGGTCATGACCCACCCCCTTCCCCTAGGGCTGGGTCCAGAACCTAGATGAACCACTAATTGAAAACGCACGCATGCATTTATCACAAGGTCTTGTGACTTGATCACGACTAAATAACCACCACCTGGCGCTAAAGCTGTCCTCCCTTGTCTTCGGCTGTATAATATTATTAAGTATATATATAATGAACGTGAACGTTTTGTTCCAGATGCATTTAAGCTTGGTCCACATCGCGTGCGCAGCCCTCCTCGCGCTTGCGCTGTGCGCGGCCGCGCCCCCCGCCGGCTCCACGCACCACGTCGCACGACGATCCTTCTTCACCCTCGAATGCAAGGGAGTCTATGACGCCGCCATCTTCGCCAGGCTCGACCGCGTCTGCGATGACTGCTACAACCTCTTCCGGGAAAACTCGCTGTATAATCTATGCAGGTAATTAATAAAACATTTTTTTTCGTTCACCGCCATCTTGTTTTTCTATACCCGCCATTTTGTGACGTTTTTCAGAAATGGCGTTGTTGTGAATTTCAGATTGTAGTTTCGTTGGGGTTGTTTTAAATTTACAGAACGGACATAGACGATTTCAATAAAAAATCAGATCATATGTATAACGCATTTAAGTTATAAAGCCGCTAGTTGTATCACTGATCTTATTATTTTCCATATTGTGTATATTATGTCACCGTAATATTGTAATCGTCCACTTGATCGATTCGGTAAATTTGTTTAAATAAGCTATTATATTTAATTCTTCCTTGACAATATGGACAATTTCGTTCTTCTGTAAAATTTAAACAGCTCCAACTCAGACTTTTGATTAAGTATTTCAACAATAGATGGAGCTTTGTACAGTTTCCACAGTTTTAAATTTTGTTGCACTTTTTTCTACTACCTACACATTGTGATTTCTTTTTATTGAGTAGATACCATTGAATTGAGGGAACTTTTCACAGGGTTCTAAAAACTCCACATTAGCTGGTACTTCCAAATTTACCATATAAAGTAACAATAAATTTACTCAATAAAATGAAAGCTTCCAAAACGGGCGTTACAAACTATTGTAATCTTTAGTGTACATGTATTAAAATGTATTATTCCTTGTTGGGGCACAGGAAAGACTGTTTCAAGACAGAATACTTCTTGGGTTGCGTGGAAGTTCTCCAGATGACCGACAAGTTAGAACAATTCAAGAAATGGATAACGCAATTAAATGGGGTCACCCCAGAGATTTAGGTACAAAATGGTTGTATTATCTCGCTCTCTCTTGACTAAACTCTACTAGCTCTATCTCTTTCTAATGGTTTCCTTTTTCTCTAAGCTCTGGTATATTGGGAAAAATAACAGCACACTGTGTTCTTGCACGAAGCCTAACACTGATATATTAAAATAAGTATTTATTTAAATTTATCTCTTATTGCATGTACTTAGAGTCTGTATTGCGAGTATTGTATTGACTTAGATCTAATTTATATTGAGACTACAGTTTATTATGTAAAATTTGATCACCATCTGTACTATGGACAATAATATTGGGCAATCGCCGCTGAAGCGATACTGAAGAAACATGCACCAGAAAAAAGTAGAAAAAACACTATCCAGTATCGAAAAAAGCTTTTGTTGATTAGTTATATTTTAGTTCAGTGGATACAAGATGATTAACTAATAAGTCATCAATAAATTATGTACCACTAATCGTGTACTCATTATATATACCTGTATCACACATACTTTTAAGATTCAATTTTAAAATAAACAGATATAGATAGTTCTTTGGTTCCATTTCTAAAATTATTGTTGCTTCCATTTTCAATGTAAATATGTTTGTCTGTGGTATAAAGAAGTTTTCTAATATTAATATTTGTATTATATATAACATTTGTAACTATGATTTTGTAACACTAACAGCATGATATGTTCTTTTCAGCAATTTATTCGAACTTTCTTACTTCATGTATGTTTACTTTTAAGCTATATCTATTAAATCTTTTACAGTATTTCAAGCATTAATTTGATGTTACGTAAAACAAAAGAGCAAACAGATAGGTGGAAACTTATAAAGTATTTTATGGTTCCACCGCTGTTACTCTCATAGGGAGTCGAAGTCATAATAAAAAAAATGGTTTTCTTTGCATCTCATAGGTTTTACTATATCAGCTGTTGTAGTAATTTAAATTTTTTTTTTTTATTTGATATATTTTTGTCGTTTCTCAGTATTGTTTAAATTTCGAATTTCAAAGATAGCATGATTACGTAACACTCAAATCATTGACTCGTAAATTTGATCTGTACATTTTGACTTATTTTCAAGATACACAATAGCGCTTGACATAAGACATTAGATTAGCAGAATCATACTTACATATATCATTATAATGGTACAATATATTTTATTTGAAGAACATTTTAAATGTAATTTCCCGGTAAAAAACGTGACATTTATCACGAATTTTCCGAACATGACTTTGGTTCGTGCGTTTATGTGTATCAAAACTCTAATATTTCCTTGTTTTCTTAAGCCTATAACAATTCTTTCTTGCAGTTTTCTACTGTAATGCTTAGTATATTAAGGCAAATAATAATTTACAAGCTTATATAATTCACTCTGTGTTTTGCATTCATCACCTAAGATCTTCAATTTCTACAGCTTTAATAATTCTTCTCCTACTTTCAATATTTACACAGCTATACCAAAAATGTAAACAAAGAAACAAAACGAATGATAATCCTGAAAAGCATAATATTACTAGAAATTTATAATCTGTCAATCGGCCATCTTTGTTTACGTTTTCGGACAAATTAGGTAATAATATTGCAGTGTTATAACCATCTGTTTTTGTGTTTACAGAGCGAAATGCTTCACTACGCCCTACTTCAAGGGATGCATGGAGTCTTTGTACCTCTACGACGAAAAGGAACAAATAGATCAGATGATCGACTTCGTCGGGAAACGCTAATAGCACACAACACGCGCCTAAACACAACGAGACGCCATCATTGAAAACAAGCGCCATCTATGAAACAAATGGAACACCACAGTCAATCAAATTATTTGTAGAGTTGAAAAAGTGAGTCACAACAATGTTTTTAACAAAAAACGACAACAAATTTTAAGATCCATCATTTGTTCAACTCTACATACAAGTTTGTCGGTCATCGGCCAACATATGTATTGCCAACATTACAAAAATAAAGCAGAAACAAGAGTTCCTCCATTTTGACGTCTGCTATCTATCCTCAACGTATTCTAGTCTAAACGCGACGTAATTTTATGTTCGCATCTAATTATAATTTTATTTTAAGGTACGGTAAGGACATATTACAATGTATATTATAATATTTGTGTTACTAAGTGTCGACAGCTTTGTTAAGTACACAGAATATTTGTTATAGGCTTCTTTAAATTAAATACCATTTAGCTGCTCAGATAACTTATTGAATTTTGACGATTTGACAACCAATGACAACTCCTCCATTACAAGAGGCTGTCATTGGTCGTCAATCCGCCATGTTTGTTTACATAGACAGCTGGAACGACACATTACAACATCACAAATCACTTAAAACTTTGGCAGCACTGCTCATCCGTTTTTCGATTTATGCTTTTTTAAATTACGTTTGGTTTTTTGGTAGGTTTCTTTACTTGGGGCAGTGTAGTCAATAAAAAAACTACTTACTTACTGTGTTTAGTCTGAAGAGAGTCTAAAGTCGGCTGCTAGGTTTTAAATTCAAATCATGGTAGAGACAGATCTCTTTCTGGTATCGATGCTGGTCATCTATTTTTATGTCTGTCTCTGAGAAATCTGACTGAGATTATAATGTTTGTTTGTATTTTATCTGTGACGCATTCCATTTGCAGTATTTTGTAAAATACTTACGCTTTTTAACAGTAATTTCAATATGTTTTGTATTTACTTTTTATGTATAAATAGCCTTAGTTAGTTTTATATTGTATAGAAGAATAATTTAACTTAACCTAATAGTTTATCCTTTCTATTCATGATTGAACAATTCTTGAAATTCGATGTATAATTAGTTGCAACGCACATATTTATATAATTTATATTAGTTATGACTACTGTAAATATTGCAAAAAACTGGTTTTTCTTTTACTTTTACTGGGAAAAATACAAATGAGATTCTATTCTTCTTTTAGTAAATTTTAGTTAACTTACTTTAGAAGTTATAAACAAATCTTGAATTTATTTTTAGTTTTAGCTAAAAAATCACAATTACATTTGTTTTCGGTCGAGCGAAACATTGATTTTAATATTAATTTTAGGTTTTAAGTATTTAAACGAAAGATTATTTTTTGTATACTTTCCGACCTATTTATTATTTGTTACTCTACGGTTTATTTATTACCTTTTTTTGTATAGAACATCAAATAAGATACCAGTGTTAAGTTGGAAAATATTGTCAAAGGTCCGAATCATACGAGCGATTATTTGTGACATTAGCTACCAATTTGAAATAAAAAAAAACATTTTTTTTTACTTTATGAGATAAAATAGCGTAAATAAAGAAAATGCATCTGGCTGATAAACAATCACTACATTAGAAACGTTTATTTTGACTAAATCTTTAATACAGTTTTTCAAATCATGGCCAAGTCTTCTACTTTATAACCAAACTTCAAAAATAGTAGATACCTAGTTGCTTTAATATAGCTCGGTCTTTATTTTTTATTTGTCCAAAAAACTAAGAAATTACTTCTATTTTTACAGAAGTGCCACAAAAATCGCTCGTGTACCGACCTAACTTCAATTAAGTAAATATAAGCTGCGGTTTACACTTATTTCAAAGTTAGCTCCGCCACTATTCTCTGTGTACGAATCTCATCTTTTACTAGTGTCTATTAGCGTTTCTTACATCACACTACATCTATTAAAATAAAAAAAATGGTGCCAAGTTAGTCCTCGAGACACTAGAGATATGAATAGCTAATTTAGTAAGTGCATCTTCATCAAGACGATCCGATTTATTGTCCTGTAAACGAGCTACGCAAAAACTAGCACTATCTTGTTGGTTCAAAGTCGAAAAAAAAACTCATATTTTTTACCATAAATAAAACGAAAGACTTTTGAAAATCAAACACAGCCGATTTAAAAATAATGGTTCTTATCCGCCATTTTTGTTTACATTTTAATGATGCTAGAACAAAAATCTACTAAAAGTAGTCTGAAAATTATGGAATTTCGACTTTAACCCAAAATAATGATGTTATTAACTTAGCTCGCAACACAATTTAAATTATACAGATCGAGTTGGTGTAGAAAAAATATTTAACGATTTGTAGAACACGAGCAAATTATATTTGTATAAAACAAAGAACTTTAGAAAAAATATTAATGTAATTTGTATAAATTTTATATAAATGAAAAATCAGCTAAGAAACGCTACGGGTTACGTGAAATATATTTCATTTGAAAATCTATACGGTATTATTATTGAATTACCTTTTATATTACCTATCTCGCTCGCACATCTCAACATTAGAAAAAATATAACCGTAATATTATTATTTTCCTTTTCTTTGGCTTAGAAATGCCAACAACAAAACAATAGGCTGCTAAGAGACGGAAGAGGCCTTGGTGTCATCAGTTTGAAGGGCAATGCTTCCAGTGTAATTACAGGGCATAGAGATAAAACATCGTATATCTTTGGGTGACAAGCGCAGTGCTGTGTCAAGTAATGATTTGGACTCTTCATATTCCAATAGCTGCGTGACACTGACCCGTTAAAGGCAGGATGCTTATCATCAGAACTAACTTTTGACCCCATCACAACATTAGGAACTAAAAAAGGTAGTATTTGAAGACAAAAAGCTAAATACAAATACATAAAGTCATATTTAAATATTTTATTAGGTAAATTTCATAATACTAAATTAAAATATATTACACAATTTTGCAGAATTCATTAGGAAAAATAATAATACACATTTACTTAACACTACAGACGAGTTTATAAAACATAATAATAAAGAAAATATAACTGGATGAAACCAAGTCATGTAAACATTTTCGGCGGGAGGAAAAAAATCATTTTACAATGACGTATGCTATTTAAATGTATATAACAAAATTGAAACTTTACCGCCACTTGTGGCGGAATCAAGAACTATTTTTGTTAGATTTTGGCATTCAGGTGACAGTTTGAAAAAGTGACAATATTGGAAAGTTTCGACTTTCGTTTTTTTTTTCTACTTTATTCGATAAGACCGAAGACATTTCAGTTTTAATTAACGAAGCTGTTCAACTACACACACAATATTCCTGTCAAAAACCCCACAACACAGTCCTAGAGTGGGATCCAGTGCACGCCGACAAACATTGCCCACTCGCCCATCTACCGCCTAACTGAAAGACTTTTTGCACTTGGCTAAATTTAGTAACTGAATTCAGAAACAATTTTAGAAGCAAGGTTAGTCGACTGAATTCCGGAGCAAGCAATTGCTTCTGAATTTAGTATGCTGGCTTACTGAATGCTATTACACTTCACTGAATTCAGTATCGACTACATTCAGTCGACTAAATTTAGGCAAGTGTAATAAGCCTTTAAATCGGCTTTGGCTTTGCTATCTCGAAAAGACAGAGCAATATCAAAGTAGGTTTTAGTTAGGCGATAGACCTTAGATAAAGAATTATTGTAAATAGATCAGAGTTTTTAGCACGGTTCCTTTGTACTAACCGTAAGCAGATGAGGTGTATATTAGCTATGGCGACATAGTGATGTGTCGCGACAAAAGTATGACATTTCCACAAGAGCGATAGTTATATGGGCCCCAAGTTTTGGCAGCTTCAAAAACAGATTAAAGTGCTGGCTTATCGATCAAGCTTTTTATAGTTACAGCGAATTTTTAGAGAGTGATGGCAAAGTTCCCATAAAAATGTAAATAAATAAATTTGACATGGGTCAGTACACTTGTATTAAAACCATATTATACTCGTATAATGCTTGACAGTTTTCTGTACAATAATTGTTATAATACAGCAAAGTAGTAATTTCAAACTTTGAAAATGTATACAATTTGTATGCTCTTTCTTTTGTTTTTGTTTTTTATTAATTGACGTGTAAATTGTACATTTATGAATAAAGTACTTTGACTTTGACTTTGCGACAAGACAAGAGCGATCAGACCCGTGCTTTCTGTGTAAAGCGTTTGTTTTAACTCTATACGTAGTAGGTACATATTTGTAAACTCTTGGTGACAGACCTTCTGGACCTTTTCTCGACACGGCAATGGCATGTACTTAGATCGGGTATCTGGGTATTTGTATTTGGTAAATGCTTATCTCTGGATCTTACTATAATAATTTACGTAATTGTCAGACCTTTGGAAACTTAATATTTGTCCCAAAAATAGTTCTCTATTTCGCCAAAGGTAGCGGCAACGTCTAATTTTGTTCAATTTCTCTAACAAAATGGAACATTAGCGCCCATGTTTGGTAGAGTTGAGAATTAAGATAATTAATAACAGACGCAGACGCTTGCGCTTACGGCTGACGGCGCTACGGCCAGAAGTTACGGTTGGTCTAGTCGGGAGAATGGCGTCTGCCGATCCGGAGTCCCCGGGATCAAACCCCACACGCACCACTGTCTTTCCGAAGTCATGTGCGTAATATAAACTTAAAACGGTGAAGGAAAACATCGTGAGGAAACCGACATGTACCTAGAATCTTTCTGTTGATGATGAAGTCATGTGTCATCCACCAAACCGCACTGGGCCAGCGTGGTGGATTATGGCTGGATTACTCTCTCCTTCCGAGAGAAGGCCCGAGTCCCAGCAGTGGGAACATTTAGTGGGCTGTTGATGATGATGCAGACGCCTGCTACTCCGAAAATGAGGCTAAGGCTCCAAACACTATCAAACCGGCTGCTACTCACCAAGCCACTCTTGTTGCAACACGCCATGCTTAGCCCCGCCCCTCTGTAGTATAGTAAACTAGTCAAGCCTGAGATTTTCACATAAATATAAATGGTAATAGAAGCCACAAAAATTTCATTTGATACCAATAGACCACTAACTATAATCATACTATTTTGGAAGTAATTTTAAAAGCCAGTATTTATAAAAATACCAATAAATACTTTGTAGTTTGACAAATTTAGTTGTGGTAGGACTCTTCGCACTCAGAGTCAGCCTGGGGAAGTACCACACCTTTGCCAGTTATTCTACCGCCAAGAAGTAATGTGCAATCATTATTGTGTTTCGGATTGAAGGGCAATGTTTCCAGATAAATTACAGGGCTGAGAGATATAACATCTTAGATCTCTAGGTAATGATTTGGACGCTTCATGTTCCAATAGCTGCGTGTCACTGTGCTGTTATGTGGCAGGCATGTTGTTTACCATCAGGCACCTGTCCTGCTCGTCTCGTCACTCTTAAAGAAAAAAAACATTCACAAGATAAGGCCGTAAGATACACCATTCAAATCTAATACGAATTTCAATACAATTTGAAACAGAGAACAATTCGTAAATTCGCCGAGTACATTTCGTACCTTTAGAATTTGATCTAAGGTTTCAATGTTTGGAGGTTTATTACTCAATCACGTCGCAACGGATGAACGGATCAGGTTGAAATTGACAACAAAGGTAGAAAATAGTTTAGAATAACACGTAGGTAGGCTACTTTTCTGAAGTTACGGCTCATCTAGTCGGGAGAACGGCAACTGTCGTTCCGGAGCAAAGAGTTTACATGTACTACGAATAGAGTTAGATTTTCCGCACGGTTCCCAAAGGTTCCCACGGTGTCAATCGTAAGCAGATGACGTGCATACTTTCTATGGCAACAGAGTGATGTGCAGCGACAAAAGTATGGCACTTCCACAAAAGCGACAAGCCAGAAAGATGCTACGCGTGTTTTCGGTGTAAAGCGTGTGTGCCAACGCGGAACGCGGTAAACTCTTTGATCCGGAGTACCTGGTTCGAATCCCACACGCACCAACCAACGCCGCTAACTTGAAACGGTAAAGGAAAAAGATCGTAAGGAAGCCGGATTCGAGAATCCTTTGAGGACATGCGTCAACTAGTAAATAGATGTCCCTCACTGGGCCGGCGTGGTGGATAATGGCCTTAACTTTCTCCTTGCAAGAGAATACCCCGAGTCCCAGCAGTGGGAACATTTAGTGGACTTATTAATTATGTTTACGTATTTACATGGTCATTTTTACAATATTATGCAGTATTTAATATTTTTACCATTATAGGTTTGCACGTGACCGCTGTCTCGCCTGATGTAAATATAATGTAAGCACGTGTAAACTAACGAAAAAAACTTGCAATCATGGTGAATATTTCACAATTTATTATACAACTGTACCTATTATGTCACTGCAACTGCACTGCACTTAATTAATTTTTACACTAAATTGTGTGATATAACAAATTATTCTAAATAGCACCTAAGGTACTTGCAGTAGAAATACAGTGCGATCACAGATAATAAAAAAAATATAGTAAGTATTTTAATCATTTATTATGTCTTTTTTTGTTGTAATTCATTGTTGTGCAGTTTTTTTAATCGATTTAAATAATACTTAAAAATAAGAACATTTTTAAACTCTGCTCAACACATATTTAAAATTTCTCTATTTTGAGGGTATTTCGTTTCAGTAACGTAAGCTTGGCCAACGCATCTTTTAAATAAGTGAGTTGAAAAAATTAAACAAACATAGACTCAATTTAGTTAGCATTTCGGTTCAAAATCAACTGGAAGAGGCCGGCTCACCGGCGGGCCCGCGCCGCTTACCGGCCTGGCAAGACAAGAAGGCAAGACGTCATCATGCTTGGCACGCTTCTAACTGATAATACCTAGTTGATCTGTAGATCATAAGAAGCTGGTAATATCACTTTTACGAAGTACCCTCAAATTTTTAAAACTATTAAAAATTTCTATCTAACATTGAGGGTATTACGAACCGAGCTAGGAAACTTTAAATTTAACTTGGCGTGGTGACACCGCCATCTTGGTCACGCTTCCAACTGAGAGTGGGCTTGAGAATATCGATTGTCTCTAGACCTTCATAGTTCTATGGCTATTTCAGATGTGTTTAGTGTTAGTATGTAATATAGTTTTATTTTATAATTTAGTTTTGTTAATTGAAGCTCTCCCAAAAATAAAACCTTAATGACATCTATTTACCAAATCTATTAACGACGTATCACAATTATAGAATACTAAATTATATACTGAAACATAAAATATTTATTATTCATGGAACTACAAAAATATTAGACGGTCCGCCGTATTTCAAACATTCACTAAAGACTAATGCGAGCAAATAATATGTAAAATCATTTAGTAAGGTCAAATAGTAACTTTCTTATATATAAACTTTGACGTTTTTGAAGTCAAATTAATTCAATTTGATTGGCTTAAGTCAAGTTTTGGAATACGACGTGAAAACATTCTGATGTCAATTCCAAATTTTCTATTTTATTTACATATAATAAATTTCATTGGTATTTAACGAGACTAGTATAAAATAATTAATCCTAATAAATTAACGTAACACCTAAACTAATGTGTAACTTCGCCCGGTAAACGGTTGGAATGTTTACCGTGTATGATCAATTTTTTTATAAAAATAGGATAATTTTTTTCTGTTAATTTCTCAGTCAATGGAAAGAGCGACACAACCGTACGCAAGTTCATTCAATTTTCGTTGAGATAAACAGACTTAGTAAGTTAACTAACGTTGAACTTTTGAGAAAGGCCCTAGAATGTTACTGTTTTATTATGTCATTATTATGTTGGTGGTAAAGAAACAATAAAACTATAATTAATTAGAGGTACATAAAGTTTTAGTATTAAAATTAAAGTGGTTGTTACACATGTTTATAAAAGTCAACGGGTAACTAAAGCGCGTTTTGATCGATCCGGTCCAGAGTCAAGTTTCGGCCGCGTCCGGCGGCCTTTTTCAAGGAGCGTAATGGCTGCTCGTTTTAACTGCCAAACGCGGACGCGGCCGAAACTGGAGTCGACTGAATCGACCGTATCACACTTGAGTTACCTGTTGACTTAATTAAATTACAAAAAGTGTTTTTATTAAATACATATAATTTTGGTGCGTTAAATAATATAATAGAATACATTCTAGGGCTTCTCTCAAATAGCAACACTAGCCTTTTATTTTTTAAATACTATAATATTATAAAAGCGAATGTTTTGTCTGTTTGTAATCGTATACATTTGTTTTTACTTATTACTTACCAACGGCTGAACGAAATTGAATGAAATTAAATAATTAGGTTAACACGATAATTTTTCCTGAAGTGTAACCTACGGAATGAATCATTTCAATATGTGTCCATGATAGTTTATTTTCACAATGTACAACGCACAGTTTACGCGAATGAGTCATTTCCAATGAGTATCCATGGAAATATTAATTTTAATCAAAATATGTAGTAAGTATATAATTTAGATTAACACCTAGGCTACTTTATACCACGGTAAAGTTAGTGTTTCCCCTAACTATAAATTCAGTAAAACATATTCATTTGCGTGAACCGTAATAAGAATGTCTTCAAGATGCAAATATGTATTTGCATCTTATAAACACCGAATTGGCAAAAATAAATCATCGAGAAAAAAATGTTTTGTTATTTTGTTAGTGTTGTTTTTTTTTTATCTATTACTTTGAAATAATACAAAAGTATTAGTTCTGATGCTCAACCGTTAAAACCGAAAAATGACTGCGTAATTTTATGCAAATCGAAACTCTATCCCGTTTGCGTTTAAGTCTATTTATCTCATTGTCTAATTATGATTATAACAGTGTGGGTGCACGTACACACCTCTATGCTTATATTCTAAGGCGGAATACAAAAATATTTAAAATTCATTCGTCAATGATAAAGCTTTGGACACACAAATCAGTCACACTAAAAACGTGACACCGTGGTTGATTAAGGTTGCATACAGTCGAAGTTGTGATTGGGAATACCATTTCAAAAATAAAATGTGTTCGAAAGTTTTAACATTACATAATCAAGGACACGCGTACTTAAAATACTTAGTTGTAATACCTAAATGTTTATTTTTCCGATTCGAACTTACTGATCTTCTATGGTAGTATCGGGTCTTGTGTATTTGGGGTCGTACTTCTCCCAAAGAGCACGACCAATTTTTAACATTATTTTGCAACAATTTAACAAACAACATTAAATAGATATATAGGTTTGTTTAAACTGTTCAGTTTTCAATTAATTCAATTTCAATTTTCAACTAAAATCAGGTTTTACTTCAATTCTACATGTAATTTACATTGAAGTGACTGACGTGTGTTAATTTCAAGCTCTAAATGATAATTGAATTGTTTCGTACTTGTTGTCAAAGGCCGGGGCACATTAGAAGTCATCGAGGCAGAAGTCGAAATGATCCTCCATAACTTTGTACTGCTCATGGGAAAACCGCATACACTTCGGACATGTGTAAACCTGAAACACACAATACGTAATTTGAAAATCTAAAATTTTCTACAGTACTACTAATAATTTGTTAATAGTTTGTTAGGAACACACTGCACATCATTGTTACACTGGTATTTTCTTCAACAAACCAATTAGATTCAACAACATTAGATAGTAGAGATAACACGACACTAAAAAACAACAAACAAGACACAAATACTATAACAACAAGGAAAACGACTGAACAGGCAAATATCTACCATATTGTCTTGTTTATTCTACATTCAACAGCCGTTTCATTTGTTTCGGATTGTTTCTATGAACGTTCTCCATAAAAAAAAGTCCGTGAAAGAAAAAAAAATATGTTCACGGAGGTATTATACTTTGAAAACTAAACTAGAATTTTAATTAAATTACAATTTTAATTAAATTAAATTAATTAAATTTCGTCATTTCCATTCAAACGTGCAATATTTAAAAGGTTGATTTTACATTTTCGAATGTAGTTACAGTACGACCAATTTATCTGTAGAATAGTACGACCAATTTATCTTTGTGTTTTGTTTTTCTTCATTTTATTAACCCCGACAAAAAGGGGTGTTATAAGTTAGAATATAGCGATGACGCCACCGTAAAGTGTTGCCATCTATTCCAAACTAAGACAACTTTGTGTTTTCTTTTTCTTCATTTTATTTATATTTTATATTCTGGCAAGGGTACTGACTCTTTAGATAGTAGGCTATGACAAACGTTGGTGAATTTTTCACCAAACGTGAATTGAAAGGGCTTGACTAGTAGAATGTTGTACAGATAAAAATCTAAGGTTGTATTGTGCATTGACACTATGCTGTACTATTTTATTTTAAGCTTTTAACATGTAAATTAAGAGAAATAAAATAATTGTAGTTATTTTTATTTATAGTGTCTGAGAATTATCTCTTCGAGAATTAATTCAAGTCTTTGGGAAATCCGCTATTTCCTAATCTTTTTTCTGATATTTTTACAAATTCGATAATAGTAAAGTAAGTGCGAAAAAACAATCAAGATTTTAACATAATTAGTATATATTACTCGTAATATCATAATCATGCAAAGTTTGTGTAAGTTTTTCCCTAAAAAAAAGTTAGAAAATATATTTAAAATTGGTTAGATTTCAAATGTTTCATCTATCTTTGAGTACAACCAATCAAAACACACGACATGACGATTCTTACCCAGAGACGATTCTTGCCTTAAGTTATTAATAAATAAATAATACAATTAACTAGCTTAAACTTAACTATTATATTTGGATGGATTTACAATGCAAGATATATAAACTTTAACAATACATAAAATATATAAATAAAAGCAAGAAAGAATGTATTTTTATACTTAAGTACTTAAAAATGCAATGGTCACTGCTATGGCTACATTTGCCCAAGGTAATTTACACAAGCCGAAAACCTGTCAAATGTTTGGGAAAAATCAAATTGGTATACTATAATTGGTATAATATTTTCGAAATTTTTGTGGTCAAAAGAACTTTAGAGACAAAAGTGTTTTGAATTATAAAGTTGTTAAACTGTGTCAAAAAAATCTACTAAAGACAATTCTACAATACAAAAATATAGAAATACCCCGAATTGTATCTATTTAAACTACAAAAATGTTATAGTCAAGTCAAGAGCTGGCAACACATTTTTGGGCAAGTATTTGAGGCAAGCTGAAAACTTGACACATAGTTCTGGTTAAAGAATTTATTTCTCATCAAGAAACATTACATTACACTTATGCGAGAAAAAAACTTAAAATTAGTATAATAAAAACATTGCTTCGACTTCTACGCAGGTATTTTGTAGGTGAAAAATGCAAAATAAAAATTGTTTAGGGCCTGATCTTAACAAACAGGCCAGGGAGGCACCCATCCATAGATAACTTACTAATTTGAGTCTTAATTGTTATAGTTTTCCTATTATATCCCAATACGGAGGATCAGACTTGGCTGGTGAGTAGCGGGCATGAAGACCGCCGTGTTACAAACAATCAGTCAAGACTAACGCTAGCTAAACATGGCTCAAATCTTTGGGAACAGTCAAATCAGTATAGACATCCTCGACCTTATTTACGTCAAATTAACTTTAGAGACATAATTGTGTATACATAACTGTTTTGGAATAGGGTGCTTGATGGTATAAATGCTTAATTTTACAATGCTTAATTATCATAGATAAAATAAATGATTGTGTAGATTTTCGTCAGCCTCTTCTATGTTTTGATAATAAAATTAATTGTTATCCTACTAAATAAACTAAATAGATAATTTGGACACTGTTAAATCCCAAACAAATAAATGGCTATATATTTTTACATAGGATCACATCAAGTCTCTACACATAATTCGCCCAAATCTATACTAATATTATAAAGCTGAAGAGTTTGTTTGAACGCTAGGATCTCGGGAAGTGCTGGTCCGAATTGAAAGATTATTTTTCTGTTGGATAGTCCATTAATCGAGGAAGGCTATAGGCTATAGAAAATAACGCTACTATTAACAGAAGCGGAGCATGAATCAAGAATGTAACAAAACCGGGAAAAAATATTCTTTTTTGAGAGTTTTCGTACGTTTCGTGCTTTGACATGACACATGACAGCATGTGTCAAGATTGCGTCATTGAATATCACAGATTACATACCTCTTGTATATAAAACCTTTGCTAATCTCTGAGTTGGTACGACCAATTTCCGACAGGTGGCGTAGCAGGTAGCTAAAGAGGTGTTTTGTTTGAAAGCGATATTCTCAGGAATAACTGAACTGATTTCTAAAATTTTTCACCGTTGGATATGTGCGGGATCTCGATGAGAGCTATTTATGTTCCACGGGCGAAGCCGGGGCGGACATCTAGTATGTTATAAACCAGCGTTGGATCAGCACTTGCCCAAAGATGTTACGAGCCAGTGTTGCATCAGAACTCGCCCGAAGATGTTATGAGCCAGTGTTCGACCACAATTCACCTAAAGATGTGAAGAATCAGGATTGGAATATAACTCGGACGACTATGTCATAAACCAGTGTTTAATTGGTATATCCTAGTCTTGAAGAGTTCTGTCTTTCGACCACCGAACCAAAATAGACACGCCGTTCCTATTGCTCTCTTTACAATTTCAAACGAAAATAAAAACAATATCAAAGCTGAGACCATTTCAGTGACCTACCAAGACCTACCAAGTTTTATTTATAATTTTATACACAAAATCAGCTGTCACTATTAGCTATACAAGTATCTATATGCTGTTGCAATAAGACAAGTGTTTTGAAAGGCTGGTCGCATACTGGGCAGTCGAAACGCAACGGCGGCGGCGTTTTCTCTCTCGGTGCTTCCCCGGTCTTGTCTTCTTGTTCGGTCTTCTTGGCCGCAGTCACTGCGGGCTTCTTTTTGGTGACCTTTTGCACGATTCAGACGTTACTTATGTTTGAATATCAGTGTTAGATGGTTCCACTCGTCAATGTTAGTGGCGCCGCATACGGGCCCCACGCGGCTGTCACAAACGCCACCACGAATAGCTAAAAGCATCCTTAGCAGTAACTAGTACACGTGGCAGTCAATCTTTTTAACTCATGATGTACCATAATAGACTCTGACGAAAAAGGCAGTGCAAATAGCACCAAATTGTCAGAAGAAACTAAGTTTTAACCTAAGCAAAGGGAGAGAAGAGTGGAATATCGCGCGAGTGGCACGTGTAAGCGTTTTTTGGAAGCCGGCTCCGGCCACAAGAGCGAGCGAGTAGCGGCGTTTTGCAGCGAGGTCTGGCGTCACCATTTGTGGTGAGTTCATATAAAATGTATGAAAACTACAGGAAATAGGTCAGTGGCGGCGTTTTGTGGTTGTGGTCGGTGGCCCGTGTATGACCAAGCTTATAGGCGTTGACATTAAGGAAATGTTAAGTTTCAAATACCTAAGTACATCAATTCGAGCTTACGTCTTATTTCTAAATTTTACTAAATTTAAACTTTCAATTTAAAAATAAAATTATTATTGTTTAGATATTAATTCAGATAGATAGATAATCAACGGTAATTTTCAGATAAAATAATAAACTAATTATCTTCATGGTCTCATTCTCGGCGTGGCGCAATCGACAAAGATACAGACAATCAAACCTCCAGAGTTGTGTGACGTCACGTCTTAGTAAAAATCGTACAATTAAGCGACGTGGCTCGAAACATTGTAGCAACTGTAACTTCGTAATTTTTATTTGTGAAACAAAAATAAGACCCAGATGGCCAGCAGTGAGAACATAAAATGAAGGCATAAAAGTTGTATGCTTATCGTGTTAGTTCGGCAACTGAACGTACCGTGGCGCCGGGGGTGGGGGGCGGGGTGCGCGCGGGCCCGGGCGCGGGGCGGGAAGGGGCGGGCTGCGCGCGCGCGCCGGCGACGCTGCGGTGCACCGCCGGGTTCAGGCGGCGAACCTCCTCCATCTGCGGACGTGGCAACAAACAGTCCGGTCAGGAGCGGGCCTTATACCCTCAAACATTCATCTATACTAATATTATAAAGCTGAAGAGTTTGTTTGTTTGAACGCTAGGATCTCGGGAAGTACTGGTGCGAATTGAAAGATTCTTTTCTATTAGATAGTCCATTTATCGTGGAAGGCTATAGTCTATAGAACAAAACGCTACTATCAATAGAAGCGGAGCAATAATCAAGAATGTAACAAAAAACGGGAAAAAATTATTTCTTTTTGAGAGTTTTCGTAGCATGCTTTGACATAACAGTATGTGTCTAAATTTGCGTCATTGAATAGAAACCTTTGCTAATCAAATTTATTTCTAAATCTGAGTTGGTACGACCAATTTCCGACAGGTGGCGTAGCAGGTAGCTGAAGAGGTTTTTGTTTCAAAGTGATATTCTCAGGAATGAGTGAACCGATTTCAGTCATTCTTTCACCGTTGGATATGTACGGGATCCTGATGAGTGATATATAATGAACCACGGGCGTGGGTGGACATCTATATAGTATACATATAAAATTGCTAAATACGATTATCATTAAATATTAATGATCATGGTCACGCCCTCCGGTTTCACCCGCGTAGTTTTCAAAGTGAGCAATCGAATTCGGTTTTTTATGATTAAATGAAAAAAAAATACTTCATTCTTTATTCAAAATCGCAGATCATAAATCTTATGCCTCAAGCTGAAGATTTTTGAAGTGACCTACAGAATCGAATGTTTTTTTTTTGTGAAAAATAGGTAACTTATGTCTTATGTTATGTCACGAACATTACCATTTGCAAAACTAGGCGGCATCGGTGGGAACTATTAGAAAATAATGGTGGCACTGAATGAGTTCAACGATGAAACAAACCTGTTGTTTGAGCTCTTCGTTCTGTTTCCTGAGCTTCCTGAGGTCGGTGGCCAGCGAGTCCTTGTCGCTCGCTATCTTGGAGCGGGAGTCCCGTTCCGCCTCGAAATCACTCCTATGAAGATGAAATAAATAAATATTGATGAATAATGATACAATCCATAAACCAAGGTCTACAGGGAGTATTGTATTGTATTTGTATGTATCGCTATTGTATTTTTGATATTGACATGTAATTAGGACATCTTTTTGTATTCATAATTTAGTTTAATTAATTTTGGTTTGATTATTCATCTATTATTTAAAATGTGCAATTAGGATGACATAAACTGTTCCAATTTAATTTTCATTTAAAATGTTCTGTTACAAATTTAATTTGTTTAGATTTCGTTAGTGTAATTGGCGATATGCCGTTCTGGCTGATTATATAAATAAAATAAATAAATAAATAAAATAAATAAATGAATAAAATAAAATAAATACAGATAATCAAAATGTTCAAGCCCACTACCCGTCGGAAGCGTGCCCAGTATGCTGGCTGCATTACCGCGCAGAATGGTAATCCTTATGCGTTGGGACATCTTACTTTTGACATTGTATTGTAAAGTACCGCAGAGCTATGTGTCCCTGTTAAATTACTAGGTGCATAAACAAATATTGATCAACTAGTGGACGTTTTATTCATCTAATTACTTACTTGTACAGTTCGAGTTGTGCCTTCAGGACCTCTGTGTCTTCCTTCTGGCCCCTGAGTTTCCGGAGCTCTGTCTCCAGATTCTCAATCTCCTGACCTCGCGCCACCAGCGCTGACGTCAGCTGCTCGATGTTCGGAGATGGTTTCTGATGAACAAAACATAATTATCATTCACTAGCCGTGAACGGTACATCGTCAACTTCAGCTCTCCGAGATAATTTAATGTATGAGATAAATTTAAAAACCGGCCAAGTGCGAGTGGAGTCGCGCACGAAAGGTTCCGTACCCTTATCTGTAACGAGAACATAAAACTAAACAGTATGTGAATAGTTAAAGCGTCTACCTATCACAGTTATTAGTTTCGAGCACGAATCAGTGAAGAAAACAAGTTTGTTGTATGGGAGCCGCCCCCTAAAAATTTATTTTATTATTAGTATTTGTTGTTATAGCAATGGAAATACATTATCTGTGAAAATTTCAACGTTTTTCGATTCGGATGCTGACCGTTTAGGATGTGTATCGATTAAAAGTTGCGTAACAACTATTCTCACATTTATAGATTTTTAGGTAGCAGAAAACTTCGTATAACTAACTGTACGTGGTGAAATGTAGATGGTCATTTATACTAAAGTATTATATTGGACTACCTTTTCTTCGATCGCTTTTACGCATACCCTACCGCCCGGGGACACGGCCAGGTTACGTTGCACTATACCACATATGAATATGATGCCCCTATCTACGAAAAAGCTAAAAACTCTATGGGGGTGTACTCTGCCGCTGATGGTGGGAACACGGAACCGCTCTCGGATAACTCTTTCTCGGTCCCCCATCTCCAACTTCAAACAATTTAGTACTCAACTTCAGTCGAAAATCTATTATTACTTACGCAAAACTATACAAATTACATGCAGTAGAAACCCCTACATTTCATATTAGTAGAAACGAAGACATTTGATCAGAAACCAAAAGATGCATATTATGTTCAGCATAATAACATTCATTCATAACATTGTTCATAACTAAAAAGTATAAAATAAAAAACACATTATTTAAAACTTCAAAAAACCCGACCGCATAAAAAGTGAGCCAAACTAAGTATGATGTACTTACATACTAAAAAAACTGAAAAGAATAAAACAAGCACTTAGATTACTGGTGGTCTAGAAATACTATTGGAGAAAATAAAATATATTCTAATAAAGGAACAAAACAACTGAACAGTCGGGATCCATTGAACAATTAGATTGGCTGTCGAATAATAATAACGCGATGGAAAGGACGAGCTCGGAGCGTTTAAGAGATTAGACGATGGCAGCTCAGGACCGGATAAAGTGGAGGGAATTGGGGGGCACCTTTGCCCAGCAGTGAGACAAATGATATTAATTGAAAAAAACAAAAAGACTCACCGTCTCCTGGCTGGCCGCTGCTGAGAGTTTCTTGAGCACGTCTTTGTAGTCGCTGAATATTCCTTCAAATATCGACAGCGCTCCCCGGACGTGACTCCTGCGAATACCACACAGATAATTTATCTTCTAATATCTATCTTCTTAATCTATAAATATCCACCATCATGCTGATTGTTCCCAGTGAACTCTTCACCAAGTCATCCGATATCAAAACACCATGTTATGTTTGTTGTTTACCGACGCCATTTTGTAATTTGACTTTGAGTTTAACAGTTTGAAACAATTCGGCACGAGTCGAAAAAATCGGAAGTAAAAAAGCCAAGGAATAAGAGAATTACTCGTCACTTCCGGGAATGAAATAATTACACGTCGTTTCCGTTATATACTCACAGGCACAATAGGGATTTAACAATTTTTGGAAATCGCTTTTATTATGAAGATTGTTACGATGCCCGGTTACATGGATTTCGCTGACCAAAAAGTCATATTCAACATTACTCAATTGGAGACGGTGGCGTGATTCCCACCGTGTTGCAAGCAGTTCCGCGAAGCATCGGACCTCCCGGAAGACGGACACCTGTTACGTACCAGTACCTGCACATGTCCCTACAACGTGAGCTGCATTCCATCACGAGGTTCAAGTCAGTAAATTCACTAGAACTCGGCATCAGCAGTGACCCGCCTCGTGCGAACTAGAATTCACTGACGCTCCTATTCACACACACTCACACACATCCACACAAACCCTCACACACATACACACACAACCTCACACATTTAAGTAGATATACTAAAATTCAATAACTTGTTTCTTTTTACAATGTATGTGCTAAGATTTCGAAGAGCGGGGACTCCTGATACAGGCATATGTTTGCTTAAAAGGGCTCCCCAATGTACTGTAAAATTTGATGTGTTGTAAAATGTAAAATAAAATTTTTCATTTTCATTTTTTTCATTTTCCTATTTAAATTGTGCCCCAGATAATCCTTCATCAAAGCTGATTTCAATAAAGAAGTCAGTGTCGTTCGATCGTCGAAGGCATTCGCACCTAGGCTAGATAGGCTTACGATCCTATGATGTGAGTGTCGTTCTCACATCGAACGCATTCGCGTCTAGGTTAAATAGTTTTAATAAATTTTAATGTGAGTTTAAGTATGGTAAAGTTCGTTCTAAGCAATTCTAGTTTCCTTTCGAACCCTCCGTCTGCAGAATTCGTAATTAGATTGACGCTTGTTTACCACAAAAATATATTTTAAAATATTTGTATTTTCGTTGAGTAAATAATATACAATAATAGTCATTTTGAATTTCTCCGCCCAAACACTAACGACTGTCACCAGACTGACAAGACGTCACTGGCCGCAAAACATTGGTCGCGATTCATGACTGTACGTCCAGTTTATGTGTTTTCTTATTTTTACTTGAATACAAACAATCAAAATCGTCGTCGCTAAGATCGCCAACCACCTCTACAATAAAAATGCGGAGAAGTCTAATCTAGTCAGTCTTTAGCTGTTGAAGATTTGCGGTTATTGACGTAATAAGCTCGTATTGGTGTTTGCAGTCACGTGACAACAGATTATAAATATAGCATTTAAAATCATTTATAACAAATTTACTAAGTAATATTACATTATAAAAATGTGATTTTCGATATTCTATAAATACAAACTATCATAAAATTAAGACTAACCATTAATTTATGATTAGTGTTAAAATTCCTATTAACCGCCCATCTATATTTTTCGTCACTTCGCTCTTTTCGACAAAATCGGTTTTGTGGTATTATTCTTCAAAACCGTTTACTTATGTTTTCAATATCTTCATTTGTTATTATTTAACGATAACTTTCAACGTAGGTACTGCCATAAAATTTGCTTTAAAATTAACGATTTCTGGAAACTAGAGAAATACAGGTTGGGCGGTTAATTGTGCCTGTGACTATCTTACTATTTTTCTTACGGTTTTATGACCGGTTTACATTATTCCAGTCAGGCGCGGTCCCAGCCTCGAATTTTGGAGGGGGTCACCAGTACGCAGCCTCAGGTTTTGGGGGGGTCACAAGTAGAAATACAATAAATCGAGCAAAAAATACTTTACTAGTAGACCCCAAGATTTTACCAGCGTAGTTCCCGTTCTAGTTGTTTTCCCGCGTTAAAAATAGTCTATGTCCTTGGAAAAATGTAAACCGGCACTGGAAAGCAATTAATCCAGTCAGCTTTCCAGTCCAGTAACTGGATTGCCAGTCTACTTTCGAATCCAGTGCAACTGGAATAATGTAGACGGCCAATCCGGTGCCATTCCCGTGCTGACACAGTAAACACGTTTTGGTTGTTTTCGCGGATAAGAGGTAGTTTGTAGTGGTAGGACTCTTGGCAGAGTCCGCCTGGGGAAGTACCACACCTTTGCCAGTTATTCTACCGCCAAGCAGTAATGTGCAAATATTACTGTGTTCCGGTTTGAAGGGCAATGTTTCCAGAGAAATTACAGGGCTTAGAGATATAAGATCTTAGATCTCTGGGTGACGAGCGCAGTGCAGTGCTAGGTAATGATTTGGACTCTTCATGTTCCAATAGCTGCGTGTCACTGTGCTGTTATGTGTCAGGCATGTTGCTTACCATCAGGCACATGTCCTGATCGTCTCGTCACTGTTTATTTAAAAAAAAAAAAAAAAAGAGGACGTTTGAAACATTTACGAAACTGATATCTTCTTGAAACCATCTTCAACGGCTTCTAAATAACTGGAATAATGTAGACGTTAATATCACTGGACTGGACGCACGCTGAATCACTTGACTGAAATAATATAGACCGGGGAATCCCAATTTTTTGGTTCGTTCAGTCGTAGAAAAATGTCTATCTTTCTTGGTTTACATTATTCTAGTCCAGCGATCGAATCCAGCGCTGGATTGCTTACTAGAAATATGAAACCCGGCACTGGAAAGCAATGAATCCAGTTAGCATTCTAGTCCAGTAACTGGATTGACAGGTGTGACCAATTCAGTGCAACTGGATGAATGTAGACGGCCAATCCAGTGCCATTCCTGTGATCTCTCTGATCAAATCTCTTCTTGAAACCATCGTCACTGTAGTGTTCACGCTTCAACGGCTTCTCAATAATTGGAATAATGTAGACGTACTGTACTGGATTCTCGCTTGGTCACTTGACTGGAGTGATGTAAACCGAGTATAAGCCAGCCGTAAGGAACTTTGTTCCAAAAAAATAAGAATACTAACACGTTAGCCATGGCTTCGGTCTGCTGCGCCTCGAGGTTCCCCCTGACGGCCCCGAGGCCGGCGCGGAAGCCGTCCAGCGTCGTCCGGTCCACGGCCAGGTCGGCGAGGCTCATTAGCAGCGCTATCGACTCCACCAGGCTATCCGACAGGCTGGAACAAAGAAAACAGACAACTTATATGTGATGAATGGGTATGGAAAATACTTTTCGCACCTTTGGGATGGATCATCTTAGCATCGGGAGGTTTTAGAATCTATTGAGAACCGTGCCCAAAGGCTATAATCAAAGACAACCTTACATGGACTTCAAAGTCTTCAATCATGTAAAATTGCTACGTTACGTTATTTCGGAATGTAGAACTGATCTGCGTGATCTAATATAGAGGGAGAGGTGAAGTGAGACAAAGAGAGAGAGAGTTGGAGAGCTGAAGAAAGAGTGAGTGTGGGTGCGAATAATACTCTAGTGGTATTAGATCGTGCAGATCAGTTGCCCACTCATCGAAATGTATCAAATAAAAAAAAGTAGGAAAATAGGTACTTTTTTCTTAAATAAAGAGTGACGAGCAGGGCATGTGCCTGATGGTAAGCAACATGCCTGCCATATAACAGCACAGTGACACGCAGCTATTGGAACATGAATAGTCCAAATCATCACCTAGCACTGCATTGCGCTCGTCACCCAGAGATCTAAGATGTTACATCTCTAAGCCCTGTAATTTATCTGGAAACATTGCCCTTCAAACCGGAACACAGTAATGTTTGCACATTACTACTTGGCGGTAGAACAACTGGCAAAGGTGTGGTACTACCCAGGCGGACTCTGCCAAGAGTCCTACCACTTAATACTGAGTTACTTCGGATAACATAGAAGCAACACAATTAGCAAAAAAGTATTGCTTTATTTTTAACCGACTTCAAAAAAGGAGGTTTCTCAATTCGACCGTATGTATGTTTTTTTTTTTTTATGTGTGTTCGCGGATAACTTCGTCGTTTATGAACCGATTTTGATGATTCTTTTTTGTTGTAAAGGAGATATTCCCAGGGTAGTACCATGATAAGGAAACCAGGATCTGATGATGGTATCCTAGAGAAATCGAGGATAACTTTCGAAAATTGTAAAGATGACTAGTGCGTTAGTTAAGTTTTTGCTTGAGCATTTTAAAGCAGTATAATTTAAAGATGGTCTGGAGTCGATCTGATGAGGGAACGGGAAGACGGTTGAGGAAACTCCTCGACGGTACATAGTAGTTACCTTGTGTTTGGGCTCGATGAATTTGTATTGATGAGAACTTTTTGTGTTGTGACTGTCATTAGTGGTCTGATGGAAGATAAAGGACAGTCAAGGGAATTTCTTAACGGCTTACAGGAACTACCCAGTGTTTGGGCTTAATTCATGCATTTACACGAAATCGTGTAAATGCATTAGTGAAAACTTGTTTAGCACTAAAAAGGGTAAAATAAACTATTTTTTACAAAAAATTAAACCGACTTCAACACCACAAATAGGCACTCAAAAGCGAAAAATTATTTTATATAGGTAATTATTATAACCGCTACTCACTCATCTATATGAAGTCGGTGTCAGCCAATTCTAACAGGTAGTAGATAGATACTACTTACCTATGCTTATTACTACTTACTTACTTACTTACTTACTACCTAGTACATACTTACTTACTACCTAGTACATAGTATATCTACTAACTTTTTAACTAGCCTGGCACCGACTTCATATGGATGAGTGAGTAGCGGTTATAATAGGGAGACGATTTTCTTAGCTTCCTCTTCCCTCCGAACCTCAGCACTGAGTAGACGTGTAGTCAATACTGTATAATTTTATTATTAAAATTTATCATATATTTTTCTAAATTAAAATCGCGTAAAAAAATAGGAGAGCAGAAGTTACAGGAAGTGTGAATAGCAAACATCGTGCGCCTGAGCAAGACGACAAGAACGAGACTACTCCTACCGCCAGTTAACGTGCGTAAGGCGTGGCCTTGGAAGACTTTCACCTGTTGAGCTGACGCACAAACGTAAGGCCTATTCATATTATTTGTTCTCATGTGTGCACCAATGTGAATTCTGTAGCAGTGGTATACGATTGAATTAACCGCTTGGCTGTTGCTGCACGCCTGATACCTCGAGACCTGGGCCGAGCGGAGTACCCACGAAGCGCCTTGTGGATTATTTTGAGAAAATACTACTTTGAGTTTTTGCTCGTTAAAAAAAAAAAATACCGTAAAATAATTATGCCTTTAAAGCGTACTCCGCCTAAAGCGGCAGAATCACCAGCTGTTTTTAAAACGCCAATCCAAGCCCTTCAGTCAAATGAGCCTCAGGATATTTCCGATTCTAATTCCGAGATGCAAGATTATGAGTCTGGCTCGAGTATCTCATACACAAAATTACGTAAAACAAACGCAAAGCGTAAGCGCATGGATCCGACGGAGATTAGTAAAAATGAAGTTTTGGAAATGTTCAAACAGTTAAGAGAAAATCAAGATGAAAAATATTCCACGCTTTTGCAATCTACTAACGAGATAAAAGCTGCAATTGAATTTATGTCGATCAAGTATGATGAGGTTTTAACGAGAGTGCATACAGTGGAACAAACTAATAAAGATCTGACTAGTCGCATTGAGTTTCTTGAAGCTCAGTTAGAATTTCAAAATAGACTAACTAAAAGTACAAGTATTGAAATTAGAAACGTACCACAACGACCTAATGAAACTAAAAAATGAATTAAAGGAAATTGTCAGGAACACAGCTGAAGTTTTAAACATAGCTCTAGAAAATTTCGAAATAAAAGATGTATATCGCGCCAATACAAAATCTACACTAAAACCTATAATAGCGGATTTTACTACTGTATTCATAAGGGACAACTTTATTATGTCGTTCAAAAAATATAATAAGGCGCATACTGATTCATCGCTTAATACTTCTAGCATGAAGATTTCTGGACCAAGTCATCGCGTATTTATCTCAGAAAACTTGACTATTAGAGACAGACGTCTTTACTATCTCGCCCGTAAATTTGCTTCTGAAAATAACTACCGTTTCTGTTGGATTTCCTACGGTAAAATTTACTTGAGGAAAGAAGAAGGAGCAGCAGCATACAAGATCAGCCACGACAATGATATCGAAAAACTTAGGAACAAGTGACTTGTGACTTATTGTAGATCCTGCTGCATTATGATGAAAATTACTGCAAAAGTTACTACAAACAGTACCACCAACATTTTGTGTTTGATACTAATTTCGTACATTAGAGTCTTTTTTGTCTACATGTATAAATACTATATAATAATACATATAATATCCAAAAATCCGAACACATCCACACATACATACTACAAAACCTTGCAAATCCATATCAAATACACACTAAACCCAAACATAACTACATATACATATTTTAATTACTCACAAATATATACCAATTACACACATAAATCAGCTATTAATACATTATATTATCTTTATTTCAGATATACTACGCACACATTTACTATATTATACAAGAATACCTACTTATATGCTTATATGAATTGCACACATAACTTACCGAAGCATAAAGAGTTCTATTCTATTTATTCTATAGATATTACAAGGATGACAATATTATACTACATACTAAATAATATCCCAATACAGCACACTATTATAATACTCAGTTTGGATTATCATGCAGATGAGTACACGATATCTCTTCCTCACCAATTTTATACCAAAGGATCTTATGACGTAACCAAAAAAGTGTTGGTCATCTCCTACCAATGTACACTGTCATGAACATTTTGTACAATATGTTCAAGCTCGGGTTCGCACGTGCATACATAAGGTAAACTACCCATTCATTATATACTGGAAACATAATCATGTGAATACGTACATGGTATTTACATACTGTCGATCATACGTGGATATGGATAACAGTTTGGTGACTATTTATGTTCTTTTTAAATATGGTAGAGTTTCTTGGCGTGACAAACGTCTACATGAAATAAATATTCTGTACGATACTAACTTAATACAAGGACATTTTGCAACTGGCCTAATTGCCTCATTTTCTTTAGATTATGGATAAAGATCATAGCATCGTAGATGACCTCGATAGGACCGGGGATATTCCATGTAGGTTTACGAGCGATCCTTCAATGTGCTCTAAATTACTCCAATATAATTACAACTATCTAAGGGAAAAGTTAACAATATTATCAGTAAACATTCGCAGTATTCAGCAAAACTTTGATAAATTCCTTGTTTTCTTAAGTAGTTTTGACATACTAATTGACATTATTATTTTGACAGAATGTTGGACAAAGAACTATGTACCGCCACCCTTGGTGAATTATGTTATGTATTATACAAAAGAAAACTACAATCAGAATGATGGGGTTGTAGTATATGTTAGAGATCATTTTATTATTAATGCCTATGAGCCGGCTATGATTGAAGGCAATTGCATGATACTCGAATTAAACAATCTGTATTCCATAATCTGTTCTTACCGTCCTTGTTGCTTTAAAAACCCACATAAATACATAGACTCATTGGATAGTATTGTCTCTAACTTAAAAATAAAAACAAATATAGTGCTGGCTGGTGACATAAATATAAATATATTACCTGAAGCAGATAACTTGAAAAGCACATCAGAGTACTTAAATTTAATGGCGTCTCACGATTTGTTACAAGCTATTAACCTACCAACCAGACACAGGACATGCTTGGATCATTTTATGGTAAAATCCCAGAATAAATGGCGGTCACTAGTTTTTGATAAATTTACTGATCATTCTCCTATATTATTATCAATTGATACTTCACAACTTAAAAGAAATATACCAGTTAAATTAAAAAATACCATAAACCAAAATGCTGTAAAAGAAACACTTGCTAAACTAAACTGGGACGAATTTTATGCTATAAAAGATACGAATACCGCTGCCTCTTACTTAGTTAGTACAATCCAAGCGATTATTCAAACCAACAGTACTGTAATGAAAGTTCCATCAAAATTTAAAACTCTAAAACCTTGGATAAATACTGGACTAATCAAATGTATAAGGAAACGTAACCTTATGCAGAAACAAACTAAACTCTATCCAAACAACGTCGATCTTACCTCAAAATATAAAAATTACAGAAATATGTGCAACTCACTAATTAAAGCACAAAAACGAAACTATTACAAAGACCAACTAGAAAACGCAAAGGGGAACATGAAAAGTACATGGAAGATTATTAAAGATCTCTCGAATTACACAACGGAAAATGTCTCATCGAATCAATTACTGAATCTAAAAAGTAACTCAAAACAGTCCCTAAATAAAGTTAACAATTATTTCACTACAATAGGCTCTAGTTTAGCTCTAAACACTTTAAACAAATTAAACAAAACAGAAACAGAACTGGCAGCAAACGTGTCAAAATTACAAGATTCGCCGTTAAATTCATTGTCCTTATTCTTGACCGATGCGAAGGAAGTGGAAATTATTGTATCAAAATTAAAAAACAATAGTTCTCCTGGACATGATCAGATTCCTACATATCTAATAAAAGCTTGCTCTACATATATTTCCCAACCACTGGCTTATTTGTGCAATCTAAGTTTTACTTCTGGAATTTTCCCTACTGTACTTAAACATGCCATTGTATGCCCAATCTTCAAAGCAGGCGACAAACTCCAACCTTCAAACTACAGACCAATTTCTTTATTATCGGTACTATCAAAAGTTCTAGAAAAAATAGCCAATAAAAGACTTGTATCATTTTTAGAGAAAAACCGTTTGCTGGCAAATAACCAGTATGGTTTTCGTAACAAAAAATCTACTGATGACGCCGTACTAAAATTATCTTCTTTGATATCATCATATTTAGACCAGGGACAGAAATGTATTGCTGTATTTTTGGACTTACAAAAAGCGTTTGATACGGTATCGATTCCAATACTCTTGGCCCGTTTAAATGGCATTGGTGTGAGGGGTAATGTACATGACTGGTTCACCGATTATCTTAAAAACCGTATGCAGCAAGTGAGAGTGGACAAACATCTGAGTGATAAGGACAAATGTAATTACGGAATTCCTCAAGGTTCCACGCTAGGGCCGACTCTATTTTTGATTTATATTAACGAGCTATGCAAAATTAATCTACAGAGTGCTGATACCCTGATGTTTGCCGACGATACGGTATTGATATTCCATGAAAGTACTTGGGAAAAAGTGTATAAGATAGCTGAGATAGGATTGTCTCAAATCATAGCGTGGTTGGAAGATAATCTACTCTCTTTAAATACCACCAAAACAAAATATCTTTCATTTCGTAAAACTGACGCATCCAAACCTCACACCAACAATGTCATCAAAGCTCATACATACCCATGTAATCGGTCTACTAGTCGCATCAATTGTAACTGTAGCAGTTTGACTAACTCAGAATCGATCCGGTATCTAGGTATAATATTTGACAGTAAATTAACATGGGCAAATCACATCATGACTGTTTCAAAACGTACTAGAAAATTAATACATGTTTTCAAATCGTTAAAATATGTTGTCAATCAGCCTCTACTCTTGCAGATATATAAATCTTTAGCAGAGTGTGCCATGGGGTACTGCATTACCTCCTGGGGTGGTGCAGGAAAAACTAATATGCTAGTGGTAGAGCGTTCACAAAGAGCATTACTAAAAGTGATACTGAACCTCCCTTACAGATTTCCTACTGATGAATTGTATAGGTGTAGTGCAATGTTATCAGTTAGAAAACTCTATGTTTACCACTCCATCCGAAGATATCACCGGGATGTTGTTCCCAATCTTCCGATAACCACTAAAAGAAGAGATTTGTGTCCTGTTCCTCCATACAATAGTGAAGTTGGCTGGAGGAGTTTTTATCACTTGGCGCCGATTTGGTACAACTTACTCAATGATAAAGTCAAGATAAAACAGCTACTGCAATTCAAACTAAAAGTAAGGATTAGAGAATGGTTGCTGGGTAAAGAATACAACGAAATAGAGTATGTGCTAAATAAATTCCAATAGCTGTATTGCAAGTGGATACTATGTAAATTAGATCAGATGATTCACACACACACACACACACACACACACTACCTCACACATACACACTACCTCACACACACACACTACCTCACACATACACACACCCTCACACACACACTAACTCACACACAACCGCAGTGTATAATTTATTTGTAATTTAAACGTTAATTGTATTTTTGCATTATTATAATACCTAATGGAAGACACTGCCTTTTGCAACACAGTCTTTTCAACTAAAGCAAAAGGCAGGGTACTAAAATTAATGTAACAACTTACTTGGTAACGAAATAAAATTATGTTTATGTTTATGTTTATGTTTATGTTTAGCATTCCATGGATTCACCGTGCGGGTGCCGGGTCCATCGTGTGGCAGAGAGAGAAAACCCGAGTAGACCCCGAGACTTGTGACTCGGGCGTAGGTTTAAGGGGCCCCTTTCTGACGTACATCAACACTCACCTTCACCACTCGTTTTTCTCCTACCTATTTACCTATATTAAATTATTTTTCGCTTTTGAGTGCCTATTTGTGGTGTTGAAGTCGGTTTAATTTTTTGTAAAAAATAGTTTATATTGTCTATGGTACGAGCCCTTGAAGAATAAAGTTGGCAACACCGGTCACGGGGAGCTTTTACGCGTCACTTCCGTTATATATTTTTCTTACAGCTTTAGTCTCACAATTTTTTAGTTCAGTCGCGCAGTTAAATCTTTATCTCCTCCAAGCTTATAAGGAACTATGAACTAAGTTATAGGGAGCCTCGCGCCCCAGCAGTGGGGACTGTATGTGATAATACCACAATCTATTAAATAAAAGTCGTTCAACGAAGCCGTGTAGACGGGGCAATCGTGCGGGGCGTGCGGGGTGAGACGCGGGAAGCGCGCTCCCGCCATTGCCATTACAATGTTAGTATTTCGTGAGCGCGGTTCATTTTTCGGTTTTATCTACCCGTGTCTAGACATAACCGACGTTTCTTTCCAGATCAAAGGCGATAAACTATTTTTTTTAACTTTAATAGGTTTTGGCCTCTCTCTTACTTTGCCATCTGGCTCGGTCCTGTGCCAATGTAGTCCAGGTTCGACCCACGATATTTATAATATCGTCGACCCATTTTGCTGGTGAACGTCTAACGCTCCGCATTTCTCGGCCACCATTCTATTATAATTTTGGTATAGGTTTAGGCTTGACCGCCATCTCGCCTGATGTTAAGCGACGATACGATTTACGATGGACCGTGTTTACCTAAAAGAAACCGATTCACTCTCGATATCACATCACATCCTCAGCAACAGAGTGGTTTACAACTGGAACAGGTTGCCTGAGGATGTTATTTCGGCAAAGTCGTTAAACTCTTTTAAGAACAAACTTGACAAATGGATAGTACAAGACAAAATCATTTTAACAGACAATTACCTATAATTTGTTATTTCAACACTGAGATAGAGGCACATCAGCTAAAGCTGCTCGCCTATTAATCAATAAATAAATAAATATGAAAACACCAAAATTATAATTATCGGAAACCCCCACTCGGGCAACTCACACTACAGCCTAGACGTTTTTTCACAAAAGTAGAGTCAAACCTCTTCTTCCGTGACTTTGGGATATCTACCATGAAACGGTGCCGCTTCTTCGAGTTACGTGAAGTACGATAGAAAAAAGGGCAAGGTGGTATTAGATCATGCAGATCAGTTGCAAAGTCTCCGAAGTGTATCCGATAAAACCCGATAAGCTAGCAATTTTGCAGCAAGGCTTGTCTTTTTCGCCCTAGAGTGTCTTCGCCTACTACTTTAGCTACTGATAGTATTATATAGGGTGTATTGTGTACACTGACCCGGCGGCCACCTTGTTGAAGAGTGTCGCTAGATGCTTCAGCGTCCGATCGTAGAGTTTCACGTGCGCATTGAGCGTGCTCAGTTCCGGACTCGACTCCGTGCCAGTTGAACTCGCTGGTGCCTGGACCGGTTTGAACTCCTGGGTAAACAAAAATAAATAAAATTATATATAACTACTAGTATGATTCCAACAGGTTTAAAATGTTCACAACATACCCTCTATGTTTCTCTTATTCTCCTAATCCAAGAAATATTAAAAAAAAATATATATTTGTAGTGACAAAGGTTACGGACTCCGGAGTCTGTGAAGTGGCTAACATTAATATAAAAACTACTGATATGTCTTCCGCTCTTCTTTATCTCTTTCTTCGATATCTCTCTCTCTTCTATATTTCACTCTCTATCTATCTCAATGATACCCAATGATACTTTAATCTGTGAAACTAGGTCTACCAACAGTTGACAGTGTCAGGGAGCAAAATTTGGTCTCACTAGTCTCCATCGTGGATGGTATACAGACACTTTTTGCTTCTGTTATCAAGAATCAACAGCCCACTAAATGTTCACAATGCTGGGACTCGGGCCTTCTCTCGCAAGGAGAGAGTTAAGGCCATAATCCACCACGCTGGCCTAGTGCGGGTTGGTGGCTGATACATGCCTTCGAAAGGTTCCAGGTACATGTCGGTTTCCTTACGATGTTTTAGTTCGCCGTTTTAAGTTAGCGGCATTACGCACATGACTTCGAAAAGACAGTGGTGCGTGTGGGGTTTGAACCCGGGATCTCCGGGTCGGCAGGGGCCATTCTCCCGACTAGACCAGCTGTAACTTTCTGTTATCAAGAATAGTCCCTCAATAACAAAAACAAAGCGGAGAAATGAATACAAGTTATTTGTCACTTATCTATGTCTTTAGGCACTAGTATAGCGAGTCGTACATTCCTTGGCATTCAGCGTATTTTCTGCTATAAAATATAATATTTATCTCTTCTCTCTATCTATTATAAATAACTAGAACTCGTGTATCTCCCATTCTTCTTTCTCCCTCTTCTATATTTCTAGAGATTAGCTGCACACTCTCCGAAGTGTTCGATAAAGAATCCACAAGCTAATATTCCGAGAGCTGGTAGCAAAATTTGAGTATCTATATGAGGGAAGCTGAAAACTTATAGTCGCATAGTTCTCCTATTGTATCTCTATACGGAGGTGCATCTGGCTGGCGAGTAGCGGGGCAAAATGAATCCCTCAATTTAGATCACCTTGTAGGTAGATCATCCCTCTTAAATAATAAATAAATAAAAATGATCTCTTTTTACATAAATACACGGGAAACTCACGTTTAATATAGTCAGTCCAGTCCGACTCAAGTTTCGATAGCGTCCGGCGATCTTTTTCAAGGACTTTTTTGACTATATTAAACGTGAGTTACCCGTGTATTTATGTAAAATGTGTAATAACCACGTTAGTTTTCATATTAAAAATGATCTCTCTTTTGGAGAATCCCCATTTTTTACTTATAAATAACACTCAATTTAAATTTCAAATTGCCTCAAACCAATTTTTTGCAAAACATATTCGCACGCACCTGGTTAATGTTAAAGTTAAACCCCGGACTAAATCATCTAGTTGATTAATTAAACATTAAAACACAACATTTAAAAATTCCATATTGCCTCAAACATATTGACTGAATATATTTTTTATAAAAATTTAAAATATGTATGGATCCATTTTGCCCCGCCTCTCACCAGTCAAGTCTGCTTCTTCGTGTTGGGGGACAGCTAGGTGACATGTTTGCCTCAAATAGCTACCCAAAATGTGCTAGTAGCCTAAAGCTAATGCTGCTACTGTATGTAAAATTTTAGTATCTGCGCGTCAGGCGTCTGACCGTTCCCTCAGACTAACAAGTTTTTCGGCTGATGAGGTATTTCGCATAGTCTCCTCCAGAATACCTCCAAAAAAGTCAAAAGACATATACGGTGTGTCGATGGAGCTAATTAAACTAGCAATTTTGCCTCTAGCTCCGGTTCTCGCCACACTGTTTAATAAGTGTCTTAGGGAGGGGTCGTACCCGTCGCCGCTGAAGATATCGAAAGTGTCCCCGATATTTAAAGGCAAAGGCAAACGGGACGATATTGATGGATATAGACCAGTATCGATTATACCAGCAATAGCCAAAGTATTCGAAAATGGCTTGAGTTCGCGATTAGTGGCTCACCCATCGGAAACCGAGGCGCTGTGTGAACAACAATACGCATACCGCGAAGGGAGGTCTACGACTTCTAACGCGTGAAGTGATTCGTAGCGTGTTGGCTGCCCGTGAACGTAAAGAGCAAGTAGCCGTCTTATGCTGTGACTTATCGAAGGCCTTCGATGTTGCAGACCATGAGACCTTAGCTTTAAAGCTGAAACACTATGGCATAGCTGGGAAATCATACGAGGTATTGACTGACATGTTACGAGGCCGCTCTCAAGTAGTGGATGCTGGCGATGGCGACAATAAATCAGACCCGTTGCCTTCGTCTATGGGAGTACCGCAGGTTCGTCAGTCTCTAATATTATGTTTTCTCTCCTACTAAACGATCTACCCGAAGCCGTGAAGGGTGCAGCCATATTCATGTATGCGGATGACGTGGCTGCCGTAGTCACAGCTCTTTCAATAGAGGAATTAGAAGAGAAATTAAATATTGTAATAAACGGCTTAAATTCATGGTTTAGCGCCAACGGTTTTATGCTAAATTCAAAAAGACACACTATATTCACTTTTGTCTGTCGGGACACCATACAAAACCGCTAAAAGTCTCGCTAAATGGTGTTAGGATTGAGCAGGTACAGAACACCGCATTTTTGGGGTTCGAGATTGATCGCAGCATGACGTGGGAACATCACATCGACAAGATGTGTGCTAAAGTTAGCAGTGCGTGCTTTGCGCTAAGACGAGTATCCCGAGTGGTGTCTACGGAAGTGTCACGTGCATGTTACTTCGCCACAGTGCATTCACGATTACAATACGGCGCCGAGCTATACGCGCGCGCTGCCGACTGGAAGCGTGCGTTCCGCGCCCAAAACGTGCCGTACGTGCCATTGTTGGCGTATCGCAATGTACATCCGTCAGACCATATTTCAAGGAGCTTGGTATACTTACTTTACCTGCTATCTTGATCTATCAAGTGGCTGTGTATGTCAAAATAATCTAGAATCGTACAACACGCGAGGAGAGAGACATTCTCGCAACATACGCAACGCCGACAAGCTGGATGTTATACCACACTCTCTCACGAGGTCACAGAAGTTAACTCACATTATGGGACCGGAAGTTTATAACACTATTCCCAAAATAGTTATATCGGCCCCAAGTTTCGGCAGCTTCAAAAACAGATTAAAGTGCTGGCTTATCTATCAAACTTTTTATAGTTACAGCGAATTTTTAGAGAGTGATGGCAAAGTTCCCATAAAAATGTAAATAATAAATTTGACATAGGTTAGTACAATTGCAATAAAGACATTATACTCGTATAATGCTTGACATTTTTCTGTACAATAATTATTGTAATACAGTAAAGAAGTAGTTTCAAACTTTGAAAATGTATACAATTTATATGCTCTTTCTTTTGTTTTTATTTTTTATTAATTGGCGTGTAAATTGTACATTTATGAATAAAGTACTTTGACTTTGTAGCTTTCGGAATATACCAATTTTACGGCGCTGTTCAAGTCTTTTTGCACAAGAATGCTTAAAAGCTTTTTGGCGCGTCTCTCGGTCGATTCCAGTAGAGTATGATCCCAGGGCCGCCAGATGTCACGTATTTTCTGATGAACGAAATGTGTACCATTGAGTAGAGTTAGTACATACTAAAAACACATGGGTGAGCATGTGTTTTTAGTTACTAACTTGCTTAGACGGCCTAAGTCAAAGTCAAAGTAATTCAAAGTAAGTCAAAGTACTTTATTCATAAATGTACAATTTACACGTCAATTAATAAAAAAAAAACAAAAGAAAGAGCATACAAATTGTATACATTTTCAAAGTTTGAAACTACTACTTTACTGTATTACAATAATTATTGTACAGAAAACTGTCAAGCATTATACGAGTATAATGTCTTTATTGCAATTGTACTAACCTATGTCAAATTTATTTATTTCCATATTTATTTTGAGAAAATGGGGTCCAGAAGGTACATAAACATATTCATGCACGAGATAATGAGTTTAAGGGATGACTGGCACCTTAGATTGGTCTGTCTTTTCGGAAACAGCTTTAAAATAGTTGTCTGAAAAACATATATACAAATGGAGTTTGAGAATTTAAGTGAAGTTATTATTTTGTGGGTTTTAAAGCGTCTGTTAAGCGAAACGGCCGACGGAAAGTGTCTGGGAGCGTTGGGGCCTTATTTTTAAAGATCCATATTGCCTATAACATACGTGAAAATCAGTTATCAGAAAATACGTGAAGTAATGTATATTCTGGATCCCATATCTCAAAATTGGCCGTCTAAGCAAGTTAGCATGTGTTCTTAGTACGTACTAATTCTACTCAATCGTCTACATTTCGTTTATCAGAAAATACGTGACGTCTGGCGGCTCTGAGATCTTAGACTACAGAGCCTCCAGCTGATACTTAGCCGAGCTATCCCAGAGGTCCTTTCACTTCAAAATTACAGGGCTTAGCGATATAACATCTTAGATCTCTGGGTCACGGAGCGCAGTGCAGTGCTAGGTATTGATTTGGACTCTTCATGTTCCAATAGCTACGTGTCACTGTGCTGTTATGTGGCAGGCATGTTGCTTACCATCAGGCACATGTCCTGCGAGTCTCGCAACTCTCTATTTAAAAAAAAATGAAAGCTTACTGTAGCAGTGGTGGCCTCTTTGAGTCGTTGGCCTAGCGCGTGGAGGTTCTCACGATGCGTGCGCTCTATCCCAGACATCTCCGACTTGTACTTGGAGAACTCGAGCTGAGAACAAAAACCGGTATTCGTAAAAATTGGGTAATTTTTTTAACAGACTTAAAAAAAGGAGGAGATTCTCGGTTGTGTGTTTTTTTTTTATATGTATGTAGGTATGTATAATATCACCGCCAATTGTGAATCAATCTTCATCATTGTCATTTTTTGACGTGACAACGTCTTATAAATTGGTTTGCCGGGTCACACTTCAAGAAACTGCGTTACGCTCCGCTCACGTTATGCGCTCACAACGAGAGCGAGTGAGAGGCACGCGTCCCTTCCACTCGGGCATGGTTAGCCCGCCTAAGAGCGAGAGAGACAGACATAAAAAGTGAAAGGCACGCGTCCCTTCCGTAAAATTATTTTACCACTCAAAGTCGTTGTCACGTAAAACTTTCGCCCGTATACCGACTTTACAGGCAACCAATTTTTTTTTTGTATGGTATCATAGTTCAGAGTTTGTCCCACATAAATTATATCGCAATCAGTGTGGCGGTTTATGAAATATCAAAAAAAAAAATGATTTTATGTACTTACGTACGTTGTGTATAAATAGATTTTTGTAAACAGATAGCTTCTAATGAAATTCGGTTGAGAAGTCATGTGAGGAGGAAAAGTTTGAAACCTCTCGCTCCTTCACTGAGGCAGAAGCGGACCCGAAGGTGAACTTAAAGATTAACTTGAAGAGTCTGAATAAAATTTTAAATTGAAGCCGGTTTCTGGTTTTTCAGAAAAAAATAATTATTTATTTCAACTCTTGACGCACAAATGACGTTTGACGTCTTTGTGTGTATGTCCGTATTTGGCACTAGTGTATGTGTGTCTGTCTGTGGCACTATGCAGAGCCAAAACACATATACATCCTATGTTTAGATGTCCTGTTTGGATGTTCAGATATTTGGATGTTTGTTGCTCAATCACGTCGTTACGTATAAACAGATTGGGACAAAATTTGGAACACAGTTACATTATAGTATAGTCCATGGACTATTTTTAACCCGGCAAAATAACGGGAATATCACAATAATGATCTTTGCTCTCATTTCACATTTTGATGGGATTCATACAAAGAGTTTACATATATATATACTACATATAGAGTTAGAACAAACGCTGTGGAAGTCATACTTTTGGCATTCACTCTGTCGCCATAGCTAACATACACCTCATCTGCTTACGATTGGTACAAAGGAACCGTGCGGGAAACCCTAATCTTGTTACTTAATTATTTTTTTGGTTTTTGTATATTTTTGTAACTATGTTTACTTATGAAGTGCGATAAATAGTTAATCTATATATCTATTTACTTATTTTTTATCTATGGATTCATAGCATACCTTAACACTCTCGAGTTCCAGTATCTTCAAGTTAGCGGTCTTGAGGTCCGTGTGAAGGCGGGATATCTTCTCATTGCACTGCTGTATGTACGCGTCGCGCTTCTCTATCTCCGGCGCGAAGTTCATCTGAAACGGGGCAGCCATTTTTAAAAACGCACAAATTAATTATCGTTTCGAAGCAACCTATAGTAGTGGTAGAACTCTAGAGTATACCAGGGGAAGTACCATACCTTTGACCGTTATTTAACCCCCAAATAGTAATTTGCAAACACCATTATGTTCCGGTTCGAAGAACAATGTTTCCAGATAAATTAAAGAGCATAGAGATTATTCACCTCATGCGTGTCCTGGGAAATAACTATTCCAAACTATTGAATAATTGTTCATTGATGAATTTGAATTATTAAAAATAAAAACGATTACATCGGAATGAGGCGTTTTTCAGACGCAAAACGGCTTGTCAAAAAAGTTCTAAATTTTACCAAGAGTGACACCACTGTTGGTTTTTGTGGAGATTTCTCTAACAAAATAAAACAGTGGCACCTGCGGTGAAATTGGGAACTGTATTTGACAGGTCTTGTTACGTATTGAAAACGCACCATTGAATATGGTAAACATAGCGACACGACAGTGACAGATGCGGCTGAATGACTAGTATCCAGGGCCCAGAAGAAATTAAAATAAAGACAGTTGACAGCAGACAGACAGCAGTATCAGACTTTCTCGCTCTGGCACACTCCCGAGTTCACACGAACATATCTTTCATTTCCGAGCGTGACGCTGAGTTTCATTGGCAGCCCACGAAAAATCTGTGTGTGGTATGCCAAAAGAAGTTTTCGCTTCAAAAATAGCAATTATAGAAGTTTCCGATATATTCTACCCCCATGTTATACGCATGAAGATAGATCTATACTAATATTATAATGCTGAAGAGTTTGTTTGTTTGAACGCTAGGATCTCGGGAAGTACTGGTCCGAATTGAAAGATTATTTTTCTATTGGATAGTCCATTTATCGAAGAAGGCTATAGGCCAAGGGTCAGCAACAGGCGGACCGCGGTCCGTATCCGGACCGCGAAGGGTCGAACCTCGGACCGCCAATAAAAAATATTGTAATTTATTGTAAGCCAAGTAAACATTTTAAAATGTAGATAAGGTACACTGTACCTTTATTAATTTAGATAATATTTTTTTGCCACATAGAATCTAAGTTTTTTTTCTATTAAATATTTTTCGCAAAGCGACTAAGAGAAACTCCACACTTTCTAATACACGCTCCTCTTCGCCACCACACGCTGGCTCGCTGTCCGTGGACACGAACGTGGAATGCGGTCCCCGCCCAAGATAACTCCTCTAAGAGCATCTCCGTCCAGTAACTACTAGAGAACGCAGACCGAAGAGAGACAGAGATCCGTATCCGCAGAGTGGCTCTTCATGGACAGCAACAAAGAAAGATTGGGAATAAGCTTTTGCTTCGTCTAGGAACGGAAACGAGCCCGTTTGTCACTTAGATTGTCTTGCCTGCTCAATGAGAGTACCGCAAAGTCACAATGAAGAGGGAAACCTACGACGTAATGTGTGAGTGGTAGACTGCCACCGATTTCGGTGCGAAGGTGCGATCGAAAACAAAACGATTGCGTTAATAGAGTACTGAAAGGTCGAACGCCTTGCACTTACGCAAGAGCGCTGCTCGGACATCTGAGAAGTAGTGCTGGTAAACATCATGAGGTTGTCAAGAAGACAGGGGAAAAATCTGAGCTTCATCAGACCCCTTTGCACGACCAAACAAATGCAACGGACATATGGGGACACCTGTTCCTAGTTCGACCACCCAAACCGGCTCCGAAAGAGCCCAGCAGAGGACAGCCGCGGCCAAGCAACGACGGAGCCACGGAGTTACGCACTTAAGGCCAGGTAATTCTGTCAAAGTAGGCATTTAACGCTGTCTTGTTCTCGCGACCGTCACCGACCGCGGAATCGGTGCCACAGTGCAGAAATAACATTAAAATTTTGGACTATGTAATTTAAACTCATTTTTTGTTCAAGATTTGTTTATACTAGTGATAAGAGTTTTGTTGCTATATAAACAAATAAATATTAAATTTAACTATACTCGGTATACAAAACTCAACCTTTTCTTTTTTGGTCACACTATAAGTTGAGAACGGCTTTTAAAATTTCATGCATCTTTTTAAAATGTTTCCTAATAATTCACAAGTTCGTCAAAAAAAATTAAAAATGTGCTGAAACGTAATGAAAGGTCAGTAAAAATAGACGGTTTTTTGGCCAACTTTGCACTAAATTTCTAATCCAATTTTTTTCTATGAGGTAAAAGATCACTTACTGAGCATAAAATTACAAAATGCTCACAGATTCAGGTTGAGTTTCAAACGCCAATTGAAAAAACTGTTTTAGCCGATATTTTGAAAATTATATATTTTGACAAAACACTACAAAAAATCCGACGCGTATAAAAATATTACCTACTATCTAAGGACACTTTGGCGAATGAGACTAGTCTTAGAATATCTTAGTTACCAAAATCCATTAAGCCGTTTGGAAAATATGTGGAAATAAAGTTTTACAAACATAAACATAACCCTTCTTCCATTCCGGTAAAAAGAGACATGTTTATGCTACTGGGAACGGAATTCACATCTTATTTTTTTACATTGTTATCATAAAATTGTACATAATAAATCGTAATGGGTAAGTTCGAAAAAAAAGTTTACTGGCAACAAAAGATGGGAAATTTTGTTTTCTACAATAATAATAGGCTTTATAACTTTTTCGGAATATCGGCCAAAAACGTTTTTTCGAGCTGGCGCTTGAAGCTCCACCTGCATTTGTTATTATTTTGTAATTTTAAGCTCAGGAAATGATTCTAAACCTTATATAAAAAATACGAATCGGAAATTTAGTACAGAGTTAAATTCTACGAGTAATTTTACTGCCTAAAAGGCTTCTTATCAATATTAACATTTTCATACAAAAAAAGAAAAAACAAAAAATTTTGGTGGTGTCACAAACTTGGAAAGAAAAAAATAAAATCTATCAAAACTATACGTGTATCTATGGATAGGTGTTCAAAAATTGTATTGAAGTTCCGAACATTTTTTTTCTAAACTGAATAGTTTGCGCAAGAGTTTCTTCCAAAGTGGTAAAATCTGTATGTGAGGACTTTTCTTCCAAGTACTAAGTACTTTACTACCAAAGAATTTACCTAAATGGCATATAATATATTAGGGGATTTACGCAGGGGATTTCTCCCCTCTCATTATTTCCTTATCCCGATCTCTGATTTGACGGACGAATATTTTACCGATACTTATCTATTTTCCATTGCATCTGCATTGCATTTTTTACTGATGCGTTATCGACGTCAGTTTTTTGAGACTCCCCTATTGGTCTACAACATAAAGTAAACAGCGTACTAATTAGTATCAGCGTCTATTTGCAATTCCAATGAAAACGGTATCAAAAATCAAGATCATAGCGTGCTTCACTAGTAATACCTACTGATATTGTTATACTGTGGCACTATGATCGTAATATTTAAAATTTATTGGTTGTCAAAATTGCAAAATCAAGTACAGGCCCGTCGTCCGTGAGCGCCGAAACGCGACTGATCAGGCCTGCCGAACGGCGCGCTATATATATGGTGGATATTAAAACATAGTGAATAACTGATACTTTTTATCATGTCAAACTCTGCGAATGCATCTATAACTTTTTTGTGGCTTTCGTTGAGTACAAAAATTTAGTAAAAAAACTATTAGTTTAGTCATAAACTTGAAAAAACTTTTTGAAAAGGGGTAACTTTGGGATTTTTTTCTATCAAGTAAAATTCATTAAATCGTGTTATTGACTGCGAATTGCACTAGATTAGATCCTTAACTAATACATATATTTTTTTCAGAGTTTAATACACTATTTTAAGGGTCTTAAAGTTGTTTTAAAAATTCAAAATTACGGCCCACACGCCCTTAATGCCTTCTTCGAATTTATAGCCCCACTGACAGCGACAAGACGAAGCAGTCATTTACAATAATGTCATTTCCCGGGTCATCAAGAGAAAAGGGAAGAGTACAGAAAATGGCTTTGTGACACTGAGCAAAAAAGAAATGGAGCGCATGGAAAGACCTGTTTATGCGACACCTAGAAACGACCCAATTCTAGTTACTGCCCGATGCACCAAGATTATGCTGGACGATAAAATCCTAGAGATGGCCAAGACCATCGAAGAGAACTCAAACGTCAAATCTGATTAGGAAAACTGGGAGATACCGAGAATACAGTCGGTCAACGGAGTTCCAGGATGTGGAAAGACAACATGGGTGATTAGAAACTTCGACGTGGATAAGGACACCATCATCACCACAACAACTGAGGCACCAAAAGATCTAAGAGAAAGCTATCGCACCGTATCGGAAACCTGATCAAAACCAGAGTGGGAACCATGGCTTTTGCTGTGGTGGCTTCGGAACGCTTTCAGTTTTAGTTGCTTTATGATGGACGAAGCTCTCATGAACCATTTTGGAGCCATTGAAGCTGACAGACTGCCAAATTGTTCAATTTGTCAAAGGCTTCACTTCAAATGGAAATATTTGATATTCAAGAAGATATATCTTTGCAAATGTATAAATCTGTATCCACTGAAGAATTTTGGGACAAACACATCTCAGAAAAATATGGAAATCACAAAAAACTAGCTATCAATTTGGCTGCTATGTTTGATTCGACTTACGTATGTGGGTCATCTTTCTTAATGTTTTTAAACAAATAATTTTCGAGATTAATCGACTAATTACTCGTAGAAAACACACGTCGAATTTGCATTCTTCTCGAGGACCAAATTATAAAGAGCTGGCTCAAGAGGATCGGTGTAATTTGTCGCATTGATTTTAGATCTTGTGTTATTAATGATTACAAATTGAGTTTGATACCGTACAATAAATAAGTACCACTTAATTATTATTTATTACCAAGTTACGGCTGGTCTAATCGGGAAAACGGCGAACGCCGATCCGGAGACCCTGGATTCAAAACCACGCGCACCACTGTCTTTTCGAAGTCATGTTCATAATGTCGCTAACTTAAAACGGTGTAGGAAAACATCGTGAAGAAACAACAACAACATGTACCTAGAATCTTTCGAAGTCATGTGTCATCCACCAATCCGCACTGGGCCAGCGTGGTGGGTTATGGTCTTGACTCTCTCCTTGCGAGGGAAGGCCCCGAGGTTTAGCAGTAGGAACATTTAGGGGGCTGTTTAAGAGCCGGCTCACGTCGTCGCACGAAATTCAAAAAGTTTGTGTTCCGATATTTCCATCTTTAGTATTATCTAGAAAAAGATAATTACGTTCAAAAAATAGGCCGATCTTTCTTGTTGACGTTTCCTTGTTTCAATTTTACTAATAATAAAGCCTTTAGTCGTAGGGAACGATCTCCCATGACCATTTCGCCGAAAAGTCGCCGCCGTGTCAGTTTCAGACTTCTAAATCTACAAGTGATACTCAAAATTTATACTTAAAAAAATATGGGGAACATCATACACATATTTTATTAATTCATTCAAGTCACATATATCTGAATTTTGGTCCCATTTATTAGTAAAAAAAAAACAAAATCATAAGCCAATTTTAAGTTTTATATTGCAGTTTTAGCGTTGTCTCTGTGTAAAATACACAATAACTCCAAAATAAAAATTAGACACGATAATACTTTGTTCTTTGTAGAATCCAATTCTATAGTTACTTTTCAAATCATAGTTGTCAATTTTTCAAAAAATATAAATTACCAGCAGTCGAAATTACAATAAATTACGCTGCGCAATTTAGTATGCCGCGAGCGGCCGTCGGGGGAGGACCTGCGTCAGTTAGCGTGGGAGTCGGTTACGTAATATTTCGCGCGTTTATGACATAAACTAGAATAATTATAGTGCGACCACAAAATTTTAATTCGTTTGGCGTTTTATAACGTTTCATTCTGATTTTTCGGATCGGACCATCACATTTGATCTTGTTTACTTCATGAAGAAGCAGAATCTGTCAATTTTTTTTTGACGTGACAACGTCTAATAAGTCGATGAACGCGATGGCCGCCACCACAAAATGCCGAATGTCATTATTTTTTACTACTACCTCAATACCATGACCATGACCATGCACATGACCATGACCATGACCATGCCCAATGACCATGAGGAACGGCCATGACCACGACCAATGACCATGAGCAATGGCCATGACCAATGACCGTTCCGACGTGTTTGAGCAACGAACTTCCAATATTAATTAAGTATGTACAGTATGGGTAACAAATGAAAGGACTTGACTAGTAGAATACTATGCACAATGACAAATTTCAAATCCAAGATGGCCGCCACCACAAAATGGCGAATGTCATTATTTTTTACTACTACCACTATATGGGTAACAAATGAAAGGGCTTGACTAGTAGAATACTATGCACTATGACAAATTTCAAGTCCAAGATGGCCGCCACCACAAAATGGCGAATGTCATTATTTTTTACTACTACCTCAATATGGGTAACAAATGAAAGGGCTTTACTAGTAGAATACTATGCTCTATGACAAATTTCAAATCCAAGATGGCCGCCACCACAAAATGGCGAATGTCATTATTTTTTACTACTACCACTATATGGGTAACAAATGAAAGGGCTTGACTAGTAGAATACTATGCACTATGACAAATTTCAAATCCAAGATGGCCGCCACCACAAAATAGCGACTGTCCTTATTTTTACTACTACCTCTATACCATGACCAATGACCATGACTATGACCAATTACAATGACCATGAGGAACGAATATGACCAATGACTACGACCAATGACCACGAGCAGTGGCCATGACCAATGACTGTTCCGACGTGTTTGAGCAACGAACTTCCAATATTAATTAATCATAATTAATGTTTACTACTACCTAAACAAAGGTATCAATTTAAAGGGCTTGACCATGCACTATGACAAATTTCAAATCCAAGATGGCCGCCACCACAAAATGGCGAATGTCATTATTTTTCTACCACCTCAATATGGGTAACAAATGAAAGGGCTTTACTAGTAGAATACCATGCACTGTCACAAATTTCAAATCCAAGATGGCCGCCACCACAAAATTGCGAATGTCATTATTTTTCACTACTACCTCTATACCATGACCAATTACCATGGCCATGACCAATTACAATGACCATGAGGTACGGATATGACCAATGACTACGACCAATGACCATGAACAATGGCCATGACAAATTACTGTTCCGACGTGTTTGAGCAACGAACTTCCAATATTGATTAATCATCATTAATGTTTACTACTACCTAAATGAAGGTATCAATATAAAGGGCTTGACTATGCACTATGACAAATTTCAAATCCAAGATGGCCGCCACCACAAAATTGAGAATGTCATTATTTTCACTACTACCTCTATAACATGAGCAATTACCATGACCATGACCAATTACAATGACCATGAGGAACGGATATGACCAATGACCACGACCAATGACCATGAGAAATGGCCATGACCAATGACCGTTCCGACGTGTTTGAGCAACGAACTTCCAATATTAACTAATCATCATTAATTTTTACTACTACCTCAATATAGGTATCAATTTAAAGGGCTTGACTACGCACTATGACAACTTTAAAATCCAAGATGGCCGCCACCACAAAATGGCGACTGTCATTATTTTTAACTACCACCTCAATATGGGTAACAAATGAAAAGGCTTGACTAGTAGAATACTATGAACTGTCACAAATTTCAAATCCAAGATGGCCGCCACCACAAAATAGCGACTGTCCTTATTTTTACTACTACCTCTATACCATGACCAATGACCATGACCAATTACAATGATCATGAGGAACGGATATGACCAATGACTACGACCAATGACCATGAGCAATGGCCATGACCAATGACTGTTCCGATGTGTTTGAGCAACGAACTTCCAATATTAATTAATCATCATTAATTTTACTACTACCTAAATGAAGGTATCAATTTAAAGGGCTTGACCATGCACTATGACAAATTTCAAATCCAAGATGGCCGCCACCACAAAATGGCGAATGTCATTATTTTTACTACCACCTCAATATGGGTAACAAATGAAAGGGCTTGACTAGTAGAATACTTCGCACTATGATAAATTTGAAATCCAAGATGGCCCCACCACAAAATAGCGAATGTCATTATTTTCACTACTTCACAACATCGGAATCAAATGCAAGGGCTTGACTAGTAAAATACTACGCACTATGACAAATTTCAAATCCAAGATGGCCGCTACCACAAAATGGCTACTGACATTATTTTTACTACCAACTCAATATGCGTAACAAATGAAAGGGCTTGACTAGTAGTATACTATCCACTGTCACAAATATCAAATCCAAGATGGCCGCCACTACAAAATTATTTTGTGGTGGCGCATTTGTTATCCATATTGAGGTGGTAGTAAAAATAATGACAGTCGCCATTTTTGGGGCGGCCATCTTGGATTTGAAATTTGTCATAGTGCATAGTATTATATTAGTCAAGTTCTTTCATTTATTACTCATATTGAGGTAGTAGTAAAAATAATGACAATCGCCAGTTTGTGGTGGCGGCCATCTTGGATTTGACATTTGTCATAGTGCGTAGTGTTTTACTAGTCAAGCCCTTTATTTGATACCCGTATTGAGGAGGTAGTGAAAAAAAATGTCTCACCATTTTGTGGTGGCGGCCATCTTGGATTTGAAATTGTCATTGTGCATAGTATTTTACTTGTCAAGTCTTTTATTTGATACCCATATTGAGGAAGTAGGAAAAAAGAAATGTATTTCGCCATTTTGTGGTGGCGGCCATCTTGGATTTGAAATTTGTCATTGTGCATAGTATTTTACTCGTCAAGTCCTTTCATTTGATACCCATATTGAGGGAGAAGTGAAAAATTAAATGTATTTCGCCATTTTGTTGTGGCGGCCATCTTGGATTTGAAATTTGTCATAGTGCATAGTATTCTACTGGTCAAGCTTTTTCATTAAATTTGATACCCATATTGAGGTAGATTATGAAGAAATATTTAGTCCACCATTTTGTGGAGGCGGCCATCTTGAATCGATATTAACCAAACATAGCTAAGAACCAATGCACAAAATTACCCTTAAAGTGAAAAATAAATTTTACTAGTTATCAGATTTTTGAAATGCAAGAATAATTTATCGTAACGTTACGGGACAACGAACGTAACGGGACAATAAGTCTTCAATTTTCGTGCACGCAGCCAGCGTTCATCAATTTAGTAGACGTTGTCACGTCAGAAAATCTCATAAAATTTTTTAGTACACTGCCGTTACGGCTCAAGATCGTTCTGTCCGCCTAAACGCTCGAGCTGAATCGAACGGACGCACGCTGACAATGTTGCAGGATTTTACCTAAAGTTGAGTTCTGTCTTTTTGTGAGAGGGCTCTTAAGCAATTATTACCACTAGTTTTTTTCTGGACCTCGTTAAAATTTCTGCACTTCATCCGGACCCCGCCTAAAACTACTTGCCGACCCCTGCTATAGGCTATAGAACATAACGCTAATATTAAAAGAAGCGGAGCATGAATCAAGAATGTAACAAAATCGGGAAAAATATTCATTAATAACCTTTTTGAGAGTTTTCGTAAGTTTCGTGTTTTGACATGACACATGACAGCATGTGTCTAAGATTGCTTCATTGAATATCACAGATTTCATACTTCTTGAATATAAAACCTTTGCTAATCTTTGTTTCTAAATCTGAGTTGGTACGACCAATTTCCGACAGGTGGCGTAGCAGGTAGCTGAAGAGGTGTTTTGTTTGAAAGCGATATTCTCAGGAATGACTGAACCGATTTCAGCCATTCTTTCACCGTTGTATATGTCCTGATGAGTGCTATATAATGTACTAAGGGCGAAGCCGGGGCGGGCATCTAGTCTTAGATATAGATGTGAATACTTACAGCCTTCAGTTGCCTCTCCATTTCATCCTTCGCGTTTCGTGTGCTGTTCAACTGAGCGGTCATCTCGGCCAGTTTTGCGGAGTAATTGCACTGGAATTACAAACATACCTTTAATTCATTATACATTCAAATTTCAAAAATTACACTAATGTAACTACTAATGTAATAAAAGTGAAAGTTTGTGTGTTTGTATGTGTATGGGAACAATGTTCGCAGATATCTCTGTATCGGTTAAGCAATGAAGAAAGAAAATGAGATACGTAGCTAGTGCATTGCCTGGTTTAACAGGTAAGGTACCGTTTGTTCCGCAAACCACCACACAGTTCGACACCGTCAAAAAGTTAATACCCAATCTATACTAATATTATAAAGCTGATGTGTTGGGTTGTTTGTTTGAACGTTAGGATCTCGGGAACTACTGGTCCGAAATGAAAAATTATTTTTCCGTTAGATAGTTCATTTATCAAGGAAGGATATAGACTATATAACATTACGCTACTATGAATAGGAGCGGAGCATGAATGAAGAATGTAACAAAAACGGGCAAAAACATTCCTTTTTGTGAGCTTTCGTTGCGTGCGTTGAAGCCCGTGACAAGATGACTGTGTCTATCTTTTACAGTTGCGTCATTTTTTTATGCTGTTCAAATCCCGGATAAACAACGTGTCGCGTAATCACTACATACTCATAGTATAAAACAAAGTCGCTTTCTCTGTCCCTATTTCCCTATGTATGCTTAGAGCTATGCTTAGCTTAAAACTACCAAACAGATTTTGATGGGTTTTTTTTAAATAGATAGCGTGATTCAAGAGGAAGGTTTATATATATAATATGTGCATACAACAGTAGATAAACACTAGTAATTTTAAGGGTTTCTAATGCGATGTCTTTAATAAAAACATTCTTTTGCGCTTACTTTGCAAACACTGGCTGGATCCTACGAGATGGATCAAAATTATGTATTGCAGTACCCCTTAAAAAGGTCTACAAAAAAGTCAACAATGGCATATGTCATCTCTTAGGGATAACCCACAATAACCGTTTTTATTCGTATTTTTAGTATCAGCTTTGCACCCGTGCGAAGCCGGGGCGGGTCGCCAGTCTATACAAATACAGATAAAATACAAAAATCTTTATTGCTGTTTGCAGGTAAGATAAGATGATACAAAACATTTAAATAATTGACCCATACAAACTGGCCTCTTCTTCTAGAGGCATGCAATATGTCTGGCAACGCAGTTTCCATTGGTCTGAATTTATACAATGATAATAATAGTCGGCTGATAAAGTCTTCTTCTTCTTTTTTTATTTTTAACTTTTAATCGGTTGTACCATATATGTCATCTGATTCATCATGTATTAATTTCTGGTTGTGTAGTTTCCCGTTGTGTTATGTTAGTGTGATATGTTTGATGAGTACAATTACGCCAACGTCTTGTGCTTCAGCAGGATGATGTTATGGACTTTGACAAGTGTGTGGTTTCATGTAGAATCCAAGGTCTTGCAGTAGTAGCTCTTGCAGTTTAGCCGTGTGAGCAATTTCAAAGAATGTCATTATGTATAGAAAAATCAAAAAATAATAATCAAAAATAATAATAATAATAATTAAATTTGTATAAAATAAAACAATGTCAATGTGTGTAAAAGAATGTTAACATGTATAAAATTTAATATTTGTATACCTACTCAAAGAACTCTCACAATATATTATAGAGTAATCTGATTCAACCTGTCCGTTACAATATTTATTAAGATATCCGAACAAAGCAGGAACGGGCCGCTAGTATGCCATATACGTACACGGTGTCGCGAGCTCTATTGTTTTTTCAGAAAACGCCTGAAGAAGTTTAAACATCAAAAACATATTTATATAAGTATTTATCACACAAAACTCGCGATACCAGTACAAATACAGATACTAAGAGTGAAAATAGTGTGACGATGTGGGCTTCCCCTGTCATAGTGCACCAAGTAACACTGATGTCTATCACTGAGTCACTCAACAAGTGTTTAGATATAGATAAGAAAAAGTACTGAACTTTTTTTAAATATAGAACATACTTATTAGTTTAGTACACGCATGTACAATAATAATTACATTAAGGTGCGTCCCCGAGCAATACACGGCGTTAGGGGGCGTCCATTAATTACGTGAGGTGTTCAAGGGAGGGAGGGGGTCGAGTAAATCCTTTTTTCTACTTTTATAGGTTTACACTTGACCGCCATCTCGCCTGATGCTACGCGACGATGCGGTCTACGATGGAACGGGTTTATCTAGAAGTAACCGATTCACTCTCGATTTAAAGACACCAAGATTGTAATCATCAGGGAAAACCCAGCGCATGCCACAGCCTAGACGTTCTTATCACAAAAGTAGAGACAAAGTTCTTCGTTCGTGTCTTTGGAACGGCAACCATGAAACGATGGCGCTTTTTCGAGTTACGAGCAGTCCAATAAAAACGGTCAATCTCACGTGGGAGCGGCGGTGATCTCTGCAAATCTCAACATTTTTTTACGCAAAAAAAGAGTTCATTGAAAACAAGGGAGGTATGGAAAAATCCTCAAAATTACCTCACGTAAATTATGGATACCCCTTACCTTACCTTAATCCAAAAGAAATTACAACTAATAAAATAATACATTAAATTTCAGAAAAATGTTGGCTCCAAAATGGTACCTTTTTGTAACTTAATACAATGTTTAATTAATCTCCTAACGAGAAAACCACAGAAATTAGAAATTATTATTGAAAACACGCATCTATCTACTCGAACAGCCGCCATTCTTTGGGTTATACTTACACCAACTTTTATACTTACTTATGGTAAACAAGCGTCAAAGCAATTCAGAAAAAATGTTAACATCCCTATATATCATACTAGATGACATGTATAATATATGTCATAAAGCTGTTTATCTTACACTCACCTCCGCATTCTTCAGTTTCTCCCTAAGGTCGTCTCTCTCCTTGGAGGTCGCGTCGACGATGTGTTCCAGGGATTCCTTCTGCCACGTCAGCTTCTCATTATCTGTTATAACCTGCAATCATTATTATTGGCAACATTAGATGTCATCATTTATATTTAAATAGATATATGATGAATTTACACAATGGAATTCTTTCTTATTCTTAATTTGAGATTGAGATACATATTATAATAATTTATATGACATATTATAATAACATTTTTTTTTTCTGTAATGCGCCAAAAGCAGTGCTTCAGTTTCAAGTTACATTGAGACCTTTCAACATCATGAGGCTGTCGTCTACGAGGATAGAGGAGAAAACCTGAGCTTCCTCAGAGCCCCTTCGCACGACCAAACAAATGATTGACCAAAGAAATGACAAATGACCACTGACAGCGGGAACACCTAGTTCCTAGTTAAAAAAAGAAGAGATACCACAGTCGCTGTTTTCAAAGAGACAGCAGAAAAGAAATAATACCATCACAGCCTTCATCACAGGCATACTCTTTTTGAGAAATTTAACGCGTTAGATTTTTTTTCTGTAATGCGCCAAAAGCAGTACCTATAACTTCAAAAAAAGTCATGTAATAGTGTCGGTACACACCTGCCGCCTCTGTTTCTCCACTAGTTCCAACTGGGCCGTCAGCTTGTCGATCGTTTCGTCGTCGGGCGAGGTGACGAACTCGAGCGCGCTGGACGGGCCGGACGCCGCCGCCACGGGCTCCGGCTTCGCCTCCCCCGTCTCCCCGTTCACCGGGGACGGGCTCACGTCGAGCAGAGACGCTATATCGTGCTTCAGCTTCTTGTTCTCGCTGCGGAGCTGTGGTGGAAAAACAGATGACGAATGGGTAAAAAAAGTCTAATTAGTCCGTCAGCTAGGCCATAGAAAAATATGGGGCACGTATTGTTTGTTTTGTCAAATTATTCAAAATCGATAAATATATAGATCATCACATTTCAAGAAGGGGGTTGTGATTGTGACGTCACTTGTGGATAAAATCGTACCCACAATTGATGTGGGAGGTGTAACGTCACTTGTGGATAAAATCGTACCCACAAGTGATGTGGGGGGGTGTGACGTCACTTGTGGATAAAATCGTACCCACAAGTAATGTTGTGGGAGGTGTAACGTCACTTGTGGATAAAATCGTACCCACAAGAGATGTGGGAGGTGTGACGTCACTTGTGGATAAAATCGTACCCACAAGTGATGTGGGGGGGGGGTGTGACGTCACTTGTGGATAAAATCATACCCACAAGTAATGTTGTGGGAGGTGTAACGTCACTTGTGGATAAAATCGTACCCACAAGTGATGTGGGGGTGTGACGTCACTTGTGGATAAAATCGTACCCACAAGAGATGTGGGAGGTGTGACGTCACTTGTGGATAAAATCGTACCCACAAGTGATGTGGGGGTGTGACGTCACTTGTGGATAAAATCATACCCACAAGTAATGTTGTGGGAGGTGTAACGTCACTTGTGGATAAAATCGTACCCACAAGTGATGTGGGGTGTAACGTCACTTGTGGATAAAATCGTACCCACAAGTGATGTGGGGGTGTGACGTCACTTGTGGATAAAATCGTACCCACAAGTGATGTTGTGGGAGGTGTAACGTCACTTGTGGATAAAATCGTACCCACAAGTGATGTGGGAGGTGTGACGTCACTTGTGGATAAAATCGTACCCACAAGTGATGTGGGAGGTGTGACGTCACTTGTGGATAAAATCGTACCCACAAGTGATGTGGGGGTGTGACGTCACTTGTGGATAAAATCGTACCCAGAAGTGATGTCACTCGAAAGTTCGAAGCACTGTGTCTTCGACATTCCCTGTGTAATCTTTTGTATAGAAAAAAATACCGTTTTCAATATTTTTAGCAATACCTATAACTGACGGATTCATTAGATTTTGTTAAGTCTCTAGCCTAATAGGTCTAGATGTACAGACACAGTCAAAAAAACGTTTAGACCGTACGGTAGAAGTGAAAACTAAACTAAGAAATATCGATCAAAACGTTTGTTTATGTTAATAAAATCAAAATTATTGTAATATTTAAAAATAGAAATGGTTACATATAAATTGATTATAGTAAACACAGCAATACGACAGTGACAGATGCAACTCAAAGACTAGTATCTGTGGCCAAGAATAAATTAAAAAAAGGACAGTGACAGCAGACGCAGCTGCCTTTCTTGCTTTGGCACACACGGCGGTACCGAGTTGACCAGAAAAATAATATCACATACGAGCGTGACGCTGAGCTTTATTCGCAGCATTCGAAAAACTTTGCGTGTGGTGCGCCAAAAGAGGCTTTCCTTCAAAAATACGAAGTCAGCCTTACAAGTACCAGAACTTATGGGACTTACCAGAAGCAAGTCCCAAGTTCTCGGCTGGTCTCACATCCAACATTAATCGTCACTTTTTTGATGTTACGGTTAGTCGTAGTCGGCAGAACGGCGACTGCCGATCCGGAGACCCCGGGTTCAAATCCCACGCGCACGCGTCTTTGCGGAGTCATGTGCGTAACGCTAACTTAAAACGGTGAAGGAAAACATCGTGAGGAAACCGACATATACCTAGACTCTTTCGAGGTCATGTGTCGTCCACCAACCCGCACTGGGCCAGCGTTGTGAATTACGACCTGTGCTCTCTCCTTGCGAGAGAAGGCCCCGAGTCCCAGCAGTGGGAACATTTAGTGGGCTTACGCTCCACATTCAGGCCGACATTTTTTTTTTTTTTTTTTTTACCTTTTATAGGCTCACACTTGACCGCCATCTCGCCTGATGTTAAGCGACGATGCGGTCTACGATGGAGCGTGTTTACCTAGAAGAAACCGATTCACTCTCGATTTGAAGACACAAAGATTGTAACCATCGGGAAAACCCACTCAGGCAACGTATTCCACAGCCTAGACGTTCTTATCACAAACGTAGAGTCAAATCTCTTCGTTCGTGTCTTTGGAACATCAACCATGAAACGATGTCGCTTTTTCGAGCTACGAGCATTCCGATAGAAAAAAGGGCAAGGTGGTATTAGATCATGCAGATCAGCTGCACACTCTCCGAAGTGTATCCGATAAAAAACCGATAGGCTAGCAATTTTACGGCGATGCTCAAGACTTTGAAGTCTTTTTCGCACAAGAGTATCATTGCCTATGAGCCTTTTGGCACGTCTCTCGATCGATTCCAGGGCCTCCAGCTGATACTTGGCCGATCCATCCCAAAGATGCGAACAGTACTCCATACAGGAGCGAATCTGTGCTTGATATAATGTGAGCAACTGTTCAGACTTGAAGTACCTTCGCACCTTTGAAAGGACACCCAGTTTTTTGGCAGCTAATTTAGCCTTGGACTCGATATACGAGCCAAAGTTGAGCGTAGATGTCAAAGTAACGCCCAAAAGCTCAAGACGGTCAGAAACCGGCACGGACACACCTCGAAAAGTAGGAGTCAGTTGAAATGGACTCCGTTTTGCGGAGAAAAGACACGCCTGCGTCTTACTCTCGTTGAACTTGACCAGATTGGCATCGCCCCATTTAGACACCGCCTCAAGGGTCAAGGTCAAACGCTCGATCAAACTCTCTCTCAATACCTGAGTTTGCTGCCCACTGGCTCTCGCGCTAGATATGTAACTCTCTACGACGGTGCTATCATCTGCGTACCCAAAATACCGGGCTTTAACAGATCATTGATATGTAGCAGGAAGAGCGTCGCAGAAAGTACCGACCCTGAGGGACTCCGGCATTGATAGCCTTTTGATCCGACGAGCAGCCATCAATGACGACTCGTATGGACCGATCCCTCAAGAAGTCCGATATCCATGCAATAAACCCAGGAGACAAACCATAACTAGAAAGCTTGCTTATAAGGGCATCATGCCAAACCCTGTCGAAAGCCTTCGAGATATCCAGGGAGACTGCAAGTGCTTCCCGTGTTTCTCAATGGCTTCACTCCAGATGTGAGTGACGTACGCTAGAATATCTCCGGTGGACCGGTTTCGGCGAAATCCGTATTGCCGGTCACTTAGGAGGTCGTTTGATTCTAGGTACGTCAGGAGCCTGTGGTTTAAGACACGTTCCATAGTCTTGCAGAGTATGGACGTGACCGAGATGGGCCTGTAGTTGGCAGGGTCAGCACGACTACCCTTTTTGGGCACTGGTTGCACATTGGCAAGCTTCCAAGACTTCGGTACTAGCCCAGTTTGGAGAGAGAGCTTAAAAAGGCGCGTTAGTATCGGAGACAACTCAGGCGCACAAGCCTTCAACAGTAGGGCAGGAATACCATCTGGGCCACTGGCTTTATTCACGTCCAGATTGCGTAGCACTTTGCGAACCTCCATTTGGCGAATATGTATCTCTGACATAAACGACGGACAGCCAGGTGGAATAGGAGGTGTCGCGCTACCAGCATCTAGACGCGAAGATTCCGCAAACTGAGATGCAAACAAGTTTGCTTTCTCCGTTGCAGTGTGAGCCAGTGTCCCATCAGGTTTCAGCAATGGAGGGAGTGAGGGCGGCAGAAGTTCGATTCGACCGATTTAGCTAGGGACCAAAACGCTTTGCTGCCCGCAGGGTACGAAGCTAGTTTGTTCCCTATTCGACTAATGTGGTCAAAACGAGCCCTCTGAAGGATCTTTTGCATGCCTTAGCAGCCTTGTTAAACGCTTGCTTCTTCCGGTGTATGTCCCTTGCCTTACGCTGTCGAGCATCAACCCAGGCTAGGTAGGACTCATGTTTCAATGCTTCAGCACTTTTACATTGAGAACCAAACCAAGGGCGAGCTTTGCTGGATAATGGGACGTCGGAGTATGGAATGAAATACTCCATAGCCGTTCGTATAACATTAGTCACAGCATCCGCGCAGACTGAGGATCACCAGAAGAGAAGCACAATGGCTGCCATGGTAAGATGCAAAGAAAGAACGCATCTCGTCCCAGTCTGCTGACTTGTATCGCCACAACCGCCGGTTGCCTCTAGGGCTGGGGTCAGGCGGATGGTAGACAGATACAGATTTCACCAGACAGTGGTCGGAGCTGCCTAACGGCGAAGAAACCGCCACGGAATAACGGTCTGGATCTGTTGTCAGCAGAAGGTCTAAACAATAAGGTGTATGCGACTCAACGTCTGGTACCCTTGTGGCCTCTTGGACCAGCTGGGTTAGGTCTAACGATAACGCTAGCTTTCTCGTTTCCTGCCCAGCGTGGTCAGTGTCCCGGTATGGGTACAGCCATTCCTTATGATGGCCGTTGAAATCCCCAGTAACACTAATTGTGCCGAAGGGTACTTTTGTTGAGCCGCGTCCGCCGCCTCACTTAAATAATCCATGAGCCTAGTCGTCTCCTGGTCTCCGCTGTGCGACCGATACACACAAGCATAGATAATTTGATCTATACCTGTGTCCAGAAGTGCCCAAAGAACAGAAAATCTAGTGTCCTCAAGGTTACGGAGACGCCGACAGCAGATGTCGTCACGGGCGTACATGCACACACCAGCACGAGGCCGGAATTTGTGCTCAAGGGTATAACCTGGATATGTTAGGTACGCCACGTCTGACGGACAACCTATCTGCGTCTCCGTAAGAAACAAGAGTGTCGGCTGCTCAGTCTCAAGGTGATGGTGGACTGCTGAGAGATTGGAGTGCAGACCTCGAATATTTGTGAGGTGCACTTTAACTGACAAGGCGTGCAGCCGCTCTTTACACTTGTTCCTATTATTTCCTTTTTCATGTTGGTTTTGGGAGTGGATCGGTGGAAAAACGGCAGTGGAACGAGGCCGCACACTACTAACCATTGGTCACAGCACACAACACGAATACACCAGTGGGGAGCTAGCCTGGAGACTGCGGGGACGCCCGAGCCCCCCCGGGGATGTCTATCTGGCCTTGTCATCCGGTCGCCAACCGGCAGGATAGCGCATCCCGGGATTTTTCGCTAGATGGCGGGGCAGCCTTTCATGAGTGGCTAGCTCACTACTTGGGCCCCCAACTATCTGCGGTCGGTCGCGGCAACCGTGCCTCGGATCCCGCTACCCTCCATGACTAGCTTCCCGATGTACAGTATTGGTGTGTGACAGACCGGTCGTGCAGTAGTGCAGCAACTGTTCTGACCCGTTTTCCCCTAATGGTGTCACTAGACAACACGTCGGAACACGGCTAGGCCGCTTGGCGCCGTGACTTAGTCTAGTGGGTGGTCACCAACCACGGCCGAAGCCTACCACCGGTAATTTGTCACCTGATTAGCACCACCCAGGGACCACGTGTGGGGTTTCAATATACAGGTGCTTCCCCACGGACGGAGGTGACTCGATCCCCTCCGCATCCGCGGTGATGAGCGCAGTGCGGTGGTCAATTTGGACTCTTCGTGTTCCAATAGCTGCGAGTTACTGTTCTGTTATGGGTTGACATGTTGTTTACCATCAGGCACATGTCCTGCTCGTCTCTCTATACTATATAAAACAATATTAAAGACTTTTCTTTTAGCCCCCGAGCGAAAATGACAAAGCATATTTTTTCTTTAATAAAGAGACGAGACGAGCATTACGTGTGCCTGATGGTAGGCAACACGCCTGCCACAGAACAGCACAGAGACACGCAGCTATTGGACCACGAAGAGTCCAAATCATTACCTAGCACTGCACTGCGAATCTCTACTGTATCTGGGAATTGGTACTTGGTAAGTACTAATCACTGGATCCTACGATAATAATGCTACGTAATTTGTCAGTCCACCTTTGTGAACTCAATACCTAATTGTCTAAATAAGCGTTTCTTCGTTTTCATTTTTCATATGTCTACCACTGGCGAAGCCGGGGTGGACCATTAGTATAATATAGCACTATACCCTATACCTGTTCCTTCATAATATAGCACTATACCCTATACCTGCTCCTTCATAATATAGCACTATACCTTATACCTGTTCCTGCATAATATAACACTATACTCTATAACACATCTCAAATATAATATATCTCAAAAACACAAAAACACAAGACAATATCCTGATGAAACACAAGATGTTGGCGAAATTGTGCTCACCAAACATTTATCTCACACAAATATATATCACAACCAAATAGAAGCCAGAAATTAATCTAAGATGAAGAATCAGATGACATAAATAAAAACCAGAAATTAATAGAAGATGAGGAAGAAGAAGACTTTAATCAGCTGACTATTATTTAATTAATTTTTTATTTATAAATTACTAACAAATTGTCTTGCCAGACATATTGCATGCCTCTCGCAGAGGCCAGTTTGTATGGGGCAACTTTTAAAATGTTTTGTATCATCTTATCTCACCTACAAACAGCAATAAAGATTTTTGTATTTGTATACCTGTTCCTTCATAATATAGCACTATACTCCATAATTGTTCCTTCATAATATAGCACTTTACCCTATACCTCTTCCTTCATAATATAGCACTATACCCTATACCTGTTCCTTCATAATATAGCACTATACCCTATACCTGTTCCTTCATAATATAGCACTATACTATACCTGTTCCTTCATAGAGTCGTTGTTTTGCTTGAGCGTCTCCTTCAGGACCACGTTCTCGTCGAGGATCTCTCCGAAGTGCTTCTGCAGCTCCTCCGTGGACTTGTCGTCGGTGATGATCGTGCTGGCCACCATCATGCTTCCGGGAGACGGCTGCGAATACATCACGGTGACAAATAAGTAAATTAAATAAACAAAAATACTAGTGAGCATTTCACACACAATACCACCTAACCCCAAACTTAGCAAAGCTTGTACTATGAAATGAAATGAAATGAGGATGGGAACCAGATAGCTGATATAACACTTAAGGTATAATTATAGTTTGGAATGTAATACAGTTCTGTACAGTATACTCTTATGTTATAGTTTATATTTATTACATTCTGTTTTGTGTGCTCATTGAATTAATAAATAAATAAATAAATTATACGAGTATATAGTAGTAAATATAATCTTGTTCCCTGAGAGATATAATCTAGAACTTTTCAAGGTCAGAGTGAATAGGTACTTTATAGGCCAACGTGCGTCGCACGGTCGCTTACCATCAGGCGATTTGTGGGTCAAACGCGAACCTATAGACGATAAAAAACTTATTAAAACATGGAACTTAATAAACACAGAACAAAGAAGTACTTGTTTTTTTTAATAGGTATACACTTGACATTCATCTCGCCTGATGTTAAGCGACGATGCGGTCTACGATGGAGCGTGTTACCTAGAAGAAACCGATTCACTCTTGATTTGAAGACACAAAGATTGTAACTATAGGGAAAACCCCGCTCAGGCAACGTTTTCCACAGCCTTAACGTTCTTATCACAAAAGTATCACTTATTCATAAATTATTTTCGCTGGGTGGGAATTGAACCCACGTTCTATAGCTTTGCAGACAGACTTACTACCAGCTAAGCCGCTACCCTACTAAATTTAAAAACGCGAAAGTGTGTAAATGTGTATGTATGTATGATTGTTATTCTATAACGCAAAATCTACTGAAGATATTTGGATGAAATTTGGTACATAGATAGATCGTTTATCGTGGTTTGGCCATGTTATGCGTAGGGATGAAGACCACATAATCAACCAAAGAGTTTTAAATATGAATGTTGATGGATGTTGTAGCAGAGGGGGACCAAAAAACATGGTGGCTGGATTATGTGAAAGAAGACATGGATAGGAAAGGACTACACACAGGTTTGACAAATGATAGTGACGAATGGAAACGTACATGTTGTATCGACCCCACATAAAGCGGGATAAGGGGGTTATTGTCGATCCGTCGCAAAGTTAATTCGCCGCAAAAACAAGTGTGTGTAAATTCACCACACACAGGTTGGACAAATGATAGTGGCGAATGGAAACGTACATGTTGTACCGACCCCACATAAAGCGGGATAAGGGGTTATTGTCGATTCGTCGCAAAGTTAATTCGCCGCAAAAACAAGTGTGTGTAAATTCACTACACACAGGTTGGACAAATGATAGTGGCGAATGGAAACGTACATGTTGTACCGACCCCACATAAAGCGGGATAAGGGGGTTATTGTCGATTCGTCGCAAAGTTAATTCGCCGCAAAAACAAGTGTGTGTAAATTCGCCACAATTCTATTGTTTCAATAAATCCTCGTTTATGAATTGTTTTGTTCGTCAGTATTTTTTTTCTGTATAGACAGCAGAAAAATCAAAGAATAAATATGTAAATGATAGATATTGGTCTGGAATAAAACAGAAGTTATTCTTTATTCCGTGTAAATAACCCTTTATTCCCTTTATATTAACGGATCTACGCGGGTAACACGCCAGTTACATATATACGCAAACTTTCGTGAACACCGGATCGTTTGGTGAAGAGTTCACAGGGCAGAAATATCATGATACTGAACTTTTATACATTAAGGCCAACAAGCAAATGAGTATTTCTTACCTCATTCCACATCGCAAGAAAGAGCAAGAGAGTAGGAATTGTTGCTGTTTTACGCTCAAATTTTATAATAAACAATTTATAAAATCACATTTTGTTGGTCTTTTGAAAAAAAACTACCAAAATGTTCGTAATGGCCTATCCATTATTTATTAACGGCGGTTTTTCGAGTACAATTATTTCTATGGTTTCATTGTGAAGAGATTATTTAAACAATAAATTCATTAACAAAACAAAAACTACAATTTTGAGAAAAAAAATTGTTGAAATTTAATGAATTTTTACCAGTTGATATTTGTTTTCGCTAATGAGTAGATAGCTCTGAAAACTAGAGAAAAACTCGTTTTGCTGGGGGACGCATCTTAAGATTATTACAAATATTATTACCCAAATAAGTCCAATGGTTTATCACAACTATTCAGGTCTGCGGGATCAAACGCAACTGAGTTAATACGTATACTGAAATCGAGGACAAAGTAATGCAGCGAGAATTTTATACAGGCTGTAACAATACTTATTACTCGTAAATGCATTATTGCATTGCCATTCATTCGTAGGTCGTGGCTTCAGTTCCTTCCCAGTGCAAATATTTGTGCGATGAATACAAATGTTTGTGTTTGGATACCGATATTTTTTACATGAACAAAATTTTAAGTGTTATCTACGAATAGGTTTGCGGTAGACCGCCATCTTGAGTGATGTAGTCTGCGATGGAGCGCTAGTTGTGACATAGTTCTACCGCCAACCAATGTCTCAGACTAAACATTAATATTCCGGTTTAATTTGTCTAGAGGTTTCTTTTTTCCGCTTGAAATTATAGAGACAGCAATAGCCACGGCAAAGCTGATTAAGTTAGGCCGTAGAAAGCCAGTTCGTGGTGGATATTCTAAACATTCAATCAAAGCGTTTTGAATCCACTTTATTAATCTTTTATTTATTTTTTAACTATAATAGGTTCGCACTTGGCCACCATCTCGCCTGATGTTAAGCGATGATGAGATCTACGATGGAGCGTGCTTACCTAGAAAAAACCGATTCACTCTCGATTTGAAGACACCAAGATTGTAACCATCAGGGAAAACCCACTCAGGCATCGCATTCCACAACCTAAACGTTCTTATCACAAACGTGGAGTCAAATCTCTTCGTTCGCGTTTTTGGAACATCAACCATGAAACGATGTCGCCCTTTTGTGGAACGAGAAGTCCGATAGAAGATAGGGCAAGGTGGTATTGCATTGCTTGACACTTTAGAACACTCTACCCGAAGCTGTTCCCTTCCGTCTCGTCAATAGTTAAAAAAAACACGATAGTAAATACATTTTTTAAATCATCAATTCAATTGGTTATCACCCACGACCTTTATTCGTTTAGGTCATTGGTATCTATCCTGGGTTAATCTTAGTCAAGCGTGACTCACGTTTTAGAATATTTGTATGTAACGAGAGGTTTACTGAATTACAGATAAGAGTGATAATAATAAAAGAAAAAACGGCAACTTTACCACTTGCCTCACATGTTATATTACACCTACAAATGAGTAATCACAGTAAGAGTGAAAAAAAATTGACAAATTACTAACATTGAAATCATTATTGAAACTTATAAAAATTCTCTAACATCAGCACCACCTGTGGCGCAAATAGAGCATTATTTTTGACAGGTCTTTGCTTTTCGAAATGTAATGCGTCTGAGTGTAGATAATACCAGTCTAGGATGAACCCTAGGATGAACGCTTTAGGTACCCAGTTTTTTTTAAATAAGATGTGACGAGACGAGCAGGACATGTGCTTGATGGTAAGCCTGCCACATAACAGCACAGTTACAAGCAACTATTGGAACATGAAGAGTCCAAATCATTACCTGGCACTGCACTGCGCTCATCACCTAGAGATCTAAGATGTTATATCTCTATGCTCTGTAATTTATCTATTACTAAATAGCTATTAGTCTATATATAAAGGCATCCAAATTGTGCCCATCGAGAAACAACGGCTCAGTAGTGTTCCACAAACAGATTCCTAAATAATAAGGCACTATTATTTACATTTCTGTGGTTCCACAGTTTTCACTGCAGCAGTTCAAAACGTTTCTTGGGAAATGTCAATTTGTTTCATATTTCATTTCATTCAGCAGTAACGTTATCGTAATGAAATCTGAATATTGCGATTTCTCCTGCCTTATTAAAATAGTTAATGTGGAAGGTTGTTCATTACTCGATCACTACAGATGATCTATATAAATCTGATTGGAATTCGAAACACATAAAGTTTAGAAGAGTCTGTGATAGCAGATAGCCTTTGTATTCCAAAAAAAATATTTTTAAGGAATTAGTAGTTCTTTTCCAAAAAGCGGACGGAGATGCAGCCAGATACTGTACATAATGTGATACAGGCCTGACAAAATGTTCGATACATCTGGAATGCTATTTTGATATTGACATTATTTAGACTTTCTTTTTAATGCAACTGCAAGAAGGTTTATTTTTTGACGAGACGAACAGGACATCTGCCTGGTGGTGAGCAACATGCCTGCCCATAACAGCACACAGCATCAAATATTTTATGTTTAGTTTGTTGTACACGTATTGCTCCTGTGTTCCTATCATCCTATCATTCCTATCACATCCTGTAGAACGCATACGATTGCATCTATATTACGCTGAAGTAGGTAGGTACCGGGCAGGGAAGTCCCTTCGTCAAACAGACTTTATTACAGTTTATAAGTACGTACAATTTATCAAGATATCGCCGGCTTCCGGCGCGAATGATTGCTTTTTTTATTCTTTTCATTTTTTCTCTACAAGACCAATGATTAAAAAAATAAAATGACGTGTTGTTTTAAGATGAGATATATTCCGGTATGATAACGTTTTGATTTTTTCTTTACGAGATCAAAATAAATAGGTTTTTAAATCTAAATTGCGATTAAAATAACTCCTCTTTTTTATAGCGTGGAAGACAGGCCCTAAACTTTTGGGCTCACTCAAGTAATAATGGAGAAAACATTGCAATTTCTCAAGAAATCATTTTAAATTAAATCTCTGTTATCCCTGTAATTTTATTTTATGGTGAGGATAGTTAGAAACTTTGTCTAGACAGGGCAGGGAATAACCACATCTCAGTAGCTATCTGTACCAATCACTAGTCCCAAAGCAGTCAATAATCTAATATTTTCTGAAAAACAACAAAACCAACTCAAATTTAAACCCAAGATACGTCGTCCAGGTGTAAGATATTTTAGTTTCTTGTTCATATTTCAAAAAACCACCACACCGATTTCGATAAATATTTATATTGTACCTACCACCTCTTAACTAGGTATGATCTACTATCAAAATCGATTCAGAAATGGCGGCACTATCGTGTAACATATGTACATTAAAAAAAACATACAAACGTATCGTTTTTTTTTTTTTTTTAAATAGGTTAAGACCCGACAATAATTCATAGTGATAGTGAAATGATTAAATGACTCGAATGACGTGCAAATGAAATACTCGATAATACGAAGAGGTTTACAAAGACCCTAGTTTTGTGATAAGAACGTCTACACTTTAGAAAGCGTTGCATGAGTGAATTTGCTCCCGATAGTTACAATATTGGTGTCTTCAAATCGAGAGTAACCAGCTTTTACCAGGTAGACACATTCCATCACAGACCGCATCGTCGCTTAACACCAGACAAGAAGACAGCGGTCAAGTGTAAACAACTTCAAAAAAACAATGATGCCATGACATTTTTATTATAAATGTTAGAACTTTCACTTGTCCTTCATTTCATCGGGTTTTAAAGTTGTGTGAAAACCAGATTATATCTGTTTATAGCGAAGTATACGTAAATTGACCTCCACATATTCACATCATTACTTTTATTGATTTTTTTTATCAACCAGATGTGATAAACACAGATTGTGATACGAGTACGAGTACTGATATTACAAATTCTGTATTAGTCCTGCCTTAATAAAGATGATGTTATGTTCTTTTTTTTTTATATTGGTGGACATTTCACACACAACACTCTGACCCCAAACTAAGCAAAGCTTGTACTATGGACGCCAGATAGCTGATATAATACTTATATGTATAGTTGTAAATACATACTAATTATACATAGAAACACTCAGACACAGTATTACAAATATTTGTATTCAACACACAAATATTTGCACTGGGTGAGAATCGAACTCGACAAATCTAACTGAGGGTCATCCCTCGAATTCACAGGCAGACTTACTACCAACTGAGCCACAAGCCCAGTCTTGTTCTGAAATATTTTCTAAAATTGGACCTACTTTTGCTAACATTAACCAACCCCCACGAAATTGCGTATTTGTCTCCCTCAGAAAAAGAACATTATGTTTCAGAAAATAGGATATTTTATTATGATTTTATCTTTCAAAAACAAATTGGACAAATTGATAGCGAAAGACAATATAACTTTAACAGACAATTACAAATACTAATTTGTTATTTTAACACTGAGATATAGGGATATCAGCTAATGCTGCTTACATATTATTCAAAAAATAAATATATTATGTTTGTTGGCAACCCCTTTAAAAGCAAAAAAGGTGCATGGCATGGCAACATCTTGCAACGAAAACTGGCTTTAAGTGGTGGGTGGAGAGAGAAGGGGGGCTCTTTTACTCCAGACGGCGGCCACACCGGACATACTGTGTTTGTCTTTGTTTGACTAATTGATTATTGTTGTCATTAAGGTTATATTGAATGTTTTAATCTTCATTTAAATTTTGTTTGCTTCACTCTCCCAATCTTTTGATGTAGATTGTTTACATATTCGATATTAATATATTTTTAGCCTTAGCTTAGCTATTATAGAACACAGCTAAATTTGAAGATTTAAAAAAAAATTGGCAGTCTTAGGAACAGCTGATAGAAGTGAAAACTTATAACTCAGAATTTTATAGCTTACTTTGGAAACTACACAAGTGAAGCCAGAGGGTGTGCCATGAGTGAATGCTGACGCATTTCTAGATGGCTAATGGAAAATGCTGTCACATTTCTAGCTGGCCAACAGCCACTGGCCCGAGTTTACCCGAAGGTTTCTTATAATTCCTAGAATTCAATTCACATCCCACGAGAAATCTGTCTGTGGAGTGCCAAAAGAAGTTTTCACTTCAAAAAAATAAAAACAAACAATACACAATCAACTTGAAGCAAACAACAAATTGAAGATAATAAACTTAACAAAAAAGGGGAAATTCTTATATATATATACATATATGATACATTTTAAAACATGACTAATGAAGCATGTACTACAGTAGGTAATAGATAAAGTTTCTGACGCTAGTAACCTTATCAAACTATGCTGATAACATATATTAGTTGGCGAGTAAATATTTTGGAAGTTCATTACAGAATGAGTAACTGCTGTATGTTATCACAGTACATTCATTACTTTCTAATAATATCGGTTCCAGTTCCTGTTTCATACATTTTAGAAAATATTAATTTAAAAAAAAAAACATAGAATAATTTTAGTTACTTTTCCATTTTTTAAACAACTTTACAAGTTTGTTGTCATCACAGCTTATGAGCAGCTGAAACTAATATCCTTATACTATACAGTGCCTTTTAAGTCCAAAGTCGTGACCACAATTTTAAGAGACTTTCGCTAGATGGTTGGATCTAAGATCAGATGCAGAAAGCGAGCATCCTTGACATAAGGCATTTCGTCAGGCAGTTTTCACTCTACTGCCCTAACCACCAGTAGCTTAGGCCCTGCCCTGCTGCTGGTGGCATCCTATTGCCTTTGAAGTTTTTTAGAATGTGTATATTTCTTACATATATTGTAAAAATTTAAAGACTAAGAATATGAATAAACACATAAGTAAATGTTTTATACTTACAGAATCTCCAATTTTAAAACTGGCTTTTAGCGCCATGCTGCCCTCCAGTGATAAATCCTTCATTGCGTCTTCTATCTGAGCTTTATCCAGAGCCCCATTCTCCGTGCCATTGAATTTGATAGAGCTGTGGATCATGTTATCCTTGCCGTCTCCCATGTCTCCATTGCACTTCATGGTTAGACTTGCACCGGGAGACGTACTGAGAATGATGAAAGACTCTTCATCGAAGTTTTCTAGCTGCTCTGTCATTGTTACGGCATCAATCTAGAGTAATTTAGGCAGAAAATTTTATAACAAATAAGTAAACGAGATTAATGTTTGTTAACATAAGAATATTTATAGTGAGTATGAGTAAAATTTGATTTTCTTAATAAATAGAAGCACATTATTTGAGGACTTTTTTGATTAGCTGTATAAAGTTCTTCGTAATTGTCTCTTTCCACATTTCTTGCGATACAATCAATGTTTTGTTTTTTTTTTATCAAAGAACATCATCTCGTCTAATAATAAGAGCTAAAGCAGTCCCTAAGATAAAAAAAACCTATAACAAATGAATTACAAAATTATCTGAAACAAAACTTGTAATTTAAAATACAAAATTTTACCACTGAATACTGTTAAGACTGTTTACAAATGCAATGTACGAAGAGAAGTGTAAACAATTTACAAATCAAGAGGAACTTCTTTTGTTGTTAATAGTTGTTTCATAAGGTGTGAATACAAAGAGTGAGTGAGAGTACATACTACAAATGAATATTTACTAGCTTCTACCCATGGTTTGAATGCCCGTGGAAAGAGAAAAGAACTTTTGCCTGAGATACAATTTTTACTGGGATATGACTTATTCCACAATATATTTTGATTTTCAAATTTAAGCCTGATCCATTGATCATCATCCTGATGATCATATGATGTGATGGAGCAATGAAGATCCATGCTTTCACATTTTTAATATTAGTGGGATTTAGTACACCAACAAACTGAAGAAACATAATCAATTTTCAAAGTTATGCATTTCCAACATTCTTTGTTAATCTATTTAATACCATAATTTGATAATATCAGTGTTAGGAAGAAGTTATGTGAAGGAAACCTGTTATGTTATCTCTCTGACGATTATTAGAATAAACTGATTCTTTTTATACAAAGCAGAGGATCATACCAAGTGGTGAGAGCTTTAAGAGAGCAGATGTTGAATTGTTGTATAGCTCTATTTATCACTACGCAATATTAGAAACATAATTGGTGAAAAGTGTACGGACAACCACAAATTTTCTTTATTTAGTCACAATTATTTCGTCATCTCGGGGGAAAAAACCTTACATTCAATGTCGCAATAAATGAGTATAATAGGTCTCCGCAATTCACCGGCGGAACTTTTAAACAAGTCGGAAAGTAGAAACTATGTGCGGAAATTTGAGTGATTGTAAAACGTAGACGAACAGTAAGATTTCATACCCACAAAAATATAAATAGAAAGTTTTCTCACGATTTTTGCAACCAAGATTGACGACTTACCACACGGTGTGTCCCAATTGCGTTCCAAAAGCAATAAATTTATAGCAGTTCGGTGCACAGTACTGGCTCTATTGAAGAACTTATGATCTATTAAAACACTGTGTAGTTTATATTAATGCGAATTTATCACCTAACACAGAAAATTACGAAAAACTCGGACCGAAAACTTCAAAAACGATGTTTTTATTTTGACATTTTAACAATTTATTGCTGTCTTTTGACTTTGATACATCATTTTATATTGACATTATTATCGTCAGCCAAAACATACTTGCCACTCAGAAAAATTACTAAAACTAACAAAATGAAACATTGGCGCTTTTTTACCGTTGATAAGATAGGTATACTTTTAATTAAATAATTAGCGTAGTAACGTTAATTCATATTAAGTTACTGCTGGTCTAGTCGCCAGTCGGGAGAACGGGGACTGCCGATCTGGAGACCCCGGGTTCAAACTCCACGCGCACCACTGTCTTTTCAATAAATATTATTCTATTCGAAGTCATGTGCATAATGCCGTTAATTTAAAAACGGTGGAGGGAAACATCGTGAGGAAACCGACATCTTTCGAGGTCATGTGTCATCCATCCACCATCCCATTGTTTTTTTATTTCATTTTTTTACTTTTATAGGTTTACACTTGACTCCCCTCTCGCCTGACGTTAAGCGACGATGCGGTCTACGATAGAGCGTGTTTACCTAGAAGAAATCAATTCACTCTCGATTCGAAGACACAAAGATTGTAATCAACAGGGAAAACCCACTCAGGTAACGTATTCCACAGCCTAGACGTTTTTATCACAAAAGTAGAGTCAAATCTCTTTGTTCGATGACGCTTTTTCGAGCTACGAGCATTGGGATAGAAAAAAGGGCAAGCTGGTATTAGATCATGTAAAACAGTCGCACACTCACCGAAGTGTACCCGATAAGAAACCGATAGGCTAGCAATTTTTCGGCGATGTTCAAGACTTTGAAGCCTTTTTCGCACAAGAGTGTCGTTGCCTATGAGCCTTTTGGCACGTCTCACGATCGATTCCAAAGTCTCTATTAACCTAACCATCCCAAAGATGCGAACAGTACTCCATACAAGAGCGAAGTTGTGCCCTCTGGACCAGCGTGGTAGAGGAAAGCCGTGACTCTATCCGTGTGAGAGAAGACCCCGAGTCCGAACAGTGGGAACATTAGTGAGCTGATTATGCTATGCTATAATTTATATTCCTGTTGTTTTCCCTGTATGAAAAGCAACTTGCGTGAAATAGTGACTTCGTTTCATGGTAGAAAAGTTCGTTCAAAAGACTCGAACGTATAGGTCTAGACTGTGAAATAGGTTGCCTAAATAAGTGGGTTTAATAAAGTTAAATAAGTTTTTCCTGATGGTGGATCTTGGTGTGTTCAAATCGAAAGTGATTCGGTTTCTTCTTCATCGTAGACCACAGGCGCGTACATAGGTTTTTCTAGGTAAACACGCTCCATCGCTTAGTCCGTCGAAACTACCATCAGGACATCTACTCTGTTTCTACGAAAAACGTAATTTCGAAATAACTCGCGACTTTTCTACTCCGGTTCTACTTCGTTTCGTCCGATCGAACATTGTTGTTATGTCACAGCCACTTTTCTCCGAAACTGTAAAAGCTGTACTATTGAAACTTAGTAAGTAGATGTAACTGAGAACCCCATTTAGATTTTGATACAAAAATAGAAAAAAAAAACAAATTTTTTAGGGGTGTCCCATACATAGAACTGAAACTCAAAATTATTTTTTTGATCAATACCGTACGTGTGAGGTATCTATGGATAAGTCATCAAAAATTATATTGAGTTTTCTAACATATTTTTTGTCTAAACTGAATAGTTAGGGCGAGGGAGTCTTCCAAAGTGGTAAAAAGTGCCCCCCACTCTAACTTCTAAAAAAAGATACTTAATGGCAAAAATGAAAAAAAATTATGACATACTTTATCATGTAAACTATCAACGAAAATTGGTTTGAAAGAATCTAGTAAGTAGTTTTTTATTTTAATACGTTATAAATTGACTATTGTTAAAACATCGAGTAAAGTAACAACGAAGTCTTATGTTACTTGCTGCTACGGAAGCCTTCATGGGCGAGCGCGACTCGCACTTGACCACTTTTATTTTTTTTAGTGGTGGGAAATGCTTTTACGCCCGACGTGTCGGACTCGGCACCGGAGTGGCACCCCTACCGACTAAAACCCTCCACAGGTTTCTGCGGCAAGGCAACTGTCAGAGTTACGGAACCGTTGTCACATTGGCTCCAGGCTCCAGGAACGCGCCCGAAAACATGACAGCGCGTTACCGCTTCGGGAAATGTTAAAAAATATGTTTAAATATTCTAAGCCTACTTAGAGTAGGCTTAGAATACTTAAACGAACGAAACGACCGATCGAAGTAGAACCGGAGTAGGAAAATCGGGACTTTATTCCGAAATTACGTTTTTCGTAGAAAAAGAGTAGACGCCCAGTTGTCAAGGTTAAGCACAAGCGCTAGTGCAAAGAAGTTGGAAAATTAACTCTCTCATGATGGTTTGTGTGGTCCTCCACTGTACAATGAACATGCTCCTAAGTTTTTTGAAGATTATCGATCTAACCATAGATTTACGGTTTAGTGTTTCAGTAGTGTAATAAATATGAAAAAACCATACAGTATATTAAAATCATTTATTAGCATAGCATCTTAAAATTATACGAAATTAGGAATGTATTTTAAAGCAACAATATATTTAAAATTCAATTTAAAGTTCGTATTTGTATAAGTATAGATACTCAATAAGTATATTTAAATACAATACAAACGAAGAAAGCAGTTCCACGAGTCTAGCCTCTGTATTTCAAAACTTAAGTTTTGGAATACGCCACCTGAGTCTGTGTTTTCCCGATGTAAACAATTGGAGTGTTTTTTATCAATCTAAAGTAACTATGTATAGATGGAAAAAAAAACACTATATATTCTAAGCAAGCATGCCCCATCCTAGGCCAAACGGAAGAATTTATTGTTTGATTTTTTTTTTAGTAATGGCCGTAAGTTTGTTCTTTAGGTTAAAATCTAAGATGAAACACGCCAATGAGGCATTTTCAAGATTCAAATAGTTCTCTCAAAGATAATTCGCATTATCCCAAACAGTTTTTTTTTAACTTTTATAGGTTTACACTTGACCGCCATCTCGCCTGATGTTAAGCGACAGTGGCGCTAATTTTTCATTTTGTAAAATTTCTCTAACAAAACATTGGTGCCACCTATGGTGAAATTAAAAACTATCTTTGAGAGATCTATTTGCTTCTTAAAACGCGTTATTATGGCCACCTATCACAAATTGGACATCGAGAATACAATCCCAGGGTTTGGTTTCAACGTGGTTGAATGCATAGATCGTAGAACTCAAGATTAGCCCTCACAAACTTCAAGGCGCACGGAATTATCTTAACGTTGGTAAGAGTGAGTTCACTCATTTCATTCTAGTCGGTTGTAGGAAGCGGAGGACGCCGGTCGTGTTTATCTATAACTGATTTTGATAATTTTGAACATAAATGTAAAATATTATGTCCCCTGTGACCCCCCCCCCCTCGGACCGCGCATGCTTAGATAGAGACAAATGTCACAGACGCAGTTTGTTACCAATATCAAGACGTTCAGGGCTTATCTTGAGTCTTACAATCTTTGGTTGAATGGATAACCATAAAAATACGAGTGAACTAGTATCCGGTTAAAGTTGAGCCCCGAGATTTGCTGGTTTTCTGCGCAATCGTAGCTCTAGTTAAACCAGTGTGTTTGTGTCATAGCTTTAGACACTGGGTATACGAGCACAGGTTGTTGTAAAATAAGACCAATATAAAAGAAAATAATCTAAACCCACAATTCGAAACAGAATGAGACGATTTCATAATGCAAATATTACTGTCAAAGATAGTTCTTAATTTCGCCAAAGTTGGCGCCAATGTTTTATTTTATCAAATTTATCAAACAAAAGTATAGGTACATAGGCTTCACCTTTTTTTATTGAGAATTTGGTCGCTGTACGATCATATCATCCCCATTTTACACAAATTTGTTTGTTTACAAATGCTGTCTTATATATCTCTCTATAAGTACGACATGTTTCTCCTTATTTCTCTAGGACAAGGGTTCTCAAACTTATTTTGTCTACTGCCCGCTTTGAGAATAAATATATTTTAGCGCCCATATTTTCACTGAGTTAATATTAGCTGATGTTTACACGTTGTAGTCGAGATTCGAGAGCTCGATGAAATTACAAACCGCTCTCCAAGCCTCTACACAACGCCCCAATTCTGGGTCTCTCACCACCCCTCTTTAGGCCCGCAGCACACTCAAAGGACCCACTTTAGGAAACGCTGCTCTAGTATAACCGAAACAAAGGTATAACAACTTTATATACATTCGTGTAAATTATTATAAAATGTGGTTTAGCGAAATTGAAAACTATTACATATATGTATAAGGTATACCTAACTATATATAAGGTATTGCCATTGCCTTATATTATTATTATTACGCTATAATACAGGTTTATCCTAGCTTGGGTGACAATGTTTCTCGACCTGAATTATCAATCAAAGATTGACAATTTGTATTAACTTGTGAAATACAAACGTTTATATGCCTTATACATTTTATTTCATCTTTGACAGTTATATTTTCAATAATGTCAACGTCTCATAAAACTTAAACTTCTCTTGAAAATCTCATATATACACTTAGGTAAATATTATACAATCTGCGTGGGAAAATACTCGTTCCGCTATAAATGGCATATAGTAATTAATCAAAACGTGTCACACAAACAGTCACAATTCGTTTTGACATTATCAAGAAATTATATACGTTAATTTGAACCGCAACACATTCCGCCATTATTGTTCACTTTATCTGACAAGTACCTAAACGATAAAAACAGTTTAAGATTACCTGACTTATAATGTATACGATGTCGTTTCTGATATTATAGTCGTTTGACGGTCTAGCGCTAACCAATTTTTTTTGACTTCATAATTATTTGATTACTTAATCAGTTTTTCAAAGCGATGAATGGTCAAAAAGTGGCCAAAACCCCAACAAAGGAGAATAATCCACTCCCCCATGGCCTTAGAAAAACTATGCTGTGTAACACTATAAATATATTTTAAGTGTTCACTTTTATTTTCATTAAATAATGTAAAATATTATTTATTTAAAATATATACTATAGCAAAGCTTTTTACATGATTTTATTAAGACATTTCCTTAGATCATATAACAATAACACATTTCATTACATTATTAAACTACATAAATTAAATCTAGTATAAAAGCTACCATTTATGATTTTAATGAGCAAGAATACGCATTGAGCTCAAAAATATATCATGTACACTTGTACAGTGCAACCAACTTTTATATTTATTGTTGAAACGATCTACGAAAACAAGAAAAAGTACGTGTGTCTTGACATGAATGAAAAATGTATCTATGATTTAAAGATAAATTGTCTAAAATATCATTGCATAAGAATTGCGAATTTAAGAATTATACTTACATAAAAAATTAATCTCCATAAACTTTAAAAACTTAACAATTTTGTCAAATATAATGTGTACATTTTCTAGTAAATATTTTATTTTTTCAATAATAATTTAACATATATAAAGTTTAACTTAATCATTATTTAAAAAAAAAAACAGTGAGTTTATACTCAAATAAATGAACACGTAAGTAAATATAAGAAAGTATGTAGACAAATTACATCACACAGATGTCAAACTAAATCACAAATGTTATTTACATTTTGTAAAAATAAATGTGGTTTTTCTATTTGTCAAAGTACACAGTAGGAATATCACGTTAAGGATCAAAATAATTTCGCAGCTGTTTTTCAATTGGCATAAATATGCAACATTGGTCTTACACATAAATTGTTAGGAATGTACTGTGAAAAGAAGGATAATTCTAAAATTTTAATGACATATTGGATCTAAAAAAGTTGGTTACGCTGTGTGCTTTTTGGCATGTATCATACATTAATCATTATAAAAGTGTAAAATTTAGCCCCTTGATTGTTTACGTACAAACATTACATAAGCATAGTTTTGTATATTAAATCTATTAACATTTAAGCCTTATTATCTATACTTAATTTTAATATATAATCATAATGACTAATCATTGTTTTCAAGCATCAAAAGTTTGTGTTACCTACTTGACATAGGATTACCACAGAAAGTAACAACTACCAATCACACCTGGTAATTTTGACTTCCTTTTGAAACGAATCGTTCTCATTGGTCCGTCTACTGTGTCAGATTAGCAAACACAAATAAATATCCTAGTTTCACTTATTTTGAAACGAGATCTTTTAAATAACAAATATGTATGAAACTTTTAAAAAGCAATCTTATAAAGTATATAAAATGGATTGGTGTTCGTTAGTCCCGCAAATACTCGAGAACGGATGGACTGATTTAGGTGATTTTGGTTTTGAAACATATGCAGGAGTCCAGGAAATGTTTTAAAACGTGGAACGAAGTTCACCTAGTCAACTAGTGTCTAAAACAGTTGGCCGTATTACGCATTTCGATAATAATTCGGTTAGAGTGTACAACTGGTATAAGAGTTATTTTTATATCAATACGATAATTTAGTAATAACATAGACGTATTGATAAGTACAAATAAGTTTCCGCCGTTTTTTAACACAAATTAAATTTTTATTGTTTATAAATCATTCCTAATGATTTTAAACGATGTGTGACTGCTTGCTGAGTGACTTCTAATGTTAGAGCAAGTTCTTTTTGTGTTTGAGATGAATCTTCTTCCAATTCTGCATCCTCGTAAATTTTTAGCCTTCTACTGCGATCTTTGTCTTCTACGTCGAAATCACCGTTTTTAACTTTTGAAACCACTCTCGACACGTTCTCTCACTCAAAGCACCCTCACCATATGCTACTACGAGCAATTGATGCGCCTCAGCAGCAGATTTCTTTAAATTAAAGAAGTAAACTAATATTTCCCGCAAATGACGCTTACTTGGCTCAAATTTTGACATTTTCAACTTATAAAAATTTTATTTTACCATTATAAAATCAATAATATTAATAGGTTATCTTGTTCTTGAATGTCCAAACTATTTTTAAGCCGGTTATCATCTGCGAAAGCTAACCGAAACTCCGTGCCGCACCATCTACAATAAAACGGCGGAAACTTATTTGTACTCCTAATAATTTTGTCGTGTGTCTGAATATATATGAGAGAGATACTAAGATTCAAGATGAATGTAAAAAAATACAATATATTTTTTTAGATTTAAAGTTCTTTTTAGATAATTAAATGGCAATTTAGCTTATAAAACAATGTTTAGACTTCGATCAACTCGCGGAATAAAATGTGTAAATCATTTCAGAGTGTTAGCCAGCCGTAAAAGGGGAACTTCAGTGTTAACAGTTCAGTGTTCAGTGGCTACAGTTAAAACAAAAAGTATTTAGTTATTGCCGCACGAACGTTGTCCCAACCTCTCTGTACCTACATGACATTTGGGTGTATTCTTATGATTTCTGCCTAGGACTTTTATAAGCATGTGTCAAACATTAAAATATATAGATAAACTATAAAACTGTCGACATTATAGAAATCACCATGATCTACCAAAGTCGCTTTTACATGGAGAATAGCAAATATTTTGTACCCCATGTTTATATTATACTTTCAATGGTTCTTTGGATTCTTTCAAATGATTTTTTGCAAGTTACACGGTATGTAACTTGCAAAAATGATGTTTAAAAACACGCTTGCCCTTAACAGCACAGACAAACGCGAATATTTAAACTATGTCAAGTTCTAATGCACAGCATGTGCATCTACCTAGCACTGCACAGGACTCGTCATTTAGATCGTCAGATTACACGATCTAGCTTTTGTCCTCTTTTTTGTTCTCAGAGATTTCAAAGCGGAACACCATAATGGATCCGTCGGTTCCATTACCAGGTACCAGGCGCGGACTAGGCCGAAAGGGCCCGGGTGGCTCCATGGCAATCACAAGCCTGGGGCCCTAGACCTTATCTTACGGTTGCCGCATGCCTCGCAAGCTAGGCCCGTGGGGCCTGCGCAGACTGGGGCCCGGCTGGCAAATGCCACCTCGACTATATGACCCGTCCAACTATCTTTTTATATCTTCAAATCTCGTTCAATAAATTTGTTGTGTTCGTCTATCTTGTATATCAAAGTGCATTATTCCGTATCATAAATTAGATAAATTAAATACGTCACAATGTCACACCACGTTATCGTTTATCGGAAATAAATGACATTGATAATATTAAAACTCGATTAATATATAAATTAAATTCAGATAAGAGCTATCAAATGATAAAACACAGACGTTTTATGGGCCATACGTGATGTAACTATTTTCAAGTTTACTTTTTTTAATGCAATATCGGAAATCGTTGAAAAATGTTTAGATGATTCAAATTCACTACCTATGGGAACATTTTGACTAGTCGCCGTTCTCGCTACTAGACCCGGAGCTATCCGGAGCCCTGTATTAAAGTCCCACACGCATCACTGACTTTTCTAAGTCATGTGCGTAATGCACTTTAAAAGAGTGAAGGAAACATCGTCAGGAAACCGACATCTTCCAACCTAGAATCTTCCGAGGTCATAGGTCATACACCAACCGGCACTGGGCAAACGTGGATTGAATGGATTATGGCCTGATTCTCTCTTTGCGAGAGAATGGCCCGAGTCCCAGCTGTGGCAACATTTAGTGGACTGCTTATATTATCAACATTTGGAGGGTATTACGGGAGAACTTTTGCCAAGCAGTGACAGACAGACAGCTCAGGCTACACTAAAATGCAACATCAAATAATAACCTTGCGCCATTTTGGCCAAGAGAGGTGACCTTCTCTTGGCCAAAATGTCGCACGAAAATGACTGAAACGGTAGGTACCTAATAAAAAATATTTAGAACACAATTGGAGCTTAGCTGCATTTAGCGATTTTCGAAATCGGCAAATATAAGTATACTCGTCCATAAAGCCTATATCCGTAAAGTCTATATTTATATGGCGCTGTAAATCTCGTACATAGTTTACAATCTATCAGAAACGAAGACATTTTTTTCTGCACTAAACTTCGAGCGTTTTCACGTATAGAAGACGAAAAGATTTAGACGTAAATAATTCTCAATATCGCCATGTGTGGCGCCAATATAAAAGTTTATGAAATTTCTCTAACAAAATGCAACATTGGCGCCATCTGTGATGAACTTGAGAACTATATTTGACAGGTATAAGTATTTCACTCTTGAATTATTATAAGATTATATTCTTCATTCTTTCCTTGCGAGGGAAAGCCCCAAGTCCCAGCAATGAACATAATTATAATTTTCAATTAACTCTTGATTATTCAATAACAATACACAAATCACACTACCGCTTATAAGCGATAATATTCTCAGCCCGAGAAGCCAAAATATTCCTCAGTATTTTCTCCGTATTGTTGGGCACATCCGTCCGGATTTTTTTTTGTTGTTGTAGACTGGAGCGCGATATTTTTACTTTATATTTTAAATACTTGGGTATTAGGGAAGTTGGTGAAATTCAAAATCCGTGTATAGCTTCTCCACTCGGTTGTACACCTGGTCGCAGTAGGACAGAGTCTGAGGGAGCACCTCTAACGCAGCCGTCAGTGTATCATCGGTACCGAACACCTGAAAACAAAAGTAACTTGTTAGTATAGCAGTAAGGCAGTAACTTTTTTTAAATTAAAAAGTGACGAGACGAGCAGGACATGTGCCTGATGGTAAGCAACATGCCTGTCACATAACAAGCACAGTGACACGGAGCTATTGGAACATGAAGAGTACAAATCATTACCTTGCACTACGCTCGTCACCCAGAGATCTAACATGATATACCTATCTTAGGCCCTGTAATTTCTCTGGAAACATTGCCCTTCAAACCGGAACACAGTAATATTTGCACATTACTGCTTGGCGGTAGAATAACTAGCAAAGGTGGTACTTCCTCAGACGGACTCTGCCAAGAGTCCAATCACTACTTTCTAAGTTTAATTACTACATGTCACTATAATTCACCCTAATATATAACAGAAATTATAAACAACCCACTACGTATTTATATAGGTTGCGATTTATCTCATGAGCCATGCGCGGTCCGAAGGGTGGGGGGGACAGGGGACATGGGACCCGCAGGGGACATGACCCCCCCCCAAAATCGTATACGTTCTACTAAAAATCTAAGAAAATAAAAAATATCTAATAGTACATAGACTTACGCGGGAAAACAACTAGAACGGGAACTACGCGGGTAAAATCGTGGGTAAAATACGCTACTAGTGAAGTATTTATTTTATTTTAAAGTATAATATTAAAGTATATAAATGATTTTTAATTTTTTGTTCATATTTTTAAAAACCACCGGACCTATTTCAATAAAATTTATATGGGACCACGTCTGAACTATGATCTACCAAAATAAAGAAGAACCATCAAATCGATTCACTATTGGCGGAGCTATCTCGCAACATACATAGAAAAATAAATTAGCATTAATATGGACTGCCGATAGAAGTGAAAATTCAGAATTTGATAGCTAGCTCACTTTGGAAAACTACGCAGGTGTAACCGGAAGGCGTGGCCATGACCCATGACCATGGCTATCTAGATCATCCGTGTCTATCCGAAGATTTCTTTTATTTACGACCGTTAGAGATCTATTCACAGCCCACGGAAAATCTGTATGTGCAAAAAGAGGTTCACTTCAAAATCATACAACCTTAGATAGAGAATAAGTAAATAGATAAGGTTTTTCCGCACAGTTCATTTGTACTAATCCTGAGCAGATGAGGTGTATGTTAGCTATGGCAACAGAGTGATGTGCCGCGACAAAAGTATGACACTTCCACAAGCGCGACAATAAAAGAGCGATCAGACCCGTGTGTTTTGTGGTGTAAAGCGTTTGTTCTAACTCTATACGTAGGATATGGAAACTCTTTGCCTAAAACCGAATTGAGAACCTCCTTTTTTGAAAACGTACGAAAGTTTGTAGCGGAGTGTATTCGTAGCAAAAAAAATCGATCGAAATCTATGGTACTCGCGCCGTGATTATTACATTCTCCTTGCGCTCTGATTGAAAACCTCTCTTTGCGTGATTACAGCCAGCCTTGAGCACAATGGCCGACGTCACTCGCAGCCTATTTACATGATTATCGGGCTCTCGTTCCGCCACGAACTAATAAACAGCATAGAATAGATAATATTTAACAGTTTGCTACATACGACCGCTTAAACACTATATCGGAAGAGAACGATAGTAAACAGATCAGAATAACATTCTTTTTCAATAAAGTGTGACGAAACGAGCATTTGATTAATGGTAGGCAACATGCCTGCCACATAACAGCACCGTGACACGCAGCTATTGGAACATGAAGAGTCCAAATCATTCCCTAGCACTGCACTGCGGTCGTCACCCAGAGATCTAAGATATTATATCTCTAAGACATATAATTTCTCTGGAAACATTACCCTCCAAAGACAGTAATGTTTGCACATTACTGCTTGGTGGTAGAATAACTAACAAAGGTGTGGTACTTCCCCAGGCGCACTCTGTCAATAGTCCTACCACTACAAAATATCAATGTTAAATTAAGCAATGCTAGGGAAAATGGGACGGTGGCGCTACGGGTAAGACTTTTGGAATAGTGAACCAAGGTTGTTTGGAATAGTGATCGCTGTAAATGACATGTTTCAATTGGTTCGGACTACAATTCCAATTTCGATGTTGTAATTGAACGTCGTCTGGCCAATTGATGGAAGCTTTAACATATTATATTTGAGATAGTTTGTCATCTCATGGTCGTGAGCCGGCTACGATTAAATAACTCATTTATTTTTAACAAATGTGGAGATGGATGACATCCATACATTTATTCTTTACTGAAAAGCTGAACGAGCGATTTCAATGAATAAATAAATAAATATATTGGTGGACAATTCACACACAACACCATCTGACCCCAAACTAAGCAAAGCTTGTGTGATGGCAGCCAGCTAGATATATAGATATATATAGCTATATATAGCTGATATAATACTTATATAGTTTTAAATACATACTTATTATACATAGAAACACCCAGATGAAACACAGTGCAAACATTTGAATTCATCATCATCATCATCAGCCTGTACTTGTCCACTGCTGGACATAGGCCTCTCTCCCAAGATACGCCACTCAGCCCGATCCTCGGTCTTCCGTCTCCAACCGCCACCAGCTGCCTTTCGAATATCGTCACTCCATCTAGTCTCAGGGCGTCCTACACTACGTTTACCGATACGACCTATGTCCGAAATTATATATTACGACCGAAAGAGCTATGCTTGGAGTTTCTCTGAGGGATTGCATTCGCAATGAAGTAATTCGTCAGAGAACTAAAGTGACCGACATAGCGCACCGTATTAGTAAGCTGAAGTGGCAGTGGGCCGGACACATCTGTCGCAGACCTGATAACCGTTGGGGTAAACGGGTTCTGGAGTGGAGACCGCGAATCGGTAAAACATTTGAATTCATCACACAAATATTTGCACTACTAATATCGTAATAGCGAAAGTTTGGATGTTTGTTGCTCAATCACGTCTGAACGAATCGAGTTGAAATTCGGAACACAGTTAAACCAGAAAAAACAACAGGAACGGGAACGGGAACTAAGCGGGTAAAACCGCCGGACACTGCTAGTAAATAAATATATTAATAACTAGCAGCAGCCCGTGGTGATACGTGGTTCCCCTTATTTTCCCTGAGTAAAAAAGTAGTTTTACTGTGTTCCAGTTTGAAGGGCAATGTTTCCAGAGAAATTACATGGCTTAGAGATATAACTTTGATCTCTGGGTGACGAGTGCAGTGCAGTGCTAGGTAATGATTTGGACTCTTCATGTTCCAACAGCTGCGTGTCACTGTTATGTGGCATGCATGTTGCTTACCATCAGGCCCATGTCCTGCTCGTCTCGTCACTCTTTATTTAAAAAAAGCCTATTTGTTATTGCAGCTCATATTCTAACAGTATTCCAAATTCAGCCCGATCCGTTCAGCCTTTTCAACTTCTTTGGTTCAGCCGTTCCAACCCGATTGACATATCCACACTGTCATATTTTTAACATTCAACTTCAACTTTTTATTGACGTGACAACGTCTTATAAATTGGTTTGCCGGGTGACACTTCAAGAAACTGCGTTACGCTCCGCTCACGTTATGCGCTCACAACGAGAGCGAGTGAGAGGCACGCGTCCCTTCCACTCGGGCATGGTTAGCCCGCCTAAGAGCGAGAGAGACAGACATAAAAAGTGAAAGGCACGCGTCCCTTCCGTAAAATTATTTTACCACTCAAAGTCGTTGTCACGTAAAACTTTCGCCCGTATACCGACTTTACAGGCAACCAACTTTTTTGGCTTCCATTCGGTAATGTCATCGTAATTTCGCCAATGTCCAGCGTTTGAGCATTGGGAGTATCTTCGTTATATTAAGTTCTTAATTCAGGTGAGATCAGTCTTCCATCTTCTTCATAACTTGTGAGGAGCATTCAAAAAATCAATTGAAAGTCATACGGACTGCCGATTAAAGTGAAAACTAATAGCTCAGAATTTGATCGCTCGCTTTGGAAACTACGCGAGTGAAACCGAAGGGCGTGGCCGTGAGCATAGCCATCTAGATTATCCGAGTTTATTTTTTTCTGAAGATTTCTTTAATTTACGAACGTAACGCTTCAGCTCAATTCACAGTCCACGGTAAATTTGTATGTGGTGCGCCAAAGGAAGTTTTCACTTCATAAACCCAAGAGTTCTATGTCAAAATCGTTTATATGTGAGAGTTGACGGACCATACAGCGGCCTCTCAATGGATCTAGTTTAAAAACATAATTAAAAGTTAATGACAACATAATAGCATTATAATTTTTATATCAGTGAACTCAGCGCAATCGCAATGATAACAGTAAAGTATTTGTAGCAATTTGTGCGTCGCGTCGTATCGTGATCCTTATCATTCTGAGGATTCCTTATCAGACGCTTTTAAGAGCTGATAATGGTGGGAACACACCATTGTGGGTCTCCACAGTTGCGAAAAATTAGAACAACTAGGTTGTGGAATGCGTTGCCTGAAAGGGTTTTCCCCGATGGTTACAACCTTGGTGTTTCTTCTAGGTAAACACGCTCCATCATAGACCGCATCGTCGCTTAGCATCAGGTGAGATGGCGGTCAAGTGTAAACCTATAAAAGTAAAAAAAGGTTAGGCCAAGGAACGGCCTGGCATACTAGAAAAGGGAGCCCTACGGCCCTAGCGAGGAGGATCTAGCACCTACTGACTTGTAGCTGGTATGTAGAACTAATATGCTATTTTTGGAACCAAGTTCCTTACGAGAACTTTGGCTTTGGAGGAGATATGGATTTTGTTGCGTGACTAAACAGAAAAAAATGTGAGACTTTGTTGAATTGTGAGAAAACCGTTAGAAAAATAAAAAGAAGTGACGCGTAAAAACTGCGTGATGATTGTACCTTAAATAATGAAATTTTATAGATTTTTTTGCAAATGATGTTGCTTCTATATTGTCAGAAGAAACTTTGTTCCTGCCTGTTGTCCCGTGACATCAGAGGGTTTACCGCCTAACTACAAATGTCTTAGCTTTGATATTGCACTCTTTTCTTTCTGTTTGAAATGATAGAGACCGCAATAGCAAAGCGAAAGCCGATTTAGTTAGGTGCTAGAAGGTAGAGGTATACTACCTATTTAATGTTTTTACGGTTTAAACGAGTTTGCAGAGTAGAAAGAAAAACTACCAGTAGTTCATCGCCTTTGATCTTGGAAGCAACGCCGATTATATATATAGTAATAAAACCGAAAACTGAACCGCGCTCACGAAATACTAACATTGTAATGTTGGCAATGGCGGGAGCGCGCTTCCCGCCTCTCCCCCCGCACGATAGCCCCGTTTAAAACGCTTCGTTGAACGACTGTTTAATTTGGTAGACTGTGTATTGGTGCACACAATGTTTGTGAACTAAATAAATAAATAAATCTGGCGTTTGATTGATAGATAATGCTTACCTTTTTCAAAAGGTCTGGTCGCGAAGGCAATGCATGCATGGCAAGAGTGGCAGCTTTCCTTATATACCACGGATGAAATTCCGCTAGCGTCTCATTGTAGGAGTTCTGACACGTCGTACACGTGTTCATGTTGGGTTCAGCTTCACTGAGCCGCTTCAGGAATAATCTGATGAAATCTGAAAGTAATACCGAACAGATACAAAGCCTGATTGCTGATATAGCTGGGTGGAGTAATGTTTTTATAGCATTAATGACGAGACGAGCAGGACATGTGAACACGGTAATGTTTGCACATTACTGCTTGGCGGTAGAATAACTGGTAAAGGTGTGGTTTATGTGGTTGTAGTGTGATTTATTATTCTACTGGAACTGCATATTGTACCTCCATTTTACGATAGATAAACCGATTTAAAAATGTCAAGATTACCTAGTATTTGTAAAAATCCATGAATTTAAGAACTATAGGTTCCAGTGTTTGGTGTTAGGGGTTAACAATGAAATAGATAATAGCTCTTTTTAGGGTTCCGTACCCAAAGGGCAAAAACGGGACCCTATTACCGTGACTTCGCTTTCCGTCCGTCCGTCTGTCACCAAGCTGTATAGCTCTATCATAGCTAGACAGTTGAACTTTTCACAGATTATGTATTTCTATAACCACTATAACACCAAATACTAAAAAAAACATTTAAGGGGGCTTAATTAGAAAACAAAAACAAAACTACATCAATTTAGTAGCAATGGGCGACCTTATCTTTAAGCGATCTCTTCCAGGCAACTAAGTAATATCGCAACACATAGTGTATTACTCGCTTGATAGCAATTCACGAAGCGGTTTACGATCAAATGTGCTTACGTAGACGACACCCAATCAGCATTCAGTAACGACTTGAAGACACCAAGATTGAAGAAGATTTAAACCATTGGGAAAAAATAATATTAGAAAAAAAAGTATTTATGTAATTATATAAATTCTGTACTTTTAGTTATGATAAGATAACAATTATACAGTTGTTTAATTTTTGTAGTGGTAGGACTCTTGGCAGAGTCCGCCTGGGGAAGTACCACACCTTTACCAGTTATTCTACCGCCAAGCAGTAGTGTCCAAACATTACTGTGCTCCGCTTTGAAGGACAATGTTTCCAGAGAAATTATAGGGCTTAGCGATATAACATCTTAGATATCTGGGTGACGAGCACAGTGCAGTGCTAGGTAATGATTTAGACTCTTCATGTTCCAATAGCTGCATGTCACTGTGCTGTTATGTGGCAGGCATGTTGCTTACCATCAGGCACATGTACTGCTCGTCTCTTCACTCTTTATTTAAAAAAAATATTAATAATATAATAATATTGCCATGCCCTTACAGGGTAAATGCTTAGCTTATCTACTTGTAATTTGTCAGCTTTGTGTTATACAATAAATGATTGATTGATTGAAAATACTAAAACCTTACACCACAGACTCGTCGTTCGAGTCTTCAAAAACCAAAAAGTGAAAAATTATAAAACTGAGTTACAATATATATGTATACTTATTAGGTATACGGCTAACTATGAATGGTTAAAAATTACATCAGAGAAATTACATGGCTTAGAGATATAAGATCTTAGATCTCTGGGTGACGAGCGCAGTGCAGTGCTAGGTAATGATTCGGACTCTTCATGTTCCAATAGCTGCATGTCACTGTGCTGTTATGTGTCAGGCATGTTGCTTACCATCAGGCACATATCCTGATCGTCTTGTCACTCTTTATTTAAAAAAAAAAAGTATTTAGCAACCTTGCCTCACATCATACAAGGTCAAGGAAGCGGCCAAAAATACGCAGTCAGCACACCTGCTCACACAATACGTAATTATTTACCTACTTTAATTGCATTTTTGTTTTTACGCGAAGTAAAGTTTTTAAGCCCCACAACTTTTCAACTATTATATACAATGTTTTTAACAGGGGATGAAATTCACGCCAGAATAGGCATGCCGACTCATTTTTGATTTAATGTGCCATCAAAAGGCGACCCAATAACTGAAACAGGTGAAAGCATTACTTTGTTATCTTAAAAACTTCCCGTAATATCACGATTTTAAAATCACAATTTTGGACTCTCCCAAAAACACTTCATACAAAAACACTACAGAAGCGTGACGTCACTGTGTCGTGTTTTCTATGCGTCGCTATATTAAATATTGCGTTTAGGAAACTCGTTTCATAACAAAAGTCACTTGGGAATTGAATGGGTTATCCAATGGTAAATATATTTTCTAATAATTTCGTACTTCTAAAATGTACTTGCCCATCCAGCTTTGCATGGACATAAAGTAAGTTAAACTGAAAAGTATCAAAATTAAAATTGGTACATATTTTATTCTATCTAAATACTGTAATTATATCAAACAATGTAATATAATTGCAGGACCTGCCGTCATGCCTATTCACAACATCACAACGCTAACCGAACGAGCGTAACTTTATTTCGGAAGACAATGGCTCCGCTATTTGTAAATTAATAAATACAGCGCTCCGCAGTCTCACCCGCGTAGTTCCCAATCTCATTATTTTCCCGAGATAAAAAATAGTCTATGTGTTATTACATACTAATATCTATCTATGTACCAAATTTCACCTAGATCCCATCAGTAGTTTTTGCGTGAAAGAGCAACAAACATACATCCATACATTCCTACAAACTTTCGCGTTTATAGGATGTATACATATAAATTTAGTTGTATGTGTGTGTGATTTCGTATGTGTGTGTGATTTCGTATGTGCGTGCGCGTGTGTATGTTTTTAGTACTATACTTTCGTAGTTATAATATTAGTAGAGATTTTGTTGGGATCCCTGGATTTCATTGTGTTTTACTCGTATACTATACTAACACATAATATATTATAAATATAATATGTGTTTTTGGTGGTAGTAGGACTCTTGGCAGAATCCGCCTGGTGAAGTACCACACCTTTGCCAGTTATTCTACCGAGAAGCAGTAATGTGCAAGCATGAGAAGAACTTCTTAACATTCCATGGATCCCGAGACCTGTGTTCCTATTTGAAGGGCCATGTTTCCAGATAGATTACAGGGCTTAGAGATATTATAACATCTTAGATCTCTGGGTGACGAGCGCAGTGCAGTGCTAGGTAATGATTTGGACGCTTCATGTTCCAATAGCTGCGTGTCACTGTGCTGTTATGTGGCAGGAATGTTGCTTACCATCAGGCACATTATGTCCTGCTCGTCTCGTCACTCTTTAATTAAAATATATATATATATATATATACACAGTATACTATAGAGGTACAAGATCAAGAAGTGCTTGTAAGATGTTTACGAGTAACTGGGTGAGTCAATATGTTAAAATTAAGTATAGTTTCAGACGTCTCAAAACATAACTTTAAATCCAAGTTTTGTTCTCAAAATAAAAGAGCCACCAAATTTTAACCTCATTTTGAATATTCTTTTGTTCTAACAAACTGTTTTTTGCTCACAAAAACACTTGGGTAAATCTTTGTTTTACAATTTTACAATGTGGCTTTCATGACAAATACTTTTATATACAACCAGAGCATCAAAATTGCAGTAGTGTCTTTGCTTCTGAAATGAAATGAAATGAAATGAAAATTTATTATTATAACATAATTACAAGCACATTTTTGATACAATTTAGGGTACTTATAAATAAGCATATAATATGTCTTGTAGCACATTGCAAGTCACGCAACACCTACACTAAGAAAAATCTTGTGTCGTAGATGCTGCTAACCCTTCTCCGTTTACCCACGAATGCAATTGAAATAATTCTATTCTATTAGCATTCTAATCAACATCATCATCCATGCTTCTCTGTCCAATGAAATTGAGTTTTGCAAAAGCACAACAGTAATTGGTGTATTAAATTCTTGGTACACTTTGTCTCAAATAATAACATTTTTATTTCATCTTCTATTCATATGTAATGTGATCTTATGAATATTATGAATGTGATAGTTTGGATGTTGCTAGATTATATTCTAATTCAAGGTCGGGGTGATAGACCTGACGCTTCTCAACGCATCGGCCTCCGGATGAATTTGGATAAAACCAAAGTCTTGTGCAACGAATTCGTTGCTCCGGGGCCGATTGCCGTAAATGGAATCACTCTTGAAATTGTACAGAAATACGTTTACCTAGGGCAGATGCTCAAACTAGGTAGAAGTAACTTTGAGAGTGAGGCTACGAGAAGAATCCAGTTGGGCTGGGCAGCATTTGGAAAACTTCGTCGAGTCTTCTCGTCACCCATCCCACAAAGTCTTAAGACAAAATGTATAATCAGTGCGTCTTACCCGTTATGACCTACGGCGCTGAAACGTGGACACTGACAGTGAAAATGGTCCATAAGCTCAAAGTCGCTCAGCTAGCTATGGAAAGGGCTATGCTTGGGGTTTCTCTGAGGGATTGCATCCGGAACGAAGTAATTCGTCAGAGAACTAGAGTCACCGACATAGCTCAGCGTATTAGCAAACTGGGCAGGGATGGATGGAAGGGCAGGGGGGATTGTCAAGCAATACTACATTGATTGATGATTTCCCTACTCCTAGTATCTGTCCGATGCTGGGAGTGGTGAACGGTTTCAGGGAGGAGCGCAGGTCGCAAAGATCCCCTGAAACAAGGCCAGTGGACTATCCTTCTCGAGGTTGCCGCCTGTTTTTGACCAAGAACCTTCTGTTATTGGTATAACAAAAACCTCTGGCCGTCCCCCAACATCCCTCCCCCAATCCCATCCCCAGTTTTTCCTTAACTCTATCCCAGTTTCCTCAAACCTATCCTAACCTAACCTAAGTTCCTTAGTTTAGTTCCTTAGTTATCCCAACCGCCTCAGACCTACCCTGATCTCCTCAACCCCATTTTAAATACCAAAGCCTGATCCCAAATTTTTCTTTTTAATCTCAACCCTAGTACGAACTTCCTCTCCTCACACAGATCCTATCGAGCCGAACCGTGGCGGCTTTTAACCACACACCAGGCCCACATGACCTTGAGGCAATAAATACCCTTTAAAATTTGTACCGCACCTATCAAGGGCGGATAGTGTGCGAGTTTCTTTACCATCAGCTCAACCCCCCCTTACTATGCAAGCACAAAATAAAAAATATCTACCCCAGGAGGGTACCACTAGCACCGCTAGTGGAGAATCCCTCATCGGGCCTAGCCCGATCTGCCCCTCGTACTCTGGGAGGGCTTGTGCTCCAAACCAAGCTCCAGCTTGGATTTGTCCGGCCTCATGGAGGCCATACCTAAAAATAACACCGCCTTTGAGTCACAATGGACCTTAATCGCTGGAAAGCGCCCTTGCAAAAGGGGGTCCAATAACACAAAATCAGGCAAGAAAAACAAGGGTCCGAAAGGCAACCAAGATCGAAATCGTCCCACCAGGCGTGAGAGAAGGGTAGCACTTCAGCCTAAAACTAACAAAACACAAAACACATGTACGGACGTCGCAGCAGCGGAAACGCAGCGCGATACAAAAACGTCCCCCTCGAAAGAGATGGTACAAACACAACCCACCACACATACCACCACAAATACTACCACCACCACCACCACCACCACCACCACCATCCGGCAAAAAGAAGAAGAAACGGAACGCGAGAGGTGCTCGAGGCGGACGGATCGCAGCGATGGCTTCTATTGCACCTGAAAAGGAACAATCTGGGAGCGGTAACGTACCGGACGAAAGGGCTTCTTCGAAGCGCGCTCGCCTGGACGAGACCCACTCTCCCAGGGGCGAAGCCAAACGCGCGAAAACCGACCGTAAACCAACACGGACGGGAGTTACGCAGACGCGGCTCAATCGCACCTGAAGGTGGCGATTATCACCGTCCCGCCGAAGGACTTTTCGCAGACCCAGGCGGAAGCGGTTAGGAAGGCTGTCAATGACAGCATCCTACAAGCCGTTTTGTCCCCATCTTCTTCAAGCGCGCTTGTTCCATCATTTCGCGGTAGACCCTTCCTAATGGACGGGGCTTTAGCGATGTGGTGTGAGAACGCAGGTGCGCTCAGCTGGCTGGAGGGTGCGGTCAAAACGATCACGTCACCAATTCCAAACACCACCCTGGAAGTCATCAGGCAGTCGGAGATGAAGAAGAAGCTCAAGGCAGGGCTTCTTATTCATACTCCTATAACTGACGCCACCACACTGCATCGAGTCCTGTGTGCCCAAAACCCATGGTACAAAGTGGACTCGTGGCAGTGCTACGAAATGTCGGTGGACGATAAATCCCAGGAGCAGGATTGCGAGGAAAGGTGGTCCACCTTATCCTCGGGATACCTGAAGACCAACGACAGTCCATCTTGGACCGAGACCGCCGGGTAGCCCACATGTCGGGTAGTGGGTATATCCGCTTCTTCTCTCCGGAAGAAGCAAAGGCCGACAGAAAACCCGACTTACCCACCACAGCGAGTGTAACCATGGTAACGGAGACTTCGACTCCGGAACCATCCACCTCTGCTCCCCAAAAGAGTCAGAGCGAGGTGGTAGCAGTCTCACCGCTAGATATTGAGGGGTGCTCCAGCGACGAAGATGACGTCCTGCGTAGTCCTTAGCCCCCTCAATTTCATCCAAACCAACCTCCAGCACAAACAAATAGCGGCGGCCACGCTACGCAGAGTGCTGGAGGGAAACAACAAGACCGTCGCTATGATCCAAGAGCCTTGGATCAGAAATAACAGAATCTGCGGTCTAAATAACATCAACGGTAAGTTAATGGTCGACACTACTGTTGAAAACCCAAGAACCTGCATTTTTATACCTAAATGTATAAATACCACCTTGCTTAACCAATTCTGTTCTAGAGACCTAACCGCAGTGAAACTCATTACGGAAAATCAAACTGTCCTAATCCTAGCATCAGTATACCTGCCAGGCGAGGGAGAAATTCCTTCACGAGAACTAGCGGAACTGGTGCAACACTGCGAAGCACACGACTGGGATCTAATCATATCTGCCGACTGCAATGCTCATCACTCTCTGTGGGGAAGTAAGAATACCAACAAAAGGGGTGAGTCTTTAGCCGAATTTTTATTTCAAACAAATCTAAACATTATGAACAGAGGTGCGGAACCTACATTCGTAAGCTCCAGGTACCAAACTATCATAGACATTACCTTGGCAACAAACGCGGCGGCCAGTCAAATCGAGGGATGGCACGTATCAGACGAGCCATCATTCGCGGATCACCGCCGCGTTTGTTTCCAACTAAAATACAAATCAACAAACCCTGTCCCGTATCGTAACCCCCGTAAAACTGATATAACAAGGTACACAAAACTACTGAACCAAGCACTAGGTGACATACATCCAACTCACACAACACTTAGTACAGACAATATAGAATCAAACGTACAGCTTCTCACTGCAACTCTCATAAACAGTTATGAATTAGCGTGTCCAACTGTTAAACCAAATGACGTAGGAAAGAGATCTTGGTGGGGGCCAGAACTTGAAAGACTACGTCAAGGACTTCGAGCACTTTTTAACCGAGCAAAAAATACCAGGACTAATGAGGACTGGGAAAAGTACAAACAAGCACAAAAACACTACAAGAAGCGAATCAGATTCAGGAGAACGGAATCCTGGCACAACTTCTGTAGTAGCATAAACTCAACAAACCAAGCCGGAAGAATAAAGAAAATCCTATCTAAAGGGGAAACAAATTTTCTCGGATCCCTAAAAAAGGAAGACGGCACTTTCACAAACACAGACAATGAAACCAATACAGTACTTCTGGAAACCCCTGGATGTCAAATCACAGAAGACAAGGAGTGGCCAGAAGAGCACTGTAGCACACCTACAGCCCATGAGTGGGAAGTAGCAAACAAAATAGTAACTGCAGACAGAATAGAATGGGCACTGAAAAGTTTCAAACCCTTCAAATCTGCAGGGCTGGATGGCATATTCCCAGCACTACTACAATGGCAACCAAAGCTAGCCATAAAGCATCTACTACCAATCTATAGGGCCTGTATAGCCTTCAAGTATATACCAAAAAAGTGGAGGGAGGCGAAGGTAGTATTCTTACCGAAACCTGGCAAGGAGGACTACACACACGCTAAATCGTTCAGGCCCATCAGTCTAACGTCGTTCCTTTTAAAAACACTAGAAAGATTAGTGGACCGATACCTAAGAGACGGAGCACTAAAACACAATAAACTGCATCCTCAGCAACATGCTTATAGGAAAGGCAGATCAACAGAGTCGGCACTACACATGGTAGTACACAAAATAGAATCGGCTACCACAAACAAGCTTTCAACACTTGCTGCCTTTATAGACATAGAAGGGGCTTTTGATAAAACCATGCATAACAGCATAAACCACGCCCTCCGGAGACTCAAGGTGGAACCAGTCATTAGGAACTGGATTACCGAACTGGTCAGCAAAAGGGCGGTCCAGATAGTGATGAATACTACTACGAGAGCAAAAGTAGTCAAGGGATGTCCCCAGGGCGGCGTCCTATCACCACTATTATGGAACATAGTAGTGGACAGCCTCATAAAGGCACTTAACGAAAAAGGGTACACTACTATCGGTTATGCGGATGACCTTACAATACTGATAAGCGGGAGTGCGGAAAACATGCTATGTAAAGTCATGCGCTCAGCACTTCTGATTGTAGAAAAATGGTGTGACGAACATCAACTGTCAGTAAATCCAAAGAAAACAGAACTTATTCTTTTCACCAACAAAAGGAAGTTACCTGAACTACAATTACCAAAACTATTTAACACCAAACTCTCCCTATCACCTGAAGTGAAATATCTGGGTGTCACTCTTGACAACAAATTGAACTGGGCGAGCCATATCGATACAAAAAAATAAAAGGGCCTGCATGACTTTTGGCAATGCCGGAGACTTGTTGGGAAGAAATGGGGTCTCAATCCAAAAATCACACTTTGGTTATACACATCAGTCATCAGGCCCTCTTTGACCTATGGGTCAGTTGTGTGGTGGCCCAGAACACAACTGACCACAGCGAAAGATAAACTCCAGAGTCTACAACGCCTAGCGAGTGTAACAGCTACTGGATGCATGAAAACCACACCATCAGCCGCATTAGAGTATCTCTTAAACCTGAGACCTCTACATCTAGTCATACAAGAGGAGGCCATGGCAGCCGCCCTAAGACTAAGAGCAAACGGACTGTGGAAACAAAACATAAAAACACGACACTCAAAAGTTCTGCAACAGGTTCTGAAAGAAACACCACTTCTTGAGGCACCCATGGACAGAATCACATGTCAACATGTCTTTGATCGTAGATACAATATCCAACTTAATGCAGAATCGAAAGATAGCTCTGGCAGCAGAGAAGTTAGGATATATACTGACGGCTCCAAAACCGCATGCGGTACAGGGCAGGTGTCTTCTCAAATGACTTAAACATAAAGATATCAACCACTTTGAGCAACCTAAACACAATATTTCAAGCCGAATGTATCGGCATCACCAGGGCAGCACAGGCAGTCGCAGCCAGAGATGTCGGAGACCTAAACATCAAAATTGTCTCCGACAGCGCCTCCGTGCTTCAAGCCCTTAAAAATAATACTTTAACCTCTGTCCTTATACTAGAGTGCCACAATGCACTCCAATCCATAGCGAGTACGAACAAGTAACCCTCCAATGGATTAAAGGACACAGCGACTCACTAGGTAATGACGCAGCAGATGAACTGGCCAAAGGGGAGCAAAGACAAAGGTACATGGACCGGAACCACTAATGCCTATACCCCAGGCTCAAATAAAAACGTGGCTGCGCAGAAATACTGAAGAAGCCCATTTAACAGAATGGAATAACAATGAAGGATGCAGGCAAACAAAAAATGCCGTTCCGGAAGCATCGAAAAAATTTGCCCGCAACCTCATTAGATTAAACAGGGACAAAATCCGTAAAGTTATAGGTATAATAACTGGCCACTGTCCCTTAAATAAGCACCTATTTACCATAGGTGTAACAGACAGTCCTCTATGCAGAGGATGCATGGAGGAAGAAGAAACGCCACAGCATGTACTCATGGAATGCGGCAGTGTGGCGAATCAACGGGCAGAATTCCTCCAATCTCCGCCGTCTGTTCCGGATGCCTATCGCAACCTTAATAGGATGCTCGCCTTCTGGGACGGCCTAGGCTGGTTGGAGTAGAAAAGGGAAGTATGAGTCACGCACAACGGCCCAATAAAGAGGCTAGGTGCGGAAAAGGCCCCGCTAAACTAACTAACTAACTAACTAAGCTCAAAGTCGCTCAGCTAGCTATGGAAAGGGCTATGCTTGGGGTTTCTCTGAGGGATTGCATCCGGAACGAAGTAATTCGTCAGAGAACTAGAGTCACCGACATAGCTCAGCGTATTAGCAAACTGAAGTGGCAGTGGGCAGGTCATATCAGACCAGATAGCCGCTGGGACAGACGGGTTCTGGAGTGGAGACCGCGAATCGGCAAACGTAGTGTAGGACGTCCTGAGACTAGATGGAGTGACGATATTCGAAAGGCAGCTGGTGGCAGTTGGAGAAGTAAGACCGAGGACCGGGCTGAGTGGCGTATCATAGGGGAGGCCTATGTCCAGCAGTGAACGAATACAGGCTAAAGATGATGATGATGATGATGTGATAGACCTGCACTCATGTCCCGCTAGGGGGTGTCTCGAATATATTGTAGGAACTGAGCAGATTGACGATATTGTTAGGGAAATAGCATGCAGGCTACTTTCCATTCCTAAAACTTTAGAGTTAGTTGGGGTAAAGTTTTACTGAAATATATTTTTTTAAATAAAGAAATAAATAAAATAATTTATCAAGATGATCAGAACATGTGCCTGATGGTAAGCAACATGCCTGCCACATAACAGCACAGTGACACACAGCTAATGGAACATGAAGAGTCCAGAGCATTACCTAGCACTGCACTGCGCTCATCACCCAGAGACCTAAGATGTTATATCTCTACGCCCTGTGATTTCTCTGGAAACATTGCCATTCAGAATGGAACAAAGTAATGTTTTCACATTACTGCTTGGCGGTAAAATATGAACATGTACTGAAATAGCAAAGGCAAACTGCCAGACTCGTAAAAAACCAATGCACTGAAATTATTTTCACCAGTAACTTTCTGAGTATAATAATTATAAATTATAGGGCATGAATTAGTAATTATTTGATAATAATAATCACAGTCATGGCAGTAAAGTATAAAGCTATCAACAATAGGTTTAAATATACCTAACAAGGCAAAAATATGTGCTATTTTTTTATTTAATTTTCTGGTTGATAACAATAATGCAGTGGCAGCAATTTGAACACTTCCTGTTTAGTTATTATTATTTATTATTCCTGCATGGTGCCGAGTTGTACATAGTTAGTTTGACGGGACCTACGTCCTGAGTTTGAGTTGCTTTATATTTAAGTAATTTGAGAAGACACCAGCCCTGTACCGTATGTGATTTTGGAGCTATCTGTGTACATCCTTAGTTCTTAGCTGCCAGAGTTATATTTGAATTCTGCATTAAAGTTGGATATTGTATCTAAATGTGAAAGTTTGGGTGTTTGTTGCTAAGTCACAATGCAATGGCTGAAAGGTTCAAGTTGAAATTCGTAACACATTTTGAATATGCATTCTGAAAGAGCACAGACAATTTAAATATCACTAAATGGACCTGAAAATACGAGGGAAAAGCTGCGGATACTGCTAGTATATTATAAAATGAAAATAAATTGTTGTTAAGTACACAAAGGACTTTTGGGCAATTTTTTTGTTATTTCCGGTCTGGAACTGTTGACTAGTCTCAACTACAAGTTATTCATATTGATTAGCACCTATTATGCACCCTTGCTAGCTCGGTATAGGTGCTCTGTGATAACTGCATACAAAAAATTTCAAACAATGACTTGCATAGCCGCCCAAATCAGTAGGTATCTGCTATCAAAAGCTTTAGCCAAGTCACATAATATAATATAACAATAACATGAACATACCCAATCCTCTATGCAAACGCAACATTGTTCTAGATCCAGACACAAAGTCATTCGAGCTAACTAAGTTCGTTTCTTTCTCATACTCCATCATTTTCTTGAAGGTATCATAGTGAACAGCATCTTCACCTTCTCTATGTTTCTCCATTACTTTGATTTTACTCTTCACATCGCTGCTAACGAATGAAAACACCGATCCGATGAGGTTTAGGAACCTAAAAGAGGCCAGTTTCAGTAATTTTTATTCACCATATGGATAGAATGGACATAAACAAACACTCACTTCACAAGTTCATTGTATCCGTCGATATACGCTTCTATAACCACGTCGTCCTCTTCTTTGAGACTTCTCTGGAAGCATTGTTGTACGTGATGTAAATCTAATGTGTTTTCACTGGGCATTTCTTTTAAAAATTACGAGTTACGGACTAATTTACAGATTTTTTGCACTGTACGCAGGAGTAACCCCTACAAGATACATTCATAGACTGACGTTTGCAATTATGTGATGTATGACATAATACTTTATCTATCGTATGTAACTGTCACAATGGGTTAGTGGTGCCAGATACTTTGTTAATGAAATAGCTAAATTGTGCGATATGTAGCCAAATTGGAGGGAAGAAATCGAATACAACTATTTTAAGTTTTCAGTTCTATTTTCAACACTATAACATGTCTTCTCAATGTGAAACAGCGCGTTCACAGATTAGGCACTTACACGTATATCGTCAAGCATCTTAATAATGTAAACGTGGAATTGGAGGAAAGATGTTCTATTTATAGGACTATTTCACACAAAACCTTGAGATTTAAATAAAAAATACAGTTTTGAACAGTAGATGAACCCACTGACCACTTAGTCATTAGCTAGTAATTTACTATACAAATACAAATACAAAAATCTTTATTGCTGTTTGTAGGTGAGATAAGATGATACAAAACATTTTAAAAGTTGCCCCATACAAACTGGCCTCTGCGAGAGGCATGCAATATGTCTGGCAAGACAATTTGTTAGTAATTTATAAATAAAAAAATTAATTAAATAATAGTCAGCTGATTAAAGTCTTCTTCTTCCTCATCTTCTATTAATTTCTGGTTTTTATTTATGTCATCTGATTCTTCATCTTAGATTAATTTCTGGCTTCTATTTGGTTGTGATATATATTTGTGTGAGATAAATGTTTGGTGAGCACAATTTCGCCAACATCTTGTGTTTCATCAGGATATTGTCTTGTGTTTTTGAGTTTGATCAATATATCCATCCAGGGTCTAAGGTCTTGCATTAGTAGATCTTGCAGTTCATCCATGTGAGGAATGTCAAAGAATGTATAGTGTGATAAATGTATATAATCAAAAATGTCGTTAATTATAATATTCATGTAAATACTCAAAGAATGTCAAAATGTAATACAGTACAAACTAATTCATCATTATACAATATATCATTATATGGTCTTATGTCAGTTGACTGTCAAATTTCATCATGGAATAATAATATCTATTGAGATATTAATGGAATAAGGTTTAAAGATTGTAAAAATTTCATGTTAAACAATGTCTAAAATATTAGTATTCCAATTAATTTCCTTATCATTTAAAAATTCAGTTACAGTATAATAGCATTTGTGTATCAGCACTTTTTTAGTTTACTTTTGAACATTGTTATGTTAAGTTCTTTTGGCATTTGGCAGCTTATTATATAAAAGAGGAGCCATACAAAAAATGCTGTCACTCATAATCTTTTTTTTGCGTTTGTCTATGAGCAGTCTACACTTATCACGCCGGTTACGTTTTACTTTGTCACTCAATAGAGGAAAATAATATATTTAATGTTTAAAATTTTATCTAGAAACTAAAAAATGTTTATAATATCTAAATATATATTTGCATATCTCTACCGAATATAAATCCCTATATGAAGTCCTCATTGCTTCACTGCATCACACGTAGCGATGTTGTCGATGCGCGGATCTCGGAGTATAACTATCAAAAAATCTTTCCTATTTACGTCGCGTTTTTACGACACAATTCTGATAAACTTATGAAATAAATATAACCTATACTTCAGATTTGGGGTTTAAAATCAAACAAATTGGTTAAAAATCGAGCATAGGTCAGTTTATTTAATGCTAAAATAAACAAGGATTTATCACATACTTAGCATGAATAACACAACAGTTAATATTAAAAATTAAACTAAATGTTTACTATAATACATTCGGAACATAATAATACATATTGGTAAAGTATTAATAGTTATCTCTCTCATTTTAAATAATTTAGGAACTCCCGCATTGGGGCTTTAAATAAATTACGTCACACGTAAAGGGGAATGGAGGGGGTCGATGAAGTGTGACATTGTGTGATAAGGGTGCAAAATTTTGTGACGTCACATCGTTCATAATATAATATTTTGTTATAAATAACACTAAATTTAAACTAAAGTTACAAAATGTGACGTCACACTAAACGACATCACGGCCCAAAAAACATGAAACTTGTTAGACGTAATTAATAGATGACCCTATCTGAACAAAGTAGAAGGTTCCCTTGACTGCCCCTGTGAGGGAACGCACCGAATCTCAGCGGTGGGAACATGAAAGCGTATTGTTCATACATACTTTGTGATACATCATCATCATCCAACCAAGCATATTAGATGCGTCGATACTGAAGACAGTAGATGGCTAGTAGGTACCCCTGCCGTATTTTATACAGGCGAGACTGAATTCGATCAAAGCCCATAATATAGATGGCCAACCCACTCCAAAAAAATGCCAAACAAGGTATTTTTTTAAATATTTTTTTTTTAGTAGAAAACCTGACGATGCACCTGACTAAAAGGTTATTTCACACTTGACTAAATTTAGCCGAATGAATTAAGAAGCAATGCTAGTCAACTGAATTCAGAGGCAAGTTTAGAAGAAAAGGATTCATCTCGTATATAGCTTGCTGAATGCTATTATTCAGTAGTGACTTAATTTAGTATACTGAATTCAGTAGTGACTTAATTTAGCCAAGCGTAATATGCCTTTAAGCGGCCACCGCCGCTAAACGACATACGTTGAATTAAAGATAGCAAAGCAAAACTTCGTCGTTTCGCTACGGAGGTATTTTAGCCAAGAACGAAGAGTTTTCGGAATGACATACGGGTAAAATAAAGTTAAATTACTTATGTTGACGCACGCTTATAATTTTTTTTTAAACGAAATGATAGGTATATAGATAAACTCTTTATTGCATTAACAAAACAAACTTAAAAAATCTTAAAATATAATACCAAATGGCGACCTTATCGCTAAAGGCGATCAGTCCCAGACAACCATGGGATGGAAAAGGTGTAAAACATGAGAGAAATGAAACATTAAAGTAGCGAGCAACACGGAAGGGAGTAGGCATACAGACTTTTTCCTCTGTCAAAGTACAAGTCCGCGAGAACTATGGAGTTTGATAATATACTGTGGCTGAGAGCGGACCTAGATTTGTGAATGGTGCTTTATTTTTTATGTGTTAGTGATTTGGCTGTGTGAGTATGATCGCCAATGGATCGGTACAGGTATGTTTTGTATGTAATAGTGCGGCTTGGCGCTAGTGTGCAACTCTCCCCTCCCTCAAGAAATGACAGAAAGATTTGAGCAATATTTTTTAGCTAAGGCTACTCCCTTCCGTGCGCGGCGGATCGAGTTGCTCGATGCATTTCATCTAATTCAGGTAATTTGTAAAACTTGCAACTTTAGTTCTCAACGATGATTGAAACTGAGATGATTGACGATGAACGGAATTAATAGATTACTCTTTGAGACGATCTCAGAACGTCTAGACTAGGTAGGAACGAAGTTCCTTTGGATAATATAGATGAAACACAATTTGCAAAAACAAATCGTTATTTGACATAAAACATTTTATTATTTATGGTACAGCCATCTGAAAAATAAAGTTGGCAACACTGGTCACTGGCTGTTTCTACGCGTCACTTTCGTTACCTATTTATTTTTCTTACGGTTTTAGTCTCACATTGTTTTCAGTTCGGTCGCGCTGCAAACTCCCTATCTCCTCCAAGCCTGCCGTAAAAAAACCTTTCTAAATAAAAAAATGTTTCATTTACATACCTTGCTAAAGTTTTAAAGTCAATAATGAGGCGTTTTCCAGACGCAAAAAGACTTGTCAAAGATATTTCAAAATATTGCCAAGTGTGGCACCACTGTTGATTTTTGTGAAATTTCTCTACCAAAATAAAACAGTGGCGCCACCTACGGTGAAATAGGGAACTGTCTTTGACATGTCTTTTTGCATCTTGAAAACGCCCAATTTATACATTTTTTCATAGATTATTATCAAATTCCGACATTTTGAAAATTTCAGTTTTTTAAATGCTTACGGTAACACGTTAATAAAATTGGTACTTTTTGAACCAGTAATGGTGACTAAAAATAACTAATTAGCCTGTAAGTTAGATGATACAATTTTATACACGTATTTTTTCTTTTGTTTCAAAAACAAAAAACGACGAAGATATAGTGCTTAGAAGTTTCGACTGACGTCACGTCTATATACGATTTTTGTATAGATTTGACGTGACAACCTCCCCACTCCGGAAGTTTCATGGTCTTTATCTTTGACGATTTTTAATAATTTGATAAAACAAAAAAAAAGTCCCATACTTTTTCGTAACCTTCCTAACGTACTAATTACAATGGTATAATTTTGACCTAGTCATCAAGTCACGATCGCAATTATCGGTAAACGTAACATCTATGCACCTCAACTAGTTATCTAGCTCTTGAGCCCCAAACTAAAGCATTAATGACTAACTTCAGGTTCATAGACAAACTCTTTTTTAATACAAAGTGATATTAACGTGTAAATATTGTACCGTATGTACCTAGGTATTAAATCTACCTGTATTGCACCTCTTTTGCTAAATAAAAATGTGTATGTCACAGATCATTCCTATTCATCATCGCTTATAATTTTAATATCAGATATTTCATTTACTAAATTAATACTTGAAAGAAATTTTATTTACAATCGAACATTTTACGTATGTTCGTAAGCTGCACTCTGGATTAATAACATAATTTTTTTACAGCAAAGTTCGCACACACAGCACATAGTCACAACATTTTCTAAATTTCTTTCTTTTAAATAAGATCAACATGAATACACGGTGCCCCAGACTCAAGCCTTGAGAAGGGAAGCGTTTGAAGTTCTACTGCTAAGAGATTATATTCTATTAGAGCCAAATTCACACATATAGCACAAGATCTTAACTTTTTCTGCATGTATTCCGATAATCGGTGCCTCAAACTCACACTTTGAGAACAGAAGTACTCCTGACGAGTTCTATGGTTGCTAAAAGAAAATATTCTTTCAGAGCCAAATTAGCACACACAGCATATGATTTTAACTTTTTCTGCATACATTGTAATTTATATAATATTGCATTATCCGATCATTGGTGCCCCAAACTCACATTCTGAGAAAAGGAATGCTTTTGACAACATATTTGGCTCGAACCCATTTCACACACATAGCAGATGATCGTAACTTTTTCTTTCAGAAGACAGCCAAGATAGGCAAGTGCTTCTGACAAGTTCTAAGGATTCTAGAACATGCTGTTAGAGCCAATTTCGCACACATAGCACCATGATGTTAACTTTTTCTTTCAGAATACAGTCAAGGTAAATCTGCAGGTATTCCAGTGCCCCAAACTCACGCTTCGAGAATGGAAGTGCTCCAGACATAAGGTATGCTTCTATCTACGGATCTAGGGATGCTAGGCTTGCGGCGGTTCGTCTAAAGGGTTGGGCTGGGGGAGTTCGTCTTGTGGATTGTCGTCTTGGGGCTCGAAGTGTGGCGCTGAGCTTGACGATGATGACGATGATGACGACGACGACGATGACGATGATGCACTTGAGTTGGGTTCAACATTACTCGAGTCCCTGTGAATAAGACATTATAGTTTTTAAATATAGGCTACTTGAACTCTCTTGGAAAAGATTACTCATTTCTGAAGACCCAATGAGAGTAGATCTCATTTCTTAGAGATATCTCATTTTTCATTTTCAGTTTTTCTTTAATTGTACGATTTTCTATGTAAATGAACTTTAATTTCAATGTGGTTTATGTGAAAATAAAGACCGGTTCAAGTAGACGTTATTAAATAAATACATATGGCATACCTAACCTATCCTAAATAAAAATACGGAAAAAAAAATTCGCGCCAAAAACGCGACCGCATAAGATAACTTTGTTGGTTTAAATTAATGGCCCCCAAAGTAGCCAGCGCGTTTCGAGAGGTTCGTGATTACTAAATTTACTTGTGGAGTAGGGATTCTCTGTGAATAATATAGTTATTTGTGGAATAGAGATTCTTAAGTCATTAATATAGTAATTTCTGGAATAGGGATCTTCTGTGATTAATTATAGTCATTTGTGGAATAGGGATTCTTAAGTCATTAATATAGTCATTTGTGGAATAGGGATTCTTAAGTCATTAATATAGTCATTTGTGGAAAAGGGGTTCGTAAGTCATTAATATAGTAATTTCTGGAATAGGGATTCTTAAGTCATTAGTATAGTAATTTCTGGAATAGGGATTCTCTGTGATTAATTATAGTGATTTCTGGAATAGGGATTCTTAAGTCATTAATATAGCCATTTGTGGAATAGGGATTCTTAGTGATTAATCTAGTTACTTGTGAAATAGGGATCCCTAGTGACAAATAATAAATATAGTTACTTGTGGAATCCGTTCGTCTGACACGTGTTGTACGCTCCACAGTGCTGGCACTTCAGCCCCACAACGTGGAACTTCACCGTCGACAGCTGCAATCAACAACAATGCGATGCCTGAGTGGGGTTCCCCGATGGCTACAATCTTGGTGTCTTCAAGTCAAGAGTTTCTGCCTACGATGGAGCGTGCTTAGCCAAAGCACGCTCTATCGTAGACAACACATAATAGTCATATATTTCCATCGTAGACCGCGTCGTCGCTTAACATCAGGCGAGATAGCGGTCAAGTGCAAAATATTATAGTTTACACTTGACCACCATCTCGCCAGTAAAAAAAAAAATTACACCTTCGTCTTTGTCGGGTCATTAAAAATACATAGTATTATAAAATATACCTTATGACAATCCTTGCACAATATCGTCGCCTTGTAGTCGGCATATTCCGGAGGCATCGGCGTCGCCGCCACTTCCGAGTCCAGGTAATTCCACAACTGTCAACAAGAGCATAATACTATGTAATATCACGTTGTAGTTGTCACCCGTGACCGTCCACCCACCCCACTACACTTCTGGAACGGCCAGTATACCCATTTCAGACCACATTTCTTCCGCATCCACAGACCTTCCACTTCCAACCATCCACCCCATCCCTAATACACTCAGTTGGGACTGCCTACCCTTGTACTCCTTCTTCGGACCGCATTTATATTGTAATTATAGTCACAGTATAAAGAAATACTACCTGTAGTTCATTGCCTTTGAACTTGGGAGAAACGCTGATAATGTGTCTGTGTAACGCTGTGTCTAGATACAGGTAGGGTTATCGCAAAAAAAAATGCGTATTACCATAATAAAATTAAAACATACGGAATACGTCAACCTTGAGCCGCACTCCCGCAATATTAACATTGTTACGTAGGCAATGCAGGAGCGCGCTTCCCGCGTCTAACCCCGCACGCATCGATTGCCGTCTAGACGGCTTCGTCGAACCACTGTATGATTTAATAGACTGTGTATGATTTAGAAATCGGATTTAATTATTTTTTTTAAATAATAATGATACATAAAAGACAATAGTCACACATCCTGTCCAATCTGACCATGCACGGTGTGGATGTGTGTCAGTACTCACGTTGGACATGTCGATCATGCTCGTCTAGCCGAGATGGTCGGTACTCAAGTTGGACATGTCGATCGTGCTCGTCTAGCCGTGATGATCGGTACTCACGTTGGACATGTCGATCATGCTCGTGTAGCCGTGATGGTCGGTACTCACGTTGGACATGTCGATCATGCTCGTCTGGCACGTGGGGCAGGCGTAGTGGCCGGACTGCAGCAGCTGCTCGAAGCACGGCCGGTGCAGCAGGTGGCCGCAGTCGGGGATGTGGCACGGGATGCGGGACGTGTGGATGTCTTCCAAACACACCGGGCAGTTCGACCGGGACACGTTTTCTACACACTGGGTAAACAAGAACAACATTCATTACCCCCAACCGTTTTGGATTTTATTTTTTTCATAGAGTATATAGAATTCTACTAGTCAAACCCTTTCATTTGATACCAATATTAAGAGTTATACTCCCGACTACAATAATACACTCCTTTTAAACACGAAAAACTTAAAGCGGTTCATACATTCGGGATCTAAGATTCCACAGAGACAGTCATCTAAATTATAATGCTACATTTAGTTTTTGCAACTCAAAATCAATATTTTTTTATGTTTTGTTATTCATATAAGGTTTCGAACAAGTCTACCATACCCCTTGACGAAATTATAAATACAGATATGCTCGCAATAGCTGCCAAAGTGGCAGATACCGCAATCCTTCCATTGGAACTGCTTCTTGTCTTCAAGTAATATAAGTTAAGGATGTATGGTATGTAGTCACCCTGTGTCCAGCGACTTGCAACTGCATGGGTAGACACATGTTGCACCGCTCGCAGTGGAAGAAACGGTCGCGGCCGCCCACGCGGCAGATGCCGCAGCCCTCGCAGTGGTACTGCTTCTTGTCTTCGTCGTCGAACAGGTTGCAGATCAGGCATGTGTACTGGAAACAATAAGTGTAAGTTGCTAACAATTAGTACACATAGATAAGTATAGGAGACATATTTTACGTTATATCAAATTATTACTAATCAACAAAGATACAGAAGAGAGAGACAATCTTCTTAGCATTCCATGGATTCACCGTGCGGGTGCCAGGTCCATCGTGTGGCAGAGACAGAAAACTCGAGTAGATCCCGAGACTTGTGTCTCGGGCGTAGGTTTAAGGGGCCCCTTTCTGACGTACATCAACACTCACCTTCACTACTCGTTTTTCTCTCCCTGCCCAGCCAAATCTGATATGAGCCTACTAGTGCAGCTTTAGATACTCGTTCTAGGATAGAACTTACTGCACTTCTGGATAAGCCAAGGTCTTTCAGCAGGTTATAGAGAGATTTTGCTGGTATACCTCTCGCTCCCACTTCTACTACATAATAACTTCCGGAGAGGGAGTTGTGACGTCGCGTCTTCGTAAAATTCGTAGCATGAAGTGACGACACTCGAAACGTCTAAGCTTCTTTTATTTATTTCGTATTTTTATGTTAATTTAATAAAAAAAATATATAAAATATTCTATAATAATCTCTGACGGACTAATTTTTTTTAGTCATCTTGCTTATTATATGACACTGACACTCTGAAATAAATGCAAAGTACCTTTCCAAAGCGGACTTTACAGTTTTGACACTCTTCCTGCACCTTCTGCCTCGTGTCACACTCTGTGCAGATCAGCTCTGTAACCAGCTTACGGTTGAGGTAGTGTTGCTCATTCTCATCATGGCAGTAGCGGCAGATGTACACCTTGTTGCAGCATGGCGTCTGAAAACATATTTAATAATAAATAAATATTGGTGAATATTTTTTTCCATAACACCATTTACCTCTAAGCAAAGATTCTATACTATGACAGCCAGATAGCCGACCAAAGAGTTTACATATACTATGTATGGAGTTAGATCAAACGCTTTACACCAAAAGCACAGGTCTGATCATTCTTATAATTTTATTGTATATGTTTGGGTGGGGCCCTAGATGGTTTAGATTCACAAATCACCCCGGCAGATGGCGCTGCAGTTGGTATCTAGGTTATTCATATTCATTTAATCCTTGCTAAAATAGGTACAAACAAATAAATTGTGATCTTTAATACATAAGTGAACCTCTATTTTCGCTACCTATATCAGCATGCATGCATGCATGGCTGCCCTAGTGGCTTAGTTGGTAGTAGCCCTGCCTGCGAAGCCGAGGGTCGTGGGTTCGATTCCCACCCATTGCAAATATTTGTGTGATGAATTCAAATGTTTGCACTGTGTCTGGGTGTCAAGTATGTATTTAAAACTATATAAGTATTATATCACCTATCTGGTTGCCATCACACAAGCTTTGCTTAGTTTGGGGTCAGATAGTGTTGTGTGTGAATTGTCCACCAATATTTATTTTATTTATTTATTTATGCAAGTTTTTAAAATACATGTGTAGGTAATGTTGGAGCAGATAAAAAAATTGTGTCAAATAATCATTTACATGTCAACGTCAATTAAAATAAAATCTTAGACATGTGCATAAACATAAAAAAATATTTATACAATACAATAATAACTTACAAAATCGTCAATATCATGGTTAAAGTTCTTTGTCTATGAGAAAGTCGTCTATACTATAGTATGCTTTATTATAGTATAGACGTTATTATCCGAATGAAGCCGGAATGGGCCGCTAGTTCTTTATAAAAGTAGCCAAAATCTTACAAATATTTTAATGCGAAAGTTTAAATGTTTGCTCTATCAGAATGTCTAAACTGATCAGGTTGAAATTTGTAACACAGTTAAATTATAGTCTAAAATAAATAGCATAACAGTTACTTTTTACTAAGGGAATATATTATAAATCAAAGACTTAGTACCGCCTAAGCAATAGAGCCAGTCAAATAACTGCAGTTTGCCTGAGAATTTCATTTTGTCAAAGTTGTTAAATTCTTTTATTTATAGATTTTAACTCATACTACCAATATTATATATAAAGGATAGAATGAATGGATAGATAGATAGATAGATATACACTTTATTGACACACCAAAAGAATGGGATACACAATTTACAATAAACCTTAAAAACTAGTGCGACAAGTTGGCGGCCTTATCCCTAAAAGCGATCTCTTCCAGGCAACCTTAGGATGGAAAATAATGTGTGGACAATAAAAAAAAAAACGGGGTGCACAAATAAGATGTAGAAAAATCGAAAGAAGATTGAACTATATTATCAAAACATATACTAACATGAAGTACTAGTACTTAGATAGTAACATATAATAATACACTAATAAATATAATAAATACATAAAAATACTGTACTTGCTATAGAAATTGGATAGATGTATGGATGTTAACTGAATCCAGATGAAATCCTTTGTAGAGATAGTTTACAGTTTGGAACACATAGGAAAAGTATTTTACGTGTTATTAGGTTACTAAACATATTTTACCCAGACAAGAGAAAAATTTTACCATGGGAATATTAGGGCTACTACAATAATATAAGTACTAATGGATAATGAAATATAAAATTAGTTTAAAGGGCAACTACTTCCTTATACACATTACAACATAAACATGTGGTTGTCTTACACTATACACATAACAAAAACTATATAATTGTTTACATTTAATATGGGATAGATAGTAGTAGCCTAGTTTTCATTACACATTTTCAGTCTTTCTACTTCTTGTTTGCACATTGTTTTAACTTTCTCACACATTTTCCAATCTAAGGTTGCGTGGAAGATATTACTTTCACCAATAAGGCCTCCAGTTATCACATCTGTATGTTAAGTGTATTACTTATTAATCTTAACCAGCAGTGCACCTGCGTAGTTCTTGTAACTTTATTGTCATTTGAGGTTATTACGTTTTATCCTTATCCATTCACACGGTACAACGTGATTGAGCAACAGAAATTCACACATTCAAACTTTTGCATCTAAGTTTATTATTAATGCTTTGTTTATCCTGTGTCTTGTATCCTTTTGTCTGTGTAAAGATTGTGTATCTATCATTATATTATGTAATTACTATCCCAGACCATCTTTTTTCCAAATTTCAGAGATGACACATGTAACTTTTATGTGTTCATGTAAAAAACTAATAGATTGATTTCCCCAAAAATATTTGAAAAAAATTTGTCAACTTATTTTTATTTAATCTTTTTAAGTAGGTGATGAGGTAAGTATATAATAACAAAATTAGCAAAAACGATGGCCTCATGACTCCTTTGGTAGTCTGTTTGTGTGGTAGTGAACCTTAGATCATGCTTCCAATTATGGTTTCATAATAAGATTAGAACATGTTTGTCTCATATAATTTCCAAGCTATCAGCACTAAAGAGTGAAGCCCACTTCCCCACACGCAAAACAGGCTCACCAAGACGTCGAGTTGCTGAAACAGCCCGCCCACAAAGCCTGAGCGGAGCGCTACTATGACTATGACTATGCTATCAGCACTACTTTAATAAATGAATAGATTTCTGCTGAAGCTAAAAATTTCAGCTAAATGATATCCAAATATAAATAAATTCCTCACTCCCACACAGCACACATGTAAATAATTTACAGTACAGTGCATGATTTACTAAAGTTTCAGATAATATAAAGAGTTATCAAAGCTGGTTTATTTAGCATAAGCAGCAAATTTTATAGCCCCAATGCTGGGACTCGGCACCCTCTCTAACAAGGATAGAGTTAAAGCACATAATCCACAAAGTCAACCAATTAAATTGGCTGATGACACATGTTCAGGAAAGATTTCTTTGATGCAACCTTTTTTTTTAAATTAAAATGATGAGACAAGCATAACATGTGCCTGATGGTAAGCAACATGCCTGCCACAAAACAGCACAGTGACACGCAGCTATTGGAACAGGGAGAGTCCAAATCATTACCTAGCACTGCACTGCGCTCGTCTCGCAGAGATCTAAGATGTTATTTCTCTAAGCCCTGTAATTTCTTTGGAAACATTGGCTTTCAAACCGGACCACATAATGTCCGTTAATCACATATTAGTTTCCTTTATCATTAAATCCAGTGCTGCTGATTTATGTACATCTGTTCTAAGAGATATACTCAAAAATGCAAGTAGGATCCCAATCTGTAATCTAACAGATGGGAAATTAGATGTTCTCGCCACACACACCACAATTTACAAAAGTTAAATTAACTTTCATTGAATTTAAATGCAGAAACAGTTCTATAGTTATAAAAGTATATCAAGGTTTTAAAATAAATAGTGCTGTTGGCAGTAAGTGCCTAATTAATCAGTCCAACATGCGCCACCAACTGCGTCTTCAAGTTCGTTGGCTTTCCTTTGTTTTTAGTTTCTAAAACTCATCGTGTACTCAAGATTTCGGCGCGTTTCAGGATATATTTAGCTCCAGTGTTTTGAACCCGTTATTGTATAGTTTGTTCCAGAAGACTTCCTAAAATCAAGCTATATGGTTCAATGGAATGATCGGAGATATTGACTCACCACAAACTTCGATCTGCGCTTATAATGAGCGCATCCAATGCGTTTTTCTAAATTACTTTCAGCTTCTTTCGTGGCGTCACTATTTCTTACTTCTTCAGACATTTTGAATCACTTGTATCACTAACGAAAGAACAAATCTTCAAAGAAAATAAATATAGTCTTCGGGCATTAATAATTTAATAACTGAACCAATCCAAAATTCCAAATACACGTTAGAAAGAACTCTAACAAGCAATCTGACATTCAATTCATCGATTCCCTCCCCGACCCCGTGCCAAAGAGTATATAACCACTACGTTTTAAGAGACGGGACTCCCTTACAATTAGCGTAAATTCTAATATGTATGAAACGGGAGCGAAAAGTCCAAAACAATGTTGCCAATATGAAGCCGCAAACGTCATATTCATGACATACCAAAGAGAATGTAATATACTACGTTTGAGATACATGATGCCAACATCAAGAACAAAAAAATAGGGTTTCCATAGAATCTATCGATAGGGGTATTTGTCGAAATGAGTGTGTGACCCTTATGACAATTTTTTGGTAATAGTTTAGGTAGGTTAATAATGAAAAAAAACAAAGCACCTATATTCAAAGAGTTTTATTTCGTTCAAACTTTAACATGTTGAAAATAGTCAGTTCCTAGTTTTTAACCCCCGACCAAAAAAAGGGTGTTATAAATTTGACGTCGATGTCTGTCTGTCTGTGGCACCGTAGAGCTTAAACGGATGGACCGATTTTGGCGGTTTTTTTATTTGAAGGTTAATATCCGTGCGGATGTTCTTAGCTATGTTTGGTTAATATCGATTCAAGATGGCGGCCTCAACAAAATGGCGGACAAAATATATCTTCACCTTACCTCAATATGAGTATCAAATGAAAGGGCTTGACTAGTAAAATACTATACAATATATAAAATTCAAATCAAAGATGGCCGCCACCACAAAATGGCGTATTATATTTTTTTCTTCACTACTACCGCAATATGGGTATCAAACGAAAGGGCTTTACTAGTAGAATACATGTCACTATGATAAATTTCAAATCCAATATGGCCGCTTCCATAAAATGGCGAAATACATATCTTTGTTCACAACTCTCTTAATATGGATATCAAATGAAAGGGCTTGACTAGTAGAATGTTGTGCAGATAACAAATCTGAGGTAGTCGGGGGTTAATCAAAATTTTTAATTTTTCCTTGTTGGTAGTCATGATGGTAGTTCATATCCTGGCTGGTTTCACTCCATACTCCAGGTTAGAAGTACTGTAACACAAATAATGCATGAATTACTAAAATTAGGGTTAAAATCCTATTTTTAATTGTAAGTTACAACGAGGTCAAAAATAGCTTCAGTCTTCTAGTCAGTTGAGACCCCTTCATAAATAATTTATCTGTATAATATATAACACACACTTGGAATGTTCTTTTTGAGTATGAAAACATATAAAAATACATGTGTTCAAAGACTTGCTTACTTAAATACACAAATTACTTACAGAAGTAGTTTGCATTGTTGAATTTTATTTGGCAATACTCTGAAGCTGCGCCTTCTTTAAAGAGTCTGACGAAGATTCTTCGTTCATCGCGAAAGATCTATTCGTTATCCTACAATAATTGCGGATTAATAGCAGACTCATTCGCTGCAACAGCCGATCGACCATCTTATATTTGTGATCTTTACACATCCACGAAAAATCCATATTAGCCAGCATCTGTGTCTTGGAAAAAGTATTTATATCTTTTATGAAGATGTTAGGTTTTATTTCTTGGTCGAAAATGTTTGTTGCAGTATCCAGAGCATTACATAAATGTAATGTAGGATATGTTAAGGATATTTTGTCATGCCACCATTCCCTCAAAGCTATGTAATTGTAAATCGAGTTAGCTATAGGGTTCTTAACTTTTAATGCATTTATGCAAGTTTGGCAATTCACGTCTTTTAAAAGAAGCTTTGCTAAATATCCAGCTACGTACACCGTAGGCTGCTTCTCAAACTTCCTGAACATTTTTTCCAAATCTTCTATATCGTTTTCTATATGTTCTTCATCGGGAATTTGTAAAATAGGAATATTATCGTTTTCTTGGATTTGAATGTTGTTATAATTAGAATCGTTTTCTTTTCCCATTGACTGTTGTTGGAATACAATATCTTGTAAATCAAATAGTATTTTATTTTCATCTTTTTGGCAATTGGCGCCTCGACTTATGGGTGCGCTTAGTCGTACAAGTACCGCTGACTTTAATGCAGAAGCAAAATGATGGCATGTCGGATTTCTGTTGGTAGGACAGTGTTGCCTTATAAGGCCAAACAAGTTTTCCAAAGCATCTTGATTGCATTGACGCAGATTGAAATATTTAAAATTTTTTGACTGTAATACCTTCCAAATATCTTGCAGGGATGCAATGGTTATTATAAATCCGTTAACACACCTAACGTTTCTCAGCCTAAGTTGACTGTCAGACTTTAAAAAAGTAAGGGTTTTTAGTTTTCTTTTGTACTCTGGCCAGCGTTCATGATGAAAACTGTTTTTGCTCACATTTTGCCGTATACCTTTTTTCACGTCTTTACTTGAGGCGGGCCCGTTTGTACAATCAAACAATTTGTCGAGCTCCTCAACAATATATGCAGTTTCTAAAATTTCTATAGCTTCATTTTCATTTTTTAAGCTTTCTGAGAGTAATTTTAAAATTGCAGATACTGTATTACTCAAGACTTGAGCAGCAAGTTTGACTCTCATTTTGGATCTAAACTTGGGTTCCACATGCAATTTAGTGATTTTCTTGAAATGTAGAGTAGTTCGGTTTTTTTCCTCTAGTTTTACTAAATGTTCCCATTTTCCTCTTTTGCTGTCCATTACTATTTCGCCACCTTGATAGAAATTATTTCTAATGGATTTAAAAAGGTGGGGAACATCAAAAACGATAAATATTTTTTCACTGTCCAGTAAAAAGTAATTACAGTCATCGGGGAGCCCACAAAATTTTTTCAGTAAATTTAGCGCTCCTACATTTGTTGGACCCTGGTCACAGACTGTACCAATAACAGTGAAACCAACCTTAATTACTGCTCGAATGACTGACTTTATAATCACAGTCAATTTCTCTGCCGCTATTGTACCTTTTACAAAGTAATAAGCAATTGGCTGTTTGATTTTTTTATGAATTCCTTGAAGCATTAGCACCAAGGCATGATCAGCTATATTTGCTGTTCGTCCACCATCATTGCCTAAATCTTCATAGCCATCTATTTTATCAGTAGCCGAATTATATATCAGCCTTTTCTTCAAGGACATTTCATCAAACAAAAGCACACAGAGTTTGTCAGATTCTGATAAGCTTTCAGCTTTTTTTTTTAAATGGGTTAACGTAGTAGGATCAATTCCAGGATTCATTTTCATATTTTGTAGGACAGTTTGTAACGTCCTAATACTCGGCATCGGCAAAAAGTGTGCTAAGGTATCTAAAAGCTTTAGGCGATTTTTTATAAATAGCTAAAGCTACACTTTTGCTCAATTTTGTATATCTTTTTCCTTTAGATTTTCGTTTTGATTGGATATGGAAGACTCAATTAGGCTCTTTAGCACTGGAGATGAAATATTATCTATCTGATCCACCTTTTCTGCAGGTTTTTAATTAGAATTCGACTTTTTGTCAGCTTTTTCATTAATTTCTGCTTCCGTGGAGTTAAATGCTCTGGCCTTTCTGAAAATTGCGTGAAAATTGAGTAAGTGGTAATACACAAAATTAACATTTCAATAAATTTAATTTTTATAGTTCAATTAAATGTATAAAAATGCTTACTTGAAGTTTGTGACATTTCTCCTAATAAATCATTTTGGATAAGAATTTCTGAAGTCGAAGTTGAAGGTTCTGCAACAAAGAAAATAAGTAAGTGGCTGGTAATACACAAAACTAACATTTTAACCAATTTTATTTTTACATTTCAATTAAAAGTATGAAAATGCTTACTTAAAGTTTGTGTCATTTTTTCTATTAAATCATTCTCGATAAGAATTTCTGAAGTAGAAGGTTCTGCAACACAAGGAAAAGATGAGTAAGTGGCTGGTAGGCTGATAGGCTGGTTTAGGTAGTAGGTATACACAAAACTATAATTTTCAAAAATGTAATTTTGACAGTTTGATTGCATGAAATTTGAGTGCATAAAATGCTTACTTGAACTATGTGACCTTTTTCAATTTTAGAAAATCTACAATTTGTTTTTCTCCGTAACTTCTATTTATTCCCAATAAATTTAAAGTGAGTATAGGTATGTTTTAGAAAGGCAATGTTACAGATTTACACCTTGTACATAAATTATAATACTTACTAAACATATGAAAATGCTTACTTGGATTATCTGATCTTTTCTTTTGCATCTATTTCAATAAAAAATCTGAAGTAGAACTTCCAGGTTCTGCAACACAAAAAAGAAGAGTAAGGGGCTGGTTATGCTCAAAACGTTAATAAAATACATTTTCATCTTACAATTGAATGTATAAAATCAACGATATTGAAAGGATTTCAGGTCAGCATTGAAAAAAAGACCCCACTCAACAAGAGACAAATCCCAGATGCAGGCTAATTTTATGTCAGTCGTATGACTTAACACCTTACCAGCCGCATTGCATACTCCTTTAAAATGGTGCTTGGAATCGTATATTCTGCAAAAATTACAAACAAAAAAATGCTTACTTGAACTATCTGACATTTTTCTTTTAGAGGCACTCTCAACTAAAATTTCTGAAGTTGATGGTTCTGCAACACAAGAAAATTACTTTGAAAATGGTTCAAACAATTAAAACATGTTTATTTATGATATTTGCTGTATGACAACCAATATGGCTGGCTCATTCGATAAAATAAAAAATTAGCATTATTTGTTTTACAAATTAAGCAAAATATATATTACCAACCTCGATCAGTACGTCTGCAGTAATTATGATCATTTAAAACATCTTTTCTTCTGTCACTTTTAGCCACATATTGGGTGTGTAATGGAAAACTATGGAACATTTCATCTTTTAAAGGATTTTTTGCGATATCAATATTTGGTAAAGCATTTTTCTTTAACTGCGTTTTTTTTTTCTTGAAATATTTGGATTGAAAATGCTTGCCACAAATATATTTTAATTGATTCAATTTTTCTATAGGCACGTGAATCAATTTTTCGTTACCAGTCGCCGCTACCCATTGTTTGCAGCTAAAAAGAAAAAACTATGTTAAAATTTGTAATAGATAATATGATGATGAATAATCAATAATTTACTTATTTTTTGTTAATTTGTTTAATAGGTGTATTGTATGCAATACAATTCTCTCAGGGGGAATTGCAAAGAGTACCTATATCTTTGACCAGAATCATTGTTTTGAGTAATGCTTAATCTGAGTTATAAGATTAGCATAAAGAGTAGTAAATATTAATAGTACATTTTCACCTCTCATCTGTGCCAGCTTTGACAGTTGAGAGGTTCTGGGGGTCTATCATGTACCTATCTATTGCTGTCTCTATTATCTTATAATTAATCTAGTGACACCAATCGATACATGGTAGACGCCTTTCTAAGTATGTATTCTTCAAGTGCACATGCAAGTACATAACAGGCTTTTGTTTTGATAGTTTAGTTTAAAGCAATATTTTGATATCAACCCAGGACGTCTACTCACTTTCTACGAAAAACGTGATTTCGAAATAGGTAAACTCACGACTTTCCTACTTCGACCCTTCGTTTTGTCCGTTTAATGCTCTAAGCCTAGTATAAATTAGTAGGCGTAGCACATTAAATTTAAACGTCAAAGTTCGATCGGACGAAACGAACTAGAACCTGAGTAGGAGAGTCGCGAAATTTACGTTTTTTCGTAGAAAGAGAGTAGACGTCCAGGTATCTTTCACTTCAAATGAAAATTATCAATGAAAGTTACACAACACCACTCTTCTTTACATATACATAAATACGGCATTATTTTACTCGAAAAACCAACTGTTTAATGAAAATTATGATTTACACAGTTATTTTACGCCGCAATAAATTATATTCTGTACTTACCGATCTTCGTCTAGAGGAAATCTTGCCATGAATATTCTTTTTTGTCCGTCCATTCGACAAGTTTTTACTCCACATATTTCGCACTTTTTCTTTTTTAATCCACTCATTTTTGCCTTGGTAATTGTCTTTAGTACTTCCTAGACGATCATTACACCCAAAAATATAGCAAATAATTAGATTATAATATGAAAAGAACTCAGATCCGGCTTCTCAGCTACACACAACACACATAACATAGGTAATAAACACACGAGTAAGTAATCACAAATCACAATAAAGCAAAAGAGAAACGTCATGTCAACGTCAACATGACACGGCTTGGCAGCCAAAGATGGCGGCGAAGTACAACCCGCCTAAATTCTAATGCCGTCATTATGATAATGCTTTGTAGATGTCGATGGTTTTTCAAACTAGAGGGGTTTAAAATTCGCTCCCGATTCATACAATCGTTTCTTTACCTTGATGTTGCGCCAGGCTGCCCGTGCTCCGTGCGCTGTTGGAGAAAGAAATTTCTAATTGTGTTCCAGGTTCCAGCTTCAAACAAAACCTGACATAAAATATCTACCTAAAACTGACTGAAACATGACGATACATATTGACACTAGATAAACAGAGAAAGAAAATAATGAAAGCTAAAATTATTGCGCAATGAAGCAAGCGAAACTGGCCCTGAACCTGAATACAGTGTGACTTTGACAGAATGCCAGACTGTTGATGTTGACAGGTTGACACTGCTGATAGACGTAGTGCTGCCAGCTAGATAATGTAAAACATCACCTTTGAATTACGGTTGAAGGTAATAAAATATAGGTATCCTCCAAGATTTTAAAAGTCACGAAAAATCACCTATTAAGATTATTATCAGTTAAAAGTGCAGCCTATGGAACGCTTAACGGCTTTTTTAAGTAAAATCTTCTTTTGGCAAGCCACAGATAGATTTTTCGAGGGCTGTGAATTGAATGAGGCGTTTTCCAGAGGCAAAAAGACTTGTCAAAGATAGTTCTAAATATTAACAAGTGTCAGTTAGTGTCACCACTGTTGGTTTTTGTGAGATTTCTCTTACAAAATAAAACAGTGGCGCCACCTACGGTGAAATTGGGAACTGTCTTTGACAAATATTTTTGCCTCTTGAAAACGCGCCATTCTAGCGTCCCGCTCGGGAATGGCTTCAAGAAGACTCGGAACCATGGCCATGCTCATGACCACGCCCTCTGATTTCACCCGCGTAGTTTCCAAAGTGAGCTATCAAAGTCTGAGTTTATAATAAAGAAGGTTTTAAGTTATCACTTCTATCGGAGGTTGTTGTGACTGCCAATTTTTTGAGGTGAATACTATTTTAGGCGCGCCTAGACAGATTTTTCATGGGCTGAGATTTGAATTCAAGCTCGGGTATCATAAGAAATTTTCGGGTGAACTTGTAATGCTAGAGCGAGAAAACAAATATAGTGAACGAAAGTGTCACAGGGAGAAAGATAATATAGTCAACGGCTGTGTTTAGTATATCCATATTCAAAGACAGTTTGCATATTCATGTTTTTTATCGCACCATTATCTCTAGGTACTGACTTCATTAATTTAACCTGTCACGAAATATTAAATTTGCATTTCACATCCATTACAAAAAGTTTGGTTGTTATATATTACTGTTATATATGTTATATATTACTGAGGTTAAATCACAGCATGTACACTACGTAAACACACAAAATGATACCTATTTCCATCACAGTACTTACACATCTTGAATCTGAATCTCGGAAACAGCTTGAACGATTTTCATGGAATTATGTATACAGGGGGTTTCGGGGATGATAAATCGATCTAGCTAGGTTTTATTTTTTTTAAACATCATTTTATGCCTGTTTTTAGACAATAAAAAACTCCTATAATGTCATTAGAATACGATAACTTATTTCGCCACTGTTCTTTAAGTCTAAATGGTTCAGATGGAATATGCTCGCCTTCGGAGACAACAGACCCCGGTTCGAATCCTGGTGCTTACTTTTTTTTTTGTTCTTTTTTTTTGCTCGCCCTCGGAGTCAACAGGCTCCGGTTCGAATCCTGGTGGTCCTTTTCTTTTTTTTTCTGAGAAAATCTTATATTTAGCGCCTTTTAGTAGGTCTAAGTAAGTCATCACTTCGTAATTCGTACCTGACTAAATATCATTTAAAAATACCGAGCAAAGCTCGGTCAACCAGGTACTATACTATAACACAAAATATTTATGGATTTTTAGCGAAATACTACCTATAAAATACATAAATAGCAAAAAAATACTAAAAAAATTGCGAGTCAAACGCTATTTCCGACCTGAGTAAAAATTTGTTAATAATTTATTCTTGGCTATGGATACTAGTAATTCAGCTGCATGTAATTCTCGTGTTGCTGTGCTTGTGTCCTTATTGGGTATATTCAATTTAAATTTATAAATATGTTTAATTATTTAGTAGTTTAAATAGTTATGTATCTGAAACGGCCGCTCATGTGCTCGTGGAGTGCACGGGAGTGGCGATTCATCAGGCGAAGTTCCTGGGCACACCGGGGACGCTCAGTGAAGCATGCGGCAACGTGAAGATGCTGCTGGGCTTTCTGTTCGAGTTGGGTTGGCGGGAGTGAAGCCTACCTCCCACACACGCAAAACAGGCGCACCGAGACGTCGAGTTGCGGAAACAGCCCACCCACGAAGCCTGAGCGGAGCGCTACTACTACTACTAGTTAAGTATTTCTAATTTTAGTTTTCACTGCTGTCGTGCGGTCTTAAGCACACTCATTTTTTTCTTCCTAATTCTTTATTGTGTAATGAGTTTCGAAGGAAAATAGGTACTGATACTAATTACGAACCACTAAAAAGCAAAGCTAACTGTACAAAGAATGGCAGCATTTCATGTTTTTTGATGCGGCAGAAGGACAATTATCCATGACTATAATGGCTATGAATAAAAAAAAAAGATTTTTATCCAGGTTATGTCTAAAAAATTTAGCGCTTTCTTTAAAAATATTTCGTGCGTGACTCAAAACAAACTCAAAATAAAGCTTCAACTCGTGACTACAAAAATATGTGAGATATTACAAATTATGTATTTGTAAACAATAACGTGCGATGATTCCACACTATTCTACAAGTATGAAGTATTCCATCCTGTTTCTGTATTTGTTCATCCAACTCGCTTTATGCTTAGTTCCACCGAAGTTTCAATGGAAGACCATCGACTTTGCTTGGGATACAAATCATTTACGGGACACTGCAATCCAAAGAAAAGAGTTTATTCCTGAAAATAACATGCCCACTGGAATAGCACGATGGAAAAATAAATTATTTTTAACAATTCCTCGATTGAAAACAGGTTAGTTTTTTTCCGAAGGCCTATCCTACAGGTATAAAAAAATATAAATGACGAGCAGCGTTTTGCGGTTTCAGCCGCGTATTTCTTGATCCTGATAGTAGATGATAGTTATTATACTGCGATAGCGTATGTGTCATTCCAGATCCTTATCTATGTGCCAAATTTCTTCCAGGTCCCTTCAGTAGTTCTTGCGTGAATTATAAATCCATACATTCTTACAAACTTTCGAGTTTCGACTATTCTATGGTTTCGAGATCGTAGAAAATAACAGATTTTTAGGATACTTTAATCGTTACCGTCATAGATATAAGGTTTAGATTACGATTTGACTATTTCGAAAATGGGCTAAAGCGACTATGATAACCTAAGGCTAAGAACTCATGGAGCGGTTTCCAACCGCACTCTGGCGCTGACGCAAACAGTCAGGCGCGGTCCCAGCCTCTAATTTTGGAGGGGGTCACCAGTGCGCAGTCTGAGATTTTGGGGGGGTCACCAGTAGAAATACAATAAATCGAGTACAAACATTTGACTAGTAGCGCCCCACGATTGTATCCACGTTGTTCCCGTTCCAGTTGTTATTCCGTGTTAAAAATAGTCTATGTACTATTGGATATTTTTATTTTTTTAGGATTTTTAGTTTAACGTATACGATTTTGGGGGGGGGGGGGGGTCATGTCCCCTATGTCCGTGCGGGAGCCGCGTGGCAGCCGCGCGTACGGCGTATAGAAGCTGCGGGCCCGCGCCTGCGCAAGGTCGCTGTTGGAAACCGCTCCATGAGTTCTTAGCCTTAGGATAATGGTTATTAGTTATCTATTCTATGGTTTAGATCTAAATGAATTGGTCTAGCTCGCGTAAGTTGGTAGTTTAGTTTTAGAGAGTATTTTTATGTAGGTATGTAGGTAAGATAAAAGTTACGGCTGTTCTACTTATTCGGAAAAACGACGACTGCCGATCCGAAGCCTCTGGTTATGATCCCACGCACACCACTGTCATTTCGAAGTCATCTGCGTAATACCGTTAAAGGTAGGGTGGGTGATTGTAAAACATTCCTAGAACCTTCGAGGTGAAGGGTCATTCACCAATCTGGACTGAGCTAGCGTGGTGGGTGGTGGATTATGGCTTGAGCCCTTGACTCTCTCCTTGCTAGAGAAAGAGAAGGCCCCGAATCCCAGCACTGTAAAAATTCCAGCACATCATTAGCAGCCCGCAAAATGTTTAATTGGCTGCTTGTGATGAAGAGAAATTTAATAAAATGAAACATCGGTGCCACCTCTGACACATCTGCAGACTGACACATTTTTTTCTCTAAAAAAACGAAACTATGTACCAGGGGTACTACAGGAAACGTGTCGGAAGCCATAGGCCACATGGTGAATTAACTAGATCAAAGCGGGCCGCACTTCTGAAAGTTTCTAACTAATTTGCAAGACTATTACTAGACAGGATGTAACTTACCAGACAATTTTTTCCCAGGGGAATATTCTTGATGAATTCCACCGTCTTCGGCGGGAGCGCGGGGAGTCCTCTCCGTTGGCCTACCCACTAAAAACCCTAGGGTGTTTCTTGCGTCCGCTTAAGTGCTGGAACTACGGGAACACTCTCGCACTACACCACAGTTCTGACAGCGCTAGACCCCTGGGACTCGTCTCTATAAGGGGTGGATGTTCCAACCGTCTTTCCTTGAGAACTGAACTTACCAGACCAGGCGTAACTTACTAGCCCCGCCGTAACTTACTAAACCAGCCGTAACTTATTAGACCAGCCGTAATTTACTAGACCAGCCGTAACTGTACTTACAGGTGTACCGTCGTCTCTCAACTACGTGTATGTGAATGGTACAGCCAACCAGCCGTTGAACCCGTATCCTTCGTGGTCGGATGCGTTCGTCCACTCCTGCAATCCGCCCGGGAATAGATCCGTGGTGTGCGCTTTCCGAGCGCATGTTGACAGTTGGGATAGGTTGTGGGTGGTCGACAATGGAGTTACTGATATCACAGGTAAGGGTTGGAAAAATATTTATACGAATACTAGCGGCCCGTTGTGAATTTGCCCTGGTATTATCATTTGAATACCACTAATCGAAATAAAGCTATCCTACCTCTCAAGTCGTAGCAAACTACAGATAGATGCCAACTTTCGGGACTATAGCTCTTCTAACTCATTATTTCGCAATGCCGTACAAAAATCATGCGACAAGAAGGAAAGAGCGAAGGTTGCAACCCTCTCTCTTCAATTTGCACCCAGTCGAACAGCTTACAAATGCCGGCGTAGTGCTGAATCTTATTATGTTACTAGATGCCCGCCCCGGCTTCGCCCGTGGTATATTATATAGCACTCATCGGGATCCCGTACATATCCAACGGTGAAAGAATGACTGAAATCGGTTCACTCATTCCTGAGAATATCGATTTCAAACAAAAAACCACTTCAGCTACCTGGTACGCCACCTGTCGGAAATTGGTCGTACCAATTCAGATTTAGAAAAAAAATTTAGCAAAGGTTTATATTCAATGCACAGATTACTGAAATTCAATGACGCAATCTTTGACACATGCTGTCATGTGTCATGTCAAAGTACGAAACGTACGAAAACTCTCAAAAAGGGAATATTTTTTCCCGATTTTGTTACATTCTTGTTTCATGCTCCGCTTCAATTAAAAGTAGAGCTATTTTCTATAGCCTAAAGCCTTCCTCGATAAATTGACTATCCAATAGAAAAAGAATCTTTCAATTCGGACCAGTACTTCCCGAGATACTAGCGTTCAAACAAACAAACAAACAAACAAACTCTTCAGCTTTATAATATTAGTATAGATTATCCTTCTATCACCCTAGGTAGGTCTCCTGGTGTATCATATGACTGTCGTCGTCTATATCATGACTGTCTTTTGTCAGGATCTGTTAGAAGCCTCATTTCAGTATGCTTGTGATTTCAGACAAAGCGAAGCAAGTATCCGAGCCGGCGATAATGGTGTTCGAGTTGAACACGGACCAACTGGTGCATAAATTTGTTTTGGGAGATAACGTCGTCAGAGACTCCTCAGTCCTCACCAGCATTGTGCGTTATCAATTTAAATGAAACCTTATTTTTTCTTAGCATAAGCAGTCCACTAAATATTCCCACTGGTGGGACTCGGGGCTTTCTCGCGCAAGGAGAGTCAAGAGCATAATCCAGTACGTAGCCCAATGCGGGTTGGTGAATGATACATGACAACGAAATATTCTATGTACATGTTGATTTCCTCACGATGTTTTCCTTCACCGTTTTAAGGTAGCGGCGTTACTATACGGCTATATGTATATAGCGGATATACTGCGTATGTACGATATCTTACGCACGTCGTCGGTATCACGAATCCATAAGATTTCACCCAATCCAAAAGTGATTTTACTTAAAAAAAACTCACAATTTAGTGATAGACCAACAGAAACAGCACAAATTTGTAGTCGTAGAACTTTTTGCAGAGTCCGTTTGGGTAAGTAACACAATGTTGCCAGTTATTCTACCGTCAAGTAGTAATGTGCAAACATCGCTGTGTTTCGGTTTGAAGGACAATGTTTCCAGAGAAATTACAGAGCATTGAGATAAAACATTTTATATTTCAGGGTGATGAGCGCATTGTAGTGCTAGGTAATGATTTAAACTCTTCATGTTCCAAAAGCTCACTTTGGAAATGACGCGGGTGAAACCGGAGGTCGCTACTAGGCTGGAATAAATCTTCAAAGCATTGTTGTCTATGTAAATTAAAAGTCTTCAAACTTTGATGTTCAAAGTATGGCCATGGTCAGATGTGTAAATGTAAGGTGTATCTAATGGTAACCATGGTAACACGCCATGGTCCAGGAGGAGGAGGCGGCTTAGGCAAAAGACGATGTCGAGTCGATTACTATCGGAATCCCAACCGGTAGTGATCGGCTCAACGGACGAAATCGGACTGACTAGTACTAGACTTAGTTCTTCAAAATGTTCACAACTCCCCCCTGTTTTCCCCTTCTTCTCCTAATCCAATATATATGTAAAGAAATATGTATAATTGTAATGACTAAGATCACGGACCCCGGAGTCTGAGGAGTGGCTAAAATTAATAATAAAAAAATACCGATTTCACTCGATGATTTCTTTCATTCACGAGCGTGACGCTTGAGCTCGATTCACAGCCCACGGAAAATCTGTGTGTGGTGCGCCAAGAAGTTTTCACTTCAAACACTTTGCAGGTCGTAGACGTACCAAACAAAGGGAAAGATTGTAAATGCCCGGATACCTTTGCGTATATCACCGATATGGGATCAAATGCCATCATAGTCTACGACATGGCTAATAAGGAAGCGTGGAGGGTAGAACACCCGTTCTTCCATTTCGATCCTCACGCTGGGAAGTACAGAGTGGGAGGAATAGAGTTCTACTGGAGTGATGGGATCTCGAGTGCTGCTTTGTCTAAGCCTAATAAAGATGGGTTAGTCCGTTTATAGTTTATACATGTACAGTAATACCCCGGACGTACGCGATAGGTAATTCCGAGCGATAGTCGTGTAAGTCGAATTCGCGTATATCGGGGTTAAATTTTGCACTTAGGTATAATACCTAAGTGCAAAATTTGTATATATACGCATCAAGTTTGTATAAACGGGGGTTTTCACCCTTGGATGGCTTATATAAAGATACATCAATACGTGCACTGTATATGTAAAGCAATTTCACACGAAACACGTCTGATGTTATAGTAAATCGAGGACTGACAGAGCGGAGTGGTCAAATGAGAAAACGCGTAGCCCCGAATTCGCGTAAAACGGGGTAGTGTATGTCGGGGTATTAATGTATTTAGTAGATGAGTCATATTAATTTGTTATTTTCATCATCAAAATTAGTCATAATCAGATACAGTTCTGCAGTACCACAATTGATTATAAAGGCCTAGTATAAGTACAATCAGACGCCATTAAAGTTGTGTACCATAAGCAACCTACTAAATATTCCCATGGTCCACTAATTGCTGATACTCGGAGCCTTCTCTCGCAAGGAGAGAGTCCAGGATGTAATCCACCACGCTGGCCCAGTGCGGGATGGTGGATGACTCACCACCTCGAATGTTTCTATGTAGGTAATGTTGGTTTCCCCACGATGTCTTCAATCACAATTTTTAGGTTAACGGCATGACGCACGTGACTTCGAAGAGATAGTTGGTGTGCGTGGGATTTGAACACGGGGCTCCATATCGGCAGTCGCCGTTCTGGACTAGATCAACCGTTTCTTAGTAGACCAGCCGTGTAAGCATGCAAATTCGTGCTATCACCATCATCAGTCGCAAGACGTCCACTGCTGAACATAGGCCTCCCCCCTAGTTTTCCACAACGAACGGTCCTGCGCAACCTTAAACCAGCGGTTTCCAGCGACCTATACCTTTTTTAACCCCCGACCAAAAAAGGGGTGTTATAAGTTTGACGTCGATGTCTGTCTGTCTGTCTGTGTGTGTGTCTGTCTGTGGCACCGTAGAGCTCTTTTTTTTAAACTATAATAGTTTCGCACTTGACCACCATCTCGCCTGATGTTAAGCGATGATGAGATCTACGATGGAGCGTGCTTACCTAGAAAAAACCGAACGGATGGGCCGATTTCGATGCGGTTTTTTTTATTTGAAAGTTAATATCCGTGCGGGTGTTCTTAGCTATGTTTGGTTAATATCGATTCAAAATGGCCGCCTCCACAAAATGGCGGACAAAATATTTCTTCACAACCTACCTCAATATGGGTATCAAATGAAAGGGCTTGACTAGCAAAGTACTATACGCTATATGTACGCTATATGGCCGCCATCACAGAATGGCGAATTATATAATTTTTTTCACTACTACCTACTATTTTTGTGCCTACAGCTGCAGGGTATGTGAACCAGTGATAAGACTGCACCCTGCATCGACTTATACGACTCGGCTACCTTATGTCATGTATGCTAAGATAGAGATTGCATTGGCAACACGTACCGAGCGCGTACCGAGATTGAGACGCGTAGTCTTAGCTCGCTTTTCGTCCATTTGTATGAAGTCGAACTACTATAGATAATATTACCGTGCCTATGTGAAGTAAAAAACTTTGAGTGACCTCACTTCATTATAGGATTTTTACGTAGAAGCGACGTCACAAACACCCCCGTGCCGATTTATAATTTGACAAATCATCCCAATTATTACAAATACAGATATCGGGACTTATACTTTCATCCTACATCGAGCACAAAACAGTTCAAGATGTCGACGAAATTGCTGAGAGATAAAAATGCGCCCAACGACGAATTGTTCAGCGGAGTTCAGGTAACGCGCATTATTACAAGCTTTAGTAAGCTTTCTAGTAGTGGTAAGATTCTTGGCAGAGTCCGCCTGGGGAAGTACCACACCTTTGCCAGTTATTCTACCGCCAAGCAATAATGTGCAAACATTACTGTGTTCCGGTTTGAAGGGCAATGTTTCAAGAGAAATTACAGGGCTTAGAGATATAACATCTTAGATCTCTGCGAGACGAGCGCAGTGCAGTGCTAGGTAATGATTTTGACTCTTCATGTTCCAATAGCTGCATGTCACTGTTCTGTTATGTGGCAGGCATGTTGCTTACCATCAGGCGCATGTCCTGCTCGTCTCGTCATTCTTTATTTAAAAGAAAAGCTTTTATTAAGCTTCACCGGTCTGATGTTTGTCTCTAGTCAAATATTACAATTCTTACTAGTTAAATTTGAACCACTTCTCGGTTACCCATTTTTGGAAGTTGTACCTACTTCCTTTGGCACGTTATGGATGAGATAATGATGAGAGTAGATAAATTTATAAAATGCACGCGCACACCGTCACGAAAAGCCGACACTCTGAAGTTCTTAAGTTAGCACTAACACAAGAACAAAATTAAAAAAAAATATATTAACCCCTGACTAACTTCGATTTGTTATCTGTACAACATTCTACTAGTCAAGCCCTTTCATTTGATACCCATATTGAGGTAGGTTGTAAAGAAATATTTTGTCCGCCATTTTGTGGAGGCGGCTATTTTGAATCGATATTAACCAAACATAACTAAGAACACCCACACGAATATTAACTTTCAAATAAAAAAACCGCATCAAATAAAGAAATCGGCCCATCCGTTAGAGCTCTACGGTGCCACAGACAGACAGACACAAACACAGACAGACAGACAGACAGACAGAGAGAATCTATCCGTTCGGATGTTCTTAGCTATGTTTGGTTAATACCGATTCAAGATGGCCGCCGCCAAAAAATGGCGGACAAAATATTTCTTCACAACCTACCTCAGTATGGGTATCAAATGAAAGGGCTTGACTAGTAAAATACTATACACTATAAAAAAAATCAAATCCAAGATGGCCGCCACCACAAAGTGGCGAATTATTTTATTTTTTTCACTACTACCTCAATATGGGTATCAAACGAAAGGGCTTGACTAGTAGAATACATTGCACTATGACAAATTTCAAATCCAAGATGGCCGCTTCCACAAAATGGCGAAATACATTTCTTTTTACACAACTCCCTTAATATGGGTATAAAATGAAAGGGCTTGACTAGTAGAATGTTGTACAGATAACAAATCTGAGGTAGGTAGTCGGGGGTTAATCAAAATTTTTAATTTTGTTCTTGCTAACCCCCGACCAAAAAAAGGGGTGATATAAGTTTGACGTCGATGTTTGTCTGTCTGTCTGTCTGTCTGTGTGTGTGTCTGTCTGAGTCACCGTAGAGCTCAAACGGGTTAATATCGATTCAAGATGGCCGCCTCCATAAAATGGTGGACAAAATATATCTTTACAACCGACCTCAATATAGGCATCAAATGAAAGAGGTTGACTAGTAAAACACTATACACTATAAATAATTTAAATCCAAGATGACCGCCACCACATAATGGCGAATTACAATGTTTTTTTTTTCACTACTACCTCAATATGGGTATCAAATGAAAGGGCTTGAATAGTAGAACACTATGCACTATGGCAAATTTCAAATCCAAGATGGCCGCTACTTCAAAATGGCGAAATACATTTCGTTTTTCACAACTCCCATAATATGGGTATCAAATGAAAGGGCTTGACTAGTAGAATGTTGTGCAATGTGGTTATTTATTTTTTTGCTTTGTATCATTTTTTTTTGGTGTGTCAATAAAGAGTATCTATCTATCTATCAATGTACCTACATATAACAAATCCGAGGTAGTCGGGGGTTAATCAAAATTTTTAATTTTGTTCTTGTTTATAATTTGATGAAACAATAAATACGTTTCCGATATTTTTTCAAAATCTACCTGATCGCGGACTAAATAGAAATATTTTTGATCCAGGCATGGTCCCTATTCTTATAGCAGAAACGAATCGATATTACCTATTTCGTTTTCAGATTTTGGGTGACAAGGGAGAGATGACCCAAACAACAGCATGCGATTTTGATCCTCAAAATAATGTCCTGTTTTATACTCAGGTAACTTTTGCTATCCTTAGAGATTTAGAGCATAGACCCTAGATTTGTAGTGGTAGGACTCTTGGCAGAATCCACCTGAGGAAGTACCACACCTTTTTCCAGTTATTCTACCGCCAAGCAGTAATGTGCAAATATTACCATGTTTCGGTTTGAAGGGCAATGTATACAGAGATGTCACAGGGCTTAGTGATATAACATCTTAGATCTCTGGGTGACGAGTGCACTGCAGTGCTAGGTAATGATTTGGACGCTTCATGTTCCAATAGCTGCGTGTCACTGTGTCTGTGTCGTTATTTAAAAAAAAGTTTAAGGATCTATGACAATTGGCTTCGCATTGATCCGACACGGAAACTCATCTCTCGAATTTTGTCTTATTTGGTTAGAAGGACAGAGACAAGGATTGACTGGCCTCGGGGCTTAGTAGGTAGTAACTCTGCCTGCGAAGCCGAGGGTCGTGGGTTCGATTCCCACCCAGTGCAAATGTTTGTGTGATGAATTCAAATATTTGTACGGGGTCTGGGTGTTTCTATGTATAATAAGTATGTATTTAAAACTATATCAGCTATCTGGCTGCCATGCCATGCTTAGTTTGGGGTCAGATAGTGTCGTAGTGAATTATCCATCAATATTTATTTATTTATTTATATTCCGGATTTGAGCCGTTCGGATTGCGTTTACAATCACTACCAGTGGGGGTCTACCGCCTAATTGTCTTAGCTTTGATGTTGCCCTCTCTTTTTTTCGCTGAATAGATAGAGGTGGCAATAGCAAAGCTAATGCCGATTTAGTTAGGCGGTAGAAGAGGTGGTAGCCTCCAGTACGCTCCAGGCTACACGCTACAGCTACAGTTAAATACTACTTACAAGTATCTGCTTACCAACTACATGGGTAAATCTTTATTTATCTTGACTCTACGTATGTGATAAGAACGTCTAGGCTGTGGAACGAGTTGCCTGAGTGGGTTTTCCCCATAGTTATAATCTTGGTGTCTTTAAATCGAGAATGAATCGGTTTCTTCTAGGTAAACACGCTCCATCGTAGACCGCATCGTCGCTTAACAACAGGCGCGATGGCAGTCAAGTGTAAACCTATTAAAGTTAAGAATGTTTTGTTGGTTTGTGTACGCTTTAAAAACTCAAAAAGTTCTGCACCGATCGTGCTGAAATTTTACAATGATATATAATCCGTATCAAGGATTGTTTTTATCTAATTTTTGCTTTACAATGTGCCACAGCCAAGCGTGGAAGGGTACAGCTAGTCCGCATCAAGGATTGTTTTTATCTAATTTTTGCATCATAATGTGCCACAGCGAAGCGTGGCAGGGTACAGCTAGTATCTATACTAATATTATAAAGCTGAAGAGTTTGTTTGTTTGAACGCTAGGATCTCGGGAAGTGCTGGTCCGAATTGAAAGATTCCATTTCTATTAGATAGTCCATTTATCGAGGAAGGCTATAGGCTATAGAAAATAACGCTAGTACTGTTATTTTCAAAGACAAATCAAAGTTCTATCAATGCCTGCCACATAACAGTATAGCAGGCATGTTGTTTACCATCAGGGACATGTCCTGCTCGTCTCGACACTCTTTTATTAAAAAAAAAAACAACTATATTTTTGTCTTAGTTGAGCAAAAACGGTCTGGGCTGCTGGAACATCGACAAACCGTTCACAGAAGAAAACTTACCGCTTATTCTCAGCGACTGCAATCTGATGGAGTTCCCCAGTGACGTCAAGGTACTGTACAAATCACAGTATAAAGAAATACTACGAATACAACTATGATTTAACAGACTGTGGTATAAATACAACTAAATTCAAGTAGGTACAAGTAATTTCAACGTATCAATTATTTTCACTTTGGCGTGTTTTACAAACTGTGTCTATCTAACTATTCACGATTGTCACGGAGCACAATTTTTATCAAAAAACTTTGATAACAAGAACAAAATTAAAAATTTTGATTAGCCCCCGACTACCTCGGATTTGTTATCTGTACAACATTCTACTAGTCAACCCCTTTCATTTGATACCCATATTAAGGGAGTTGTGAAAAATATATGTATTTAGCCATTTTGTGGTAGCGGCCATCTTGGATTTGAAATTTGTCATAGTGCAAAGTATTCTACTAGTCAAGCCCTTTCATTTGATACCCATATTGTGGTAGTAGTGAAAAAAAATTATTTAATTCGCCATTTTGTGGTGGCGGCCATCTTGGATTAGAAATTTGTTATTATGTATTGTATTCTACTGGTCAAGCCCTTTCATTTGATACCCTTATTGAGGTAGGTTGTGAAGAAATATTTTGTCCGCCATTTTGTGGAGGCGGCCATCTTGAATCGATATTAACCAAACATAGCTAAAAACATCCGCACGGTATCAACCTTCAAATAAAAAAAACGCATTGAAATCGGCTCATCCGTTTGAGCTCTACGGTGCCACAGACAGACACACACACACACAGACAGACATCAACGTCAAACTTATAACACCCCTTTTTTTGGTCGGGGGTTAAAAAGAAAGGTACAGTGACTCTAATGTCATTTATTGTAATCAAGCTACACATTTTCATACTAGCTTGGTTTTGTAACGTATATGTGACCTAAATACTATATACCTCAAGAGCGATTAAAAACTAGATTGAAACTCACGATAAAACGCTGAAATATCATGTTTATAACCCCCGACCAAGATGGCCGCCACCACAAAATGGCGAATTACATTATTTTTTTTCACTACTGCCTCAATATGGGTATCAAACGAAAGGGCTTAACTAGTAGAATACTTTGAACTATGACAAATTTCAAATCCACGGTGGCCGCTACCACAAAATGGCGAATTACATTCCTTTTTTCACAACTCCCTTAATATGGGTATCAAATGAAAGAGTTTGACTAGTAGAATGTTGTACAGATAACAAATCTGAGGTAGTCGGGGGTTAATCAAAATTTTGAATTTTGTTCTTGTTACCTATTTCATGTTCTAGAACACCAAACATCCCGTCTGTTGATTAGTTGTAAAGTACCTACTTAGGTATAGAGTCCCTATTTTTAGAGAGGAGTGGTTTTTTAAAGGCTAAAGTTTACAAAAAATAACGAATTTTAGTAAAACGTTACACTCCGGTGGCCGGGGCTCCTTTAAAGATCAACTAAAATTATCCTTGATTATAATTTTAATTTTTTTCTAGTTAAGCCTCTTCAATTGTGATCAGCTAGCGATCTGTCAGAGATCGCCTTTTGTGCCCATAATCTGTATTTTCTTTAGTGTTTTTTAATTACTGTCCCCCCATGCAATATCTACATACGTTCGGATTTAAGAATTGTGTATTCCGTTGTTTCCTCAGATGGATTCTGAAAACAACGTCTGGATTCTAAGCAATCGCCAGGCTCGCTTCCTCTACGGCAGCACAGACCCCCAGCAAGTGAACTATAGAGTGTTGAGCGCGCCCGCCGCGGACATGGTCAAGGGAACTTCGTGCGAGAAGCAGTCCGCTCTGTGCCGGGCCTTCGGCTGCATGAAGCGCTCCAAATCCGGCTCTAGAAGTAGTTCGGCTTCGAAATAAATATCTACTAAGCTTCAAAGAAAAATAGCTTGGAATAGAAGTAAAAACTTATCGGGATTTTTGTATTTAACGGCACTAATGTTATTAACCACACCAGTATAGATATAGACATAGTGCCGTTCCGCATGTCATTGATTTGAATTCACAAGATGTCGTTCATCTAAAAATCTAACGCGCACATCAACAACGATGCTCTGTCGCCATATCAGCATGCTGGAGACGAGAACCCGATTTAACCCGTAAGTTATTCCTAGCAAAAACGTGGCTAAAAAAGTTTTCAAAAATACTAATAGTTTATTTCAAAAAATTATTCGAGTAGCTGCAAGGCTGCAACCGAATCAGCGGTTTTCAGGATGCAAATTTACATAGGTACTTACCTCTCAAAAATGGTTCTTAATTTGGCCAAAGGCGGCGCCAATGTTTCTGAGAAATGTTACAAAATGAAACATTGGCGCCACCTTTAGGAAAATTGAGAACTATATTTGACAGTTTTTTTGTATACTGAATCGTCATTACGTTCTGCCATGGCACTATTATACTGTGAACATTAGAAGTCCACGAGCTAAATTATTCAATAATTACCTCGACGTTTCGAACAATACGAATTAAATCTCAACACAACAACAAAAATTAAAAACTATATTGCACCAAGTATTGCTTAATTTATTAAGATTTATTTATACGAGCACAGTTATCAGAACAAAATGAGTGACAAGAAAATACAACGAATGAACAATGAAACTTCTTGAAATGTAATTAATCGTTCATTTATAATTTACCTGTTTTTGGGATTTGTAAAACAAGAAAATAAAAAAATGGTATAATGACTTAAGTTTTTTATTTAAATATACAACATGATTGTTATAACTATATCAAATAAGTCTATGTGTGATAGAATAATTTCTGCACGTGTATCCCTCGATAGAAATCGTTTTACATTTCGTTTGTTTTGTTCGTCAGTCTTTTCACTAAGCAAAAATGATGCAGTTAAAGTAACAGATGATACGGATTTAGACAATAATATAAATTTTACTAGTTTTAACTTTTCACTTATCTCGAAATTTTGATATTTGCAGTAATAAGGCATCCTAATGTGAGTTCTTATTGCTATAAATATGTGATAAAATTTAGAGCAGAATTTATTGCTTGGATTGTTTTATCAGATACTGAATCGGATTACAATACTAAAGAGTAAGTTTTAAGCGCTGAAGTTCAGAGTCTAGGTTAGCTGTCATTTATTTTGTGATCTCAATACTTGAATACGGAGGTTTAAGCGAAGGAGTGTCATAAGGAAATCAATAAACGCACTATCCACAGTTCACGAAATAAAGTCACTAGCTACAGGTTTTCTTCGTAATAATTCTTAAAGGTTATATTTACCACATTATTTTATACTACCCAAAGAAATTGAAATTTTCGACATTTACGTTGATTAATACTGTGGACATTTCACACACAACACCATCTGACCCCAAACTAAGCATAGCTTGCATTATCAAAGCCAGTTTGAATTCATCACACAAATATTTGCACTGGGTGGGGATCGAACTTACAACCCACGGTTTCGCAGGCAGAGTTACTACTACCAAATAAGCCACCAGGCCCAGCCGACATAAGTAATATTAAATGTTTTAACTCGGTATACTTCAATTCGAATACAATTACTACATGCGTACCATACCCTTTGTCAACACCAGCGCTATTGTGAAAGATTTCTGAACTGTTATTTATTATTTATTTATCACACAGCTAGCCACTTTTTTAATTTTCTACCTTATGAGATTACACTCCTTAGCTTTACCCCCCATAATGTCTAAATATCAGAATAAGGTTTTTTACACAAAGTACGCATGCGTATTGCCTGACGTTAAGCAATGAGACGAGTTGATGTGACACTCTCAGATTCATTCTCAATTAATTAACGTACGTTGAATCATATCATAGAGTGAATCGGTTTCTTCTAATTAAGCACGTGCCATCGTAGACCGCATCATCGCTTAACATCAGGCGGGATGGTGGTCAAGTGCAAACTTACAACCGTTAAAAATATAATTTCACTGATATCATTTTACAGTAACTGACACATCCATAATCTGATAGTTTTACAATAAATTACAGTTAAACGTGACAGACGCTTTTTTGTGGAGATCTTGGTATCTTAAAATCAAGCTAATGTATCTGGATGTTTCGATATAATATGAAGTAATACATCGTAGCTAGCTAAACTACCTCGTTGGTCAAACTATCGTAACAACTGTTCCATAACAAGCTAAAACATTACAAGGTTTACAGGCATAATTTACTTATTCACTTAGTAACAACAGAATTTAACACAACACTATTAGGCTAAGAACTCGTGAAGCGATTTTTAACCGCGACCGCCGCGGTTACGGGCCCGCAGCTTCTGTAGATACAGATTTAAAAACCAAAGCACAGCTTACGACGGCTCCCGCTGTACCGGCAGGCAACTAGTAGAAACACACCGGTCGCCCGCAATAACAACCGCGGAAATAAACGGTCTCCTGAGTTTTGAAACAAAATCGTAGTTCTGCAACCGCGTCGGGCGCGGGGGAAAAACGCTCCGTGAGTTCTAAGCCTTATTATTACGGGAGATGTACCAAAGTTGTATATAGATTTGTCACCGTGAAATTAGACAAAAACACTATTAGATTATAATGTAACGCGTTTGTTATAGTTGCCGGCAAACAAGTTGACCCCATGAAGTTAGCTGCGCATGGCTGCGCAGAAACGTTGTTAAGGTCTCTTTGGTGGAAGTGCACATGCGCGAACTTTCCCCTTCCACTTGGGTCAACTTGTTTGCCGGCCACTATAACAAACGCGAATACAACGGTAGGCTGTTAGTTAATAATACAACGTAAACTGTTTATTTACCTGAAGTAAGAGTAGCTTTAGTTTATTTACTTATTTATGTTATAGCTACTTAACATACTCATAGTTACGAGTATGTATTACAACATCGGCTATCTCAGTCCAATCCAAGGCTAGTCGGTCCAGCTGATTCGCAGATTAGCCGAAACAAACAGCTAGACATTGTAATATGCATGTATTTAGTATATCTTTACATTCATGTGCATTATGCATATAGTGAAAAGGGGTTAATTTAATATTAGAAACAGACATTTAATTTTATTTTTGTATACAATGTGTTTGTCTACCCGTGTCGGAGCCTGAAAAGGTAAAATATATGATTAATTTTATCGACAAATCAGGCTTTCGCGGATTTAGTTACGCGTTCCACTCGCTGACCAATGACACCACACCTGTGTTTTTTACACAATTTTACGGAGACATAATATCACGGTAGGTACACTTCCCCTATATATTATGACAGTGCTGTGAACAACCCTGATAGCTTAGAATAAGCCCTATCCGATACTGCGGTTACTCGTGCGCTAACCTGACTAAAGCAGCAAATTTTATTCCAATAGTTACTAATTTATTTTACAAATTTAAAATGTCTTTGTCTAACATTCCAAATTAAACTTGACTAAATATAACGTAAAATTAATTAAATTAAAAATTCTACACACATGTTAGTTTCAGTCCAAAGATCGTGTTATGAGATAGATTTTCGATCACTATTGTTGTCAAAGTATATAATCGCATCAGTTTGAAAAAAGTCGTATCAATCAAGTATGTACCCTACCTTCCTATAAATAAGGTAATTTATTCAATTTAAAAATAATTAAACGACTAATTAGCATTTCTGCAATAATTACTCGAATGTATACCTTCTTTTGTAGTAGTTTAAGTGTAATTTTGCATGTGCGTCAATAATGCGATCAACTTTTTACAATAACAGTTTTAATTGCTGAAAAATGTAACATATTCGACATAAATTTTGAAACGACTCGATCTCATCACGACTCGAAAAACTTTTTAACATAAAATATAATATATGTAATATACAACCATTAAAAATTAAGAAAATAAAAGAAATATATCTTATATCGTGAATTCGTGATTAACTAATGGATTCTATTTAAGATAATAAAATCATAAGAAATTTATGATATTCATTGAAACTGGAAAATTCGTTACTTAATGTAAGCTATATTTATAGTTTGTATTTACATTATTGCTGATATTCCATTATAGGCCATCAAAAAAGACTAAAATAAAAAAAAAACCTTTTACAAACGCACTTCATAATTTTTCCAATGAGTCAAGATGCAAAAAATTGACTTGTCAAAGATAGTTCTTAAATTCGCCATAGGTGGCGCCAATGTTTTATTTTGTAATGTTTTTTTGTAAAGTAGTGACGAGACGAGCTGGACATGTGCCTGATGTTAACCAACATGCCTGCCCGTAACAGCACAGTGACTTGTAAAATCTAAATCATTACCTAGAACTGCACTGCGTCATCACCCAGACATGAATTGAATTGAATTGAGTGTAGCCTCCAGTACACTCCAGGGAGAAAACGAGACAAAGTAGTAGATAAACTCGTAGTTAAATACTACTTACAAGTATCTGCTTACCTACTAGATGGGTAAATCTTTTTATATATAAAAATGTTATGTTGGTTTGTGTACGCTTCAAAAACTCAAAAAGTTCTGCACCGATCGAGCTGAAATTTTACAATGATATATAATCCGCATCAAGGATTGTTTTTATCTAATTTTCACCCCACAATGTGCCACAGCGAAGCGTGGCAGGGTACAGCTAGTATCATAATATACTATCTACAAGCTATTTGAGTTGGCTGGCACAGACTTTAAATAGATGAGTGGCTAGCGCTTTTATCCATTATGTTATCTTATTTTTCTAGCCAGTTTGTGATTGCGAGGTCGGATTTTTTGTTAAAAATGATTTAATTGTTAACATAGTCAATTACTTTCTGTTAATATTGCTTTTTAATAATATTATAAAGCTGAAGACGTCTTTTGTTCACACGCGCTAATCTTTAAAACTACTTATTGGACCGATTTCAAATTTAGATTCTTTCGCCGTTGGATATGCATGTCATCCGCGAGTGCTATAGGCTATATGTACCACGGGCGAAGCCGGGACGGATCGCTAGTTAATAAACGCAAAAGTTTGAAAGAATGCATGGACGTATGTTTCTTACTCTTTCACGCAAAAACTAGTGAAGGGATATGGATGAGGATTTTGTACATAGATAGATACCTTATAGAATGGTCTGGAGTAACATAGGCTATTTTTTATCCCGTGAAAATACGGGAACTACCCCGGTGAAACCGGGGGGTGCTGCTAGTTTCTACACTACTCTCTTCTTTTTTTTTCTCTGTCCCTATATCCCTATGTATGCTTAAATCTTTAAAAATGCGCAACGGATTTTGATGCGGTCTTTTTTAAATAGATAAAGTGATTGAAGCGGAAGGTTTATATGTATAAAGTGCATAAAATAGTGGAGAAATACTGTCATTTAGGTGAATGTCGATGTTACTTCGAATCCTGTTAGTTTCAAAGACGAATAAAAGTTCTATCGTTGAAATCTTTGTCTTAGTTGAGCAAAAACGGTCTTGGCTGCTGGAACATCGACAAACCGTTCACAGAAGAAAACTTACCGCTTATTCTCAGCGATTGCAATCTGATGGAGTTCCCCAGTGACGTCAAGGTACTGTACAAATCACAGTATAAAGAAATACTACGAATACAACTATGATTTAACAGACTGTGGTATAAATACAACTAAATTCAAGTAGGTACAAGTAATTTCAACTTAGCAATTATTTTTCCTTTGGTGTGTTTCACAAAGTGTTCACGACTATTCACGTTTGTCACGGAACACAATTTTTATCAAAACACTTTGATAAAAAGAAAGGTACAGTGAATCTAATGTCATTTATTGTAATCAAGCTACACATTTTCATACTAGCTTGGTTTTGTAACTTATATGTGACCTATATACCTCAAGAGCGATTAAAAAAACAAGATTGAAACTCATGGTAAAACGTTGAAATATCATGAATTCGATTCTATTTTTACCTATTTCATGTTCATGTATGATTAGTTGTCCTTGACAACAAAATCTCTCTCTGTACGTACAAGTACTTAGAGAGTCCAGATTTCCCGATTTTTAGAGAGCAGTGGTAATTCTAATGTTTACAAAACAAAACGATTTTTTAGTAAAACGTTACACTCCACAGTCACCAGGGGTAGGTAGATCAACTAAAATTATAATTGATCCTAATTTTCCACTTTTTTTAGTTAAACCTCTTCAATCGTGATCATCTGGCGATCTATCAGAGATCGCTTTTTGTGCCCATAATGTGTATTTCTTTTATTGTTTTTTTTTTAATTATTGTCAACTTTGCCAATAAGGGTCAGCGCAGACAGAACGGAGCGCAGCGGAGAGGATTTTATTGACGCACTTAAGGCGCTGAATATCGCCAACTAGCACTTTTTAAACACACATTTAACAACATGTATATGGTTTGAGGCTTTTAGTAAAATATATGTTATTCTTGAACATATTTATTAGGTAACCTATTGTATCAAAACACGATTTGGAAAAAAAAACTCGATAAGAAAAAATCCTAAACTTACCTCTAAAATAAGTTTTAGATGTAAATATCTGTGTCATTAATAAACTTACATTATTCAAATTTTATAGGTAAACGTATCATTTTTTACTAAGGGGGGATGGAAGATTTTGTATTTTGGATTATGAAGTTTAATTCGTATTAATTAATTGTCTTTTGAAAAGCTAACTCGACCGAGCCGGCCCGTGTCTTGCTTCTCGCTTACTACTATGAAGTCCAGCAGAAAGCGCTGATGCGCCTTGCTAAAAGGACCTGTGTCGCTTTGTCGTCCGACGCTCGCAATTCAAAAAATAAAATAAACAATTCTCACAAATTCATGCAGCAACATCTATAAAGTTCATGTGGTTTGAAAATTCGACACTACAGACATCTGTACATTTGGCGCAATGTTTAAAGCGGCAGATCAAGTCGTTACGATTTACGATCCTGAGCTCGTATCTCAGCACTACGAAATCTTTTGCGTGTTTTTTTGATATTGTTTTTGTTAGATATTTTCTCCGTTGTTTTCAAGGTTTTATTTCTTTAGTTCTGTCTGTTCTGAGACACAGATTAGAAAATAGTTCCTAAGTAACCAGAGGCTTTTCATCAAATCTTAAAATTAAATCTACTTCCCAGTTCCTGATTGAAGTTATAGAAGTTTTACAAACGGTAATAAAGTTCATATGATGTGAAATTTTGGACCCTACTGTAACTTGTCAGTTTGGCTCGGTGGTACAACCGCGTTCAAGTTCTCGAGTTCATATCTCATCACTGTGTAATCTTTTGCATGTTTTTTGATATCGTTGTTGTTGGATATTTTGTCCGTTGTTTTCAAGCTTGTATTTAGTTTTCGAGACACAGATTAGAAAATAGTTCCTATAGAACCCGAGGCTTATCATCAAATAATCTACTTCCCAGATAGATTTGTAACTTCGGTCGGTATGGTCGGTAACTTCAGTTACCGACTGAAGTTATAGATACCAGTTGAAATTGTGTTCCGGTTTGAAGGGCAATGTTTCCAGATAAATTACTGCCCTTAGAGATATAACATCTTAGATCTCTGAGTAACGAGCGCAGTGCAGTGCTAGGTAATGATTTGGACTTCTAATATTCTAATAGCTGTGTGTCATTGTGCTGTTATGTGGCAGGCATGTTGCTTACCATCAGGCACATGTCCTGTTCGTCTCGTCACTTTTTATTAAAAAATAATAATTGTAAGTATAGTTGAATATTACGATATTTTAACGTGGAGCAGTAATTGAAACAGCCGAGTGACACAACGACATTTATTGGTTTACCCACAAGTATAGTATTAATCTCTAGCCTACCTACATCACACTACCTACATTGCAAGACAATGCTCAGTAACAGAATAAATATTAGTACCTACAAGGCTCAGTAATTAAACAAACTAGCTTTGAATCACCGAGGTGTTCGGACGTAGGTGTACAAAAGAGTCCTTGCATAAAATCTTAGCTATGTTTGGTTAATATCGACTCAAGATGGCCGCCTCCACAAAATGGTGGACAAAATATTTCTTCACAACCTACCTCAATATGGGTATCAAATGAAAGGGCTTTACTAGTAGAATATTATTATACGTTGTAACAAATTTTAAATCCAAGATGGCCGCCACCACAACATGGCGAATCAAATTTTTTTTTCACTACTACCCCAATATGTGTATCAAACGAAAGGGCTTGACTAGTGGAATACTATGCAATATGACAAATTTGAAATCCAAGATGGCCGCTACCGCAAAATATCGAAATACATTTCTTTTTCGAAACTCTCTCAATATGGGTTTCAAATGAAAGGGCTTGACCAGTAGAATGTTTTATAGAAAACAAATCCGAGGTAGTCGAACCAATGTTTTTAATTTTGTTCTTGTTCGATTGAGCGATGAATTAAAATTACCTAAATCGGTGCTTTAAAACTAAAAAGCCACAACTCAAAATCATTTTATCTTTGTTTTCAACTATTTTTTCTATTTCTGATGTTTTCTATCATTCTCTGTGTATGTTAATTAGCTACAACTTGATTATTTTAGGTATATGATTATTTCAACATTGTGTTAAATATAACCAAAATAATTCAGGACATTTTTTTTTACTTTCAAAGGTTTACACTTGACCGCCATCTCGCCTGATGTTAAACAACAATGTGGTACAAATACAAAAATCTTTATTGCTGTTTGCAGGTAAGATAAGGTGATACAAAACATTTTAATAATTGACCCATACAAACTGGCCTCTTCTTCTAGAGGCATGCAATATGTTTGCCTACGATATGGAGCGTGTTTACCTAGAAAAACCGACTCACTTTGGATTTGAAGACACAAAGATTGTAATTATCGGGGAAAACTCACTCAGGCAACGTATTCCACAGCGTAGACAAAAACAAAATAAGAGTCAAATCTCTTTGTTCGTGCCTTTGGAACATCCACCATGAAACGATGTCGCTTTTTCGAGATGCGAGCAGTAGCCCTGAGTAGATAGCCAAGCCGAGACCTTTTTCTTGCACTCATAATGTTGACGTATCTATGATGTCCAACTCTTTGTCAATAGGTTGGTAAAGGTATGGTCCAGTAAAGGAAAATGCACCCTGGCCAAAACCGGTTCTTGTTTTAGGTATTGCCCAAGTGTTACGTCTCTTTTGACCTTTCCGCCAACACATTTCAAAGTTGTGATGGGAGACTTCAACGCAAAACTGAGCAAACGTAGATGAGTGAGAGTGGGGATTTCGGATATGGGCAGCGGAACCCAAGAGGGCAACGTCTAGCGGATTTCTTGGAAAGGAGAGCATCTTTATGACGAACTCCTTTTCAAGAAACAACCACAAAGAAATTGAACCTGGATTAGCCCAGACGATTCCACAAAAATGAGATCGACTTCATTATGACGACTAAACGGCAAATATTCAGCGATGTCTCTGTGATCAGCAAGGTTAAGACCGGCAGTGATCACCGTATTGTAAGAGGCACGCTGAATCTAAACATTAAGGTCGAAAGATCACGTCTAATGAAGTCCATGCTCCGACCAAATTATGCTCAGATCGAAGATCACTTGAATCCTTAGATGAATGCGTAACGGCGGACGAAATAAACGATAGGCTAGTGGAAACTGTTCATGCGGTTGGCAGAAAATTTTATAAGAGCCGACGCCAAAACAGAACCGAAAGCTCTCCGATCAAACTCTAGATCTTATGGCGGTCAGACAAGATATGCGACGTATGCTGCTTCAATACTTGAGTATTGAAGAAGCAATCAAGCAGAACAAAGGCTCGAAAGTGTTCGCAAGAAATCAGTCTCTTTGGCAAACTCAGCTGACCAAACTGAAGACCGATAGTGGTAGCATCGTCTTATCGAAACCCGAGATTTTGGAGGAGATTGAGAGGTTCTATGGACAGTTATACACCTCTACGCAAGCACAACCTGTCGTTAGCATGGCAAAAGACCCCAGAGCCAAGCTGACCTGACACTTTAAGATGTCATATCTCCGAAACTGTTCACTGCCCCGCTGGAAGATGTTTTCAAGCTACTGGACTGGAACGGATATGGCATCAATATCAACGGCGAATGCATCACTCACCTTCGGTTTGCCGACGACATAGTCATTGTGGCGGAGTCGTTGGAGGACCTCCGTGCTATGCTCAGGGACCTCAGTAGAGTATCCCACCAGGTAGGTTTGAGGATGAATATGGACAAGACGAAAGTCATATCAAATGTTCATGTCTCACCTGTACCGGTTATTATTGTTGGAATACCACACTCGAAAATGTTGACGAATTATACGTCTACCTGGGTCAAAAGATCCAATTAGGTAGATCCAACTTCGACAAAGAGGTCCAGCGAAGGATCCAATTCGGATGGGCAGCGTTCGGGAAACTTCGGCACATCTTTGAGTCCAGAATACCCCAATGCCTAAAGGCGAAAGTCTTTAACTAGTGCGTGTTGCCAGTGATGGCTTATGGAACTGAGACGTGGTCCTTAACTGTGGGCCTCATAACAAAGCTCAAAGTCACACAGCGAGCTATGGAGGGCTATGCTCGTAGTCTCTTTGCGCGACAGAATCCGTAATGAGGATAATCGCAAAGAACGAAAGTATCCGACATAGCTCAAAGAGTAAGCAAGCTGAAGTGGCAATGGCAGGCCACATCGCTCACAGAACTGACAACCGATGGGGAAAAAGATTCTCGAGTGGCGCCCACGAACCGGAAGACGCAGTGTTGGACGGCCTCCCACTAGATGGACAGATGACCTCATAAAGGTCGCTAGAAACCGATGGTTGCAGGTTGCGCAGGACCGTTCGTTGTGGAAATCTAGGGGAGGCCTATGTTCAGCAGTTGACGTCTTGCGGCTGATGATTATGATGATGTGACATTGTTTAAAATAATAACTAAAATATTTACAAGTTTAATAACTAAAATATTTACAAGTTACGCTCATTTATACTGCTCTACGGGATTATTTATTTTTATTTATTTAGTATTAGTAGATGAATTTGCTTTTCGTGGAGTTGTGAACGAAAGCAGGTGCGATGAAAACCATAACACAAAAAGTCTATCTCCATTGTTGCTGAAAATATAACTTAAAACCGATATTAGTTGTTTACTTCACGCATAAATGTAAAATGTGACTTTTGTATCAATTTAAAGCTTAAATTGAAAAAAATCGATATTATTTAAAGGTTATAAACTGGCAATAATATAATTGGTTGAGGGGCGGAAATAATGATTCATCATCATGATCATCTTCCTAAACGAACGAGAAGAAACACAGCGCTGCTCTAGTGTCAAGGAAAAACATAGAAATATATTATTGTATGCTGTAGGTACCCCATATGGAACAGTACTGAAAAATGAATATCTACAAAATCAATGCATTTCATTTGTTACTAGATGTCCGCCTCGGTTTCGCCCGTGGTATATTAAATAGCATTCATCAGGATCCCGTACATATCCAACGGTGAAAGAAAAACTGAAATCGGTTCAGTCATTCTTGAGAATATCGCTTTCAAATAAAATACCTCTTCAGCTGCCTGTTACGCCACCTGTCGGAAATTGGTCGTACCAACTCGGAGATTAGCAAAGGTTTTATATTCAAGAGGTATATAATTTGTGATATTCAATGACGCAATCTTAGACACATGCTGTCATGTGTCATGTCACAGCACGAAACGTGCGAAAACTCTCAAAAGGAATATTTTTCCTGATTTTGTTACATTCTTGATCAATGCTCCGCTTCTATTAATAGTAGCGTTATGTTTTATGATCTATAGCCTTCCTCGATAAATGGACTACCCAATAGAAAAACAATCTTTCAATTCGGACCAGCACTTCCGAGATACTAGCGTTCAAACAAACAAACAAACTCTTCAGCTTTGTAATATTAGTATAGATTATTTTCACTTATGTCTAGACACTATATAGAACTACATATATATTTTACTCGATTTAATAAAATCATGTATTGTATTTTAAGACATATTCACTTACGAAATAAAAAGAATTAGGAAAATTTGGTTATCCATATCGAGGTAGAAGTGAAAAAATATAATTCGGGATTTTATGGTGGCACCCATCTTAAATTTTATATTGGTCATAGTGTGTAATGTTTTACTAGTCAAGTTGCCAGCTATTCCACCGCCAAGCAGTAGTGTGACAAGAACAAAATTAAAATTTTAAGTAACCCCGACTACCTCGGATTTGCTATCTGTAAAACATTCTACTAGTCAAGCCCTTTCATTTGAAACCCATATTGAGGGAATTGCGAAAAAGCAATGTAAGTCGCCATTTTGCGGTAGCAGCCATCTTGGATTTTAAATTTGTCATATTGCATAGTATTCTACTAGTCAAGCCCTTTCGTTTAATACCCATATTGGGGTAGTAGTGAAAAAATGTAATTCGCCATTTTGTGGTGGCGGCCATCTTGGATTTGTTATAATGTATAATATTTTACTAGGCAAACCCATATTGTTCTTATTGTTCATTTGATACCCATATTGAGGCAGGTTGTGAACAAATATTTTGTCCGCCAGTTTGTGGAGGCGGCCATCTAGAATCGATATCAACCAACCATAGCTAAGAACAGCACAGATATTTACCTTCAACTAAAAAACCGCATCGAAATCGGCCCATCCGTTTGAGCTCTACCGTGCCACAGATGGACACACACATAGACTGACAGACAGATAGACAGATAGACAGACAGACATCAATGTCAAACTTATAACACCCTTTTTGGTCGGGGTTAAAAACATCACAGTTTTCCGGTTTAAAGGAAAAAAAAATACAGTATGATTACAGGGCTTTGATATGAAATCCTACTAATATTTTAAATGTTCAATAAATGGATAGAAATATATTGAAAAATATGGATGTTTGGATACTTGGATGTTTATTGCTTAATCACGTCGTAACGTTGGGTCGGGCAGAAATTTAGAACACATGTAGATAATAGTCGTGGCGAGCGCAGTATAATGCAACGTAATGATTAGGATTCTTTATTTTCCAATACCTGCGTGTCACTGCGCTATTATAGGCATGTGACTTACCATCAGGCACATATACTTACTGCTCATCCCGTCACAACAAAAAATACTTGTATCACTTGTTAATAAAAAAGAATGCCCTAACTAAAATGATATAAAAGTGATTTTGGTTTTGTTTTGTTTGTGGACCTTTCGTTACAAAGCAGCGAAATGGCGTCGCTGTATTATTATTAAAAACTTGTTTTCCGAGTTGTAGTATGCAATAATGGTGGATTATTTACTCGTAGCCTCGTCTAATGATAATGATGATTATATTATGTACTATTAGTATCCAATCCTACTAATATTGTAAATGTCAATGTTTGGATGTTTTTGCTCAGTCACGACAAACATCAAGTCACGTATAAACGGATCGGGCTGATATTTGGAAAACACGTAAGATTATAGTCTGGAATAACACACAGGCTACTTTTATCCTGAAAAATAACGGGAACGGGAACAGTGAAGGTAAACTCGCAGGGTGCTGCTAGTCAGCCCCGGACCTTCAATATTTTTAGGCGGGGCAAAATCTGAAAAATGCCGCCGGGCCGCCACTAATATCTAAATATATTCAGTGTTTAAACCGAGCAAAGCTCGGTCACCCAGGTACTTACACATGTACTTCACTAACAGTGAATGTTTTTTCTTCAAAATTCGTACAATAATTTTAAAGAAATGGATTACTTAATATGTAGTGATTCATCTTCCTGGCTTAGCTAATTTATGCAATTTGTTTTTTATTTAATATACAAAAGGACTTTACTTAGTCCGTTAGAAAAATAAGAGAATCAGACGAAAAAATTTGTAAACAGCAAAAGACGTGCATTTCTAATTAATAAAAATTTGAAAAGCGCCATCTATGAGCATGAGCATGGAAGCCTTTTGTTTCCATCAATGCAAATAATTTTACTGAGTGCACGCAACTTCGTGTGGCGCTGTCTTATCGGAGTTGTAAAGGGGCGGAGCTTAATTTTGCATTCGTGAATTTCACTCAGGTCTTCCCAGCGCCTTAAAAATAAACTTTAAAATTATTACATTAAAGTGCATAAATGCCGCGCGGGGGATTCCCGCGTATCTTCGAGGACACGCCAGCATGTTTTGTCATGTTCAAGCATTTATGCACTTTATTGTAATAAATTTAAAGTTTATTTTCAAGTGGGTTAATAAAATCCTCTCCGCTGCGCTCCGTTCTGTTTGCCCTAAAGTGTCTTTGTATCATGCGATAAGTACATACGTTAGGATTTAAGAATTGTGTACTCCGTTGTTTCCTCAGATGGATTCTGAAAACAACGTCTGGATTCTAAGCAATCGCCAGGCTCGCTTCCTCTACGGCAGCACAGACCCCCAGCAAGTGAACTATAGAGTGTTGAGCGCGCCCGCCGCGGACATGGTCAAGGGAACTTCGTGCGAGAAGCAGTCCGCTCTGTGCCGGGCCTTCGGCTGCATGAAGCGCTCCAAGTCCGGCTCTAGAAGTAGTTCGGCTTCGAAATAAATATCTACTAAACTTCAAAGAAAAATAGCTTGGAATAGAAGCGAAAACTTATCGGGATTTTTGTATTTAACGGCACTAATGTTATTAACCACACCAGTATAGATATAGACATAGTGCTGTTCCGCATGTCATTGATCTGAATTTACAAGATTTCATTCATCCAAAAATCTAACGCGCACATCAACAACGATGCTCTGTCGCCATATCAGGATGCTGGAGACGAGAACCCGATTAAACCCGTAAGTTATACCTAGTAAAAGCGTGGCTAAAAAAGTTTTCAAAAATACTAATAGTTTATTTCAAAAAATGATTCGAGTAGCTGCAAGGCTGCAACCGAATCCAGAGGTTTTCAGGATGCAAATTTACATACCTCTGAAAAATGGTTCTTAATTTGGCCAAAGGCGGCGCCAATGTTTCTGAGAAATGTTAGAAAATGAAACATTGGCGCCACCTTTAGCAAAATTGAGAACTATATTTGACAGTTTTTTGTATACTGAATCGTCATTACGTTCTGCCATGGCACTATTATACTGTGAACATTAGAAGTCCACGAGCTAAATTATTCAATAATTACCTCGACGTTTCGAACAATACGAATTAAATCTCAACACAACAACAAAAATTAAAAACTATATTGCACCAAGTATTGCTTAATTTATTACGATTTATTTATACGAGCACAGTTATCAAAAAAAAATGAGTGACAAGAAAATACAACGAATGAACAATGAAACTTCTTGAAATGTAATAATCGTACATTTATAATTTACCTGTTTTTGGGATTTGTAAAACAAGAAAATAAAAAAATGGTATAATGACTTAAGTTTTTTATTTAAATATACAACATGATTGTTATAACTATATCAAATAAGTCTATGTGTGATAGAATAATTTCTGCACGTGTATCCCTCGATAGAAATCGTTTTACATTTCGTTTGTTTGTTCGTCAGTCTTTTCACTAAGCAAAAATGATGCAGTTAAAGTAACAGATGTTTCGGATTTAGACAATAATATAAATTTTACTACTTTTAACTTTTCACTTATCTCGAAATTTTGATATTTGCAGTAATAAGGCATCCTAATGTGAGTTCTTATTGCTATAAATATGTGATAAAATTTAGAGCAGAATTTATTGCTTGGATTGTTTTATCAGATACTGAATCGGATTACAATACTAAAGAGTAAGTTTTAAGCGCTGAAGTTCAGAGTCTAGGTTAGCTGTCATTTATTTTGTGATCTCAATACTTGAATACGGAGGTTTAAGCGAAGGAGTGTCATAAGGAAATCAATAAACGCACTATCCACAGTTCACGAAATAAAGTCACTAGCTACAGGTTTTCTTCGTAATAATTCTTAAAGGTTATATTTACCACATTATTTTATACTACCCAAAGAAATTGAAATTTTCGACATTTACGTTGATTAATACTCGTGGACATTTCACACACAACACTATCTGACCCCAAACTAAGCAAAGCTTGTAATATGGAAGCCAGTTTGAATTCATCACACAAATATTTGCACTGGGTGGGGATCGAACTTACAACCCACGGTTTCGCAGGCAGAGTTACTAGGTACTACCAAATAAGCCACCAGGCCCAGCCGACATAAGTAATATTAAATGTTTAAACTCTGTATACTTCAATTCGAATACAATTACTACATGCATACCATACCCTTTGTCAACACCAGCGCTATTGTGAAAGATTTCTGAACTGTTATTTATATTACACAGCTAGCCATTTGTTTAAATTTTCTACCTTATGAGATTACACTCCTTAGCTTTACCCCCCATAATGTCTAAATATCAGAATAAGGTTTTTTACACAAAGTACGCATGCGTATTGCCTGACGTTAAGCAATGAGACGAGTTGATGTGACACTCTCAGATTCATTCTCAATTAATTAACGTACGTTGAATCATATCATAGAGTGAATCGGTTTCTTCTAATTAAGCACGTGCCATCGTAGACCGCATCATCGCTTAACATCAGGCGGGATGGTGGTCAAGTGCAAACTTACAACCGTTAAAAATATAATTTCACTGATATCATTTTACAGTAACTGACACATCCATAATCTGATAGTTTTACAATAAATTACAGTTAAACGTGACAGACGCTTTTTTGTGGAGATCTTGGTATCTTAAAATCAAGCTAATGTATCTGGATGTTTCGATATAATATGAAGTAATACATCGTAGCTAGCTAAACTACCTCGTTGGTCAAACTATCGTAACAACTGTTCCATAACAAGCTAAAACATTACAAGGTTTACAGGCATAATTTACTTATTCACTTAGTAACAACAGAATTGAAAACAACACTATTAGGCTAAGAACTCGTGAAGCGATTTTTAACCGCGACCGCCGCGGTTACGGGCCCGCAGCTTCTGTAGAATACAGATTTAAAAGCCAAAGCACAACTTACGACGCGTTGCTTGCGGCTCCCGCTGTACCGGCGGGCAACTAGTAGAAACACACCGGTCGCCCGCATTAACAACCGCGGAAATAAACGGTCTCCTGAGTTTTGAAACAAAATCGTAGTTCCGCAACCGCGACGGGCGCGGGGAAAATCGCTCCTTGAGTTCTAAGCCCTATTATTACGGGAGATGTACCAAAGTTGTATATAGATTTGTCACCGTGAAATTGGACAAAAACACCGTTAGATTATAATCTAACGTGTTTGTTATAGTTGCCGGCAAACAAGTTGACCCAATGAAGTTAGCTGCGCATGGCTGCGCAGAAACGTTTATAAGGTCTCTTTGGTGGAAGTGCACATGCGCGAACTTTCCCCTTCCACTTGGGTCAACTTGTTTGCCGGCCACTATAACAAACGCGAATACAACGGTAGGCTGTTAGTTAATAATACAACGTAAACTGTTTATTTACCTGAAGTAAGAGTAGCTTTAGTTTATTTACTTATTTATGTCATAGCTACTTAACATACTCATAGTTACGAGTAGTATGAATTACAACATCGGCTATCTCAGTCCAATCCAAGGCTAATCGGTCCAGCTGATTCGCAGATTAGCCGAAACAAACAGCTAGACATTGTAATATGCATGTATTTAGTATATCTTTACATTCATGTGCATTATGCATATAGTGAAAACGGGTTAATTTAATATTAGAAACAGACATTTAATTTTATTTTTGTATACAATGTGTTTGTCTACCCGTGTCGGAGCCTGAAATGGTAAAATATATGATTAATTTTATCGACAAATCAGGCTTTCGCGGATTTAGTTACGCGTTCGACCCGCTGACCAATGACACCACACCTGTGTTTTTTACACAATTTTACGGAGACATAATATCACGGTAGGTACATTTCGCCTATATATTATGACAGTGCTGTGAACAACCCTGATAGCTTAGAATAAGCCCTATCCGATACTGCGGTTACTCGTGCGCTAACCTGACTAAAGCAGCAAATTTTATTCCAATAGTTACTAATTTATTTTACAAATTTAAAATGTCTTTGTCTAACATTACAAATTAAACTTGACTAAAAATAACGTAAAATTAATTAAATTAAAAATTCTACATACATGTTAGTTTCAGTCCAAAGATCGTGTTATGAGATAGATTTTCGATCACTATTGTTGTCAAAGTATATAATCGCATCAGTTTGAAAAAAAGTCGTATCATCAAGTATGTACCCTACTTTCATATTAATAAGGTGCATTTATTCAATTTAAAAATAAACGACTAATTAGCATTTCTGCAATAATTACTCGAATGTATACCTTCTCTTGCAGTAGTTTAAGTGTAATTTTGCATGTGCGTCAATAATGCGATCAACTTTTTACAATAACAGTTTTAGTTGCTGAAAAATGTAACATATTCGACATAAATTTTGAAACGACTCGATCTCATCACGACTCGAAAAACTTTTTAACATAAAATATAATAAATATAATATACAACCATTAAAAATTAAGAAAATAAAAGAAATATATCTTATATCGTGAATTCGTGATTAACTAATGGATTCTATTTAAGATAATAAAATCATAAAAAAATTATGATATTAATTGTAACTGGAAAATTCGTTACTTAATGTAAGCTATATTTATAGTTTGTATTTACATTATTGCTGATATTCCATTATAGGCCATCAAAATAGACTAAAATAAAAGAAAACTTTTTACAGACGCACTTCATAATTTTTCCAATGAGACAAGATGCAAAAAATAGACTTGTCAAAGATAGTTCTTAAATTCGCCATAGGTGGCGCCAATGTTTTATTTTGTAATGTTTTTTTTGTAAAGTAGTGACGAGACGAGCTGGACATGTGCCTGATGTTAACCAACATGCCTGCCCGTAACAGCACAGTGACTTGAAAAATCTAAATCATTACCTAGAACTGCACTGCGTCATCACCCCGACACATAAGATGTTTTATCTCTATGCCCTGTAATTTCACTGGAAACGTTTCCATTCAAACCGGAACACAATGCTCGCTACTACATGACGGTAGAATAACTTGCATAGGAGTGGTACTTCCCCAGACGGACTCTGAAAAGTGCCATACCATTACCAAATTGTATGAAATGAAAGATAGATCTACATATTTGGTAGAATTTGCATTTTGGTAGGTTTTAGAACTATCTTTCAACATCTATGAGCAAATTATCATTTTGATATCATCTCATTTCATAATGTACGCTACTACGACAAAACGTCGCTAACTGACATTAAACTGAATGTGTCGACCAATTTTTTTTATCACGGTGCTAAGCTAGTCCGGATTCCATTATCGACGAATAATAATTATAAAATAAACTTACAATAGAGATCGCATTTGCATTTGCCATTCGTTCGATTAACTCTCTGAAACCGGCTTCATGTCAAGCGTAAGTTATTATGACGTTGACTATTTGATGCGACAGGTTTTACTCGGATACCCAGTGACGTTATTGCGATAGCTGTCACTTTTTTAACCAACTTCAAAAAAGGAGACGGTTCTCTATTCGGCTGTATGTTTTTTTATCGTAAACAGTTTCAACAAAAATCTGTTGCAGACAATTTTTATTTTTCCTTGTATTACAAACATTACAAAAAAAAAATGTTTGCTGCATATATATACAGTTTTTAGTTTAGTTAAAATTGCCGTTTCTTTCGTGAAGCGCCATCTATCGACCAGCATAAATAGTTTTTTTTTTAAATATCTGTTTTTATGTTTACGATAATCGCTACAGTGCGCAGTGTAAAATTATATTGCGTGTGTGACAATTAACGTAATAACACTTCCAGGTTTTTTAACTCCTAAAATCAAAATATTAGCCAAGATTACAACCGCATCGACTACTAAAAGTTGGCTACTTTTATACGCAGTACTATTCAACTTTCGAATATCAGTTTATAGATAGATCTGAGCTAAACCGAATAAATCCGTAAACCTTCTGTTTACGTATCGGATTTTTTTCGGACTTTGAATTTATGTGGAGGCCAATTTTTAGTAAAAGTTCTTTTATAAAACCAGTTCACACAGTAAATAAATGTAATATTAACATAACTCTTTTGTTTGTAAAAGAATAAACAACTTTACTACCCAACTAGCTTGGCAGAAGCTTCAGTTGAGGTCGCTGCGACCTGGCCGATGACGTAACGAAATTCAGTAGTTTAAATACAATATTGCTTGTAATCATTTTCATAGTTAGTAGCACAATCGCTGAAACTATCATAAATCGATTCTGTATGGATCAAAACGTTATCAATATGATCGCCTTTGCCCTTTAGTGCCCATTACGTGTTCTTCGTTTTTTTTTAAACGATTTATTGCGATAAACGTCAATTTATCCGAGTTCTATGGAATAGAAGTTTGGCACCTCTAGGGTGCCACCAGCCATCAACAAAATATTGACACGGCGCCACTGTGGTGCCACCCGCGGAATCAGTTGGTTAATTATTATACATTTTGTGGTGCCAATAAAGTATTATTGTATTGCCATGTATTAAACAAGTAGTTTCTTACATTTTGTTGAGTCTGAAATATTCATTTTTAAATTGTATTTTATGTAACAATCTTGTATAGTATTGTATATATTTCTTTACTACGTATTCCGGTCAAATCCACAGAGACTCGCACACGAACACATTTTCTCGAAAGTACCGACTCCCCAAATTTGAAGCGTAATAACAAATGGTGCGTCTATCTAATCTAGAGGGTCCATTGTCTACCTTATATCAATAAGCTTAGAGTCCATCATTTATTGTTTTAATTTAGAACTGACGTAGGATTGTCTACCTTATGCTAGAGGTTTAGGGCTCACATTGGCTTGCTTTCGTTAAGATCATCATTGCGCCTTAAATGCTTCAACACCGTATATTCAACATATTTTTATTGTAACTCTGAAAATTATTGCCTAATAAACAAAATCTAAACTGGAACTTTACTGGATTTAAATTGAAACCTAATGTATTGGATGAAGGTTCAATTTAAGGCCGATATACATAATACATTTTAACGGTAAATTATGACTATTGTGTCTATGTTTTTTGAATAAATTAAAATACTTCAGGTTATAGTAGGTTAAGTACTTTGATATTTTAAGTAAATTGAAAACAAATAAACAAAATTAACATAAAATTAACTTTATTCTGACTTTATCGTTATATACACAGTTCGAAAGTTCGATTTCGGTTTCTGCCAAAATAAAGCCGAAAGTTTCGGCCGCGCCGAATCTCGAGTATTCATTCGTGGCAATTTCGCGGCCAACATGTGCTGAAATCGTAGTTAGGTACTTCAGTAAACATCTTTTTACAATACTAAGTATGGAATTACAATACAATTTAAGTTATGGAACTTAAATTGTAAAATGTTTACGCAAATAACTATAAGTAATATCAAAAGATACACTAGATTTCAGTAAAAAACATATTTTTGTGTTTCGGTTTCGGCCGCAACCGAGTGCATAACCGAAAGTTCGACTTCGGTTTCGGCTTCATTAAAACCATTATTATGCGATCATCATCATCAGCCCACTAACTGTTCTCACTGCTGGAACTCGGGGCCTTCTCTCGCAAGGATATTACGATATGCGATATTGGATATTTTAACAAAATTATTGAATATACGAGTGCCAAAGCCATAAGCGGTTTACTCCTTTCAAGCTGCCCACGTGACATAAACAGGCCTACAGGGTCCGTTCAACTTCCTACCTTATTACAATGTGTTTAGATCTAAACTCATGGATTATCTAGTGTTGTCGGCTACTTCTGTGTTCGATTTGTGTTGTGGCGTCGTTTTGGTTGAAGTTTCAGTGCGTTTTCTAAGAGGTTGATTAAACTCCCAGCCATCTTCGCCTTTTGGACTGAACAGCTGAAATTAGAAAAGGTATATGTGAGAAAAGAATCTCTCTTTCGGGCGTCGCAAAATATACCAATAAATGTATATTTTTTAAATTATAAAAGTGGCACAGGAGTCATAATTATGAGATTATAATAGCAGCACCCAGCGGTTTTACCCTTTCCCGTTGTTTCCCGGGATTAAAAGTAGCCTAGGTGTTCTTCCAGACTATAATCTATGTTCCAAATTTTCGACGCGCTTACGCGATACGCTTGGCCGTTGTCTCTGCTTCCCAGTCGTATGGTATAAACGAGTGGCGACAATTTTACTCTGCGTCTGTACATTTCGGCACCTACACAATCAGCAAACCGTATCGATGACGTGAAAAGTAGCGGAGTCTCTACCATCATAGCAACCAATCGTGACCAAACCTGTAGTTGCTTTAACACAGTCTAGTTACCTGTGTGGCCCACTTGTCTCCCGTGGCCAGTCTCTGTTTAGTTGCGTCTCTGATCGATGGCGAGCTTTGCCGGTACGCAGTCAGCTACCATCGTAGCGCTAGCCCTCAACGCAACGCGAATTTGTAGCTTCTGCTGTTGTAATAAAGTCGTATTACCTGCGTAGCTCAATTGTCGCCCGTAGCTAGTCGCTGCTTGGACGCGTCTCTGAACGACGGCGCGCTTTACCGCTACGCAGTCAGCGGCACGTCTACGGTCGAAGCACCCAAAGTGACCAGACCTGTAGCTATTGTAACACGGTCACCCACAGTGACCAAGTTTGTAGCTTGTGGTGTTGTAATAAAGTCTAGTTACCTGTGTGGCCCACTTGTCTCCCGTGGCCAGTCTCTGTTTATTTGCGTCTCTGATCGATGGCACGATTTGCCGGTACGCAGTCAGCTCCCATCGTAGCGCTAGCCCTCAACGCAACGCGAATTTGTAGCTTCTGCTGTTGTAATAAAGTCGTTATTACCTGTGTAGCCCACTTGTCGCCCGTAGCCAGTCGCTGCTTGGACGCGTCTCTGATCGACGGCGCGTCAGCGGCACGTCCGTCTACGCAGTCAGCGGCACGTCTACGGTCGTACCACCAACGTGACCAAACCTGTGGTGCTTATAAGTCTAGTTACGGTCACCCACAGTGACCAAGTTTGTAGCTTGTGGTGTTGTAATAAAGTCTAGTTAGCTGTGTGGCCCACTTGCCTCCCGTAGCCAGTCTCTGCTTGGCCGCGTCGCAGTCGGCGGCATCTCTAGCATCGTTGAAATTTGTGGCTTCTGGTGTTGTAATAAAGTTACCTGTGTGGCCCACTTGTCTCCCGTGGCCAGCCTCTGCTTGGCCGCGTCTCTCTGCGCTTGCTCGACGGCTCGCTTGGCGCCGGTGGCTGCGTCGCAGTCGGCGGCTCGCAGCGCGCATGTGACGTGTCTCCACACGCGCCGCGACTCGTTGCTCGCCTGCCGGTCCACGGGTAACACGGCGCGCCTTCATTGACGACACTTCGAATAGGACTTCGGAACGCTGTGAAAAATACAATAATATATCTTATTAATGTTATACATGTTAAAGTTTGCAGGTCAATGGCTGAAGGGGTCCAGTTTCATTTTTACATGCCATGTATCAAAACGCAATGAACCCTCATAGTTTCAGCAATATTATCATTGAAAACTGTACTTGATTATTCTTTTTTCTTTATTTTTTTCGTTGTAATTTAAGTGCAATAAAGAGTTTATCTATCTATCTATTTGGCTTTGGTGTTTCTACTCATCTCAATTTTTTTAAATTGCTTATTCGTGTTTGGTTTCTATTTAGAATAAAATAAAATATGCCAATGTCAATTGTGTACAACAACCCACGTTTTGCGGATTAAATCAATTTAATTATAATGTCTCGTTTGATATTTGAACGATATTTATAATATCGTTATATATATATAATATTTCTCAATTCTATTAAAATTCTAAATTTATTCTTAATAAAAAAACCGACCAAGTACGAGTGGGACTCGCGCACAAAGAGTTCCGTACCATCGAGAGTGAATCGGTTTCTGCTAGGTAAACACGCTCCATCGTAGACCGCATCATCGTTTAACATCAGGCGAGATGGCGGTCAAGTGTAAACCTATAAAACATTAAAATAAAAATATCAACAATTCATCAATCAAGTTTGTTGTATGGAAGGCCCCATTAAAAAAATATTTTATTTTTAGTATTTGTTGTTATAGCGGCAATAGAAATACATCATCTGTGAAAATTTCAACTCTTTAGCTATCGCCGTTCTTGAGATACAGCCTGGTGACAGAAGGACAGAAAGTCAGCTAAGTCTCAGTAATAGGGTCCCGTTTTAACCCTTTGGGTTTAGAACCCTAAAACAACGACTCCTCGACCCCAGAGTCGGTCCACCGTCTTTTCCATTCTCGTGTCCCACTGGCCCTGAGCAATTTTAAAATATACCTAAAACGACAACTGCTCGACTTACCCCCGAGTCGGTCCACCGGCCGTCCATCCTGGAGTTCCACTCGCCCTGCGCGGTGTAGTACGGCTTCTTGTCGGCCCCCGCGAACACCTCGCACGTCACCCGGTGCTTCTTGCCGCCGTAGAACGGCTTCGTGAGGAACTCCACGTTCGCCTTGTGCCCGGTCTGCGCGCACTCGATGCACACCGAGCCGCCGAGCTCGATCCACGGCACCGTTAGTATCGATCTGAAATAAAAGACATCAAGTTAAATCGCCGGCACTGGCTGATTTTGGAGGGAAAACTCTTTTGGCGCGCCACAGACCTGTTTTTCGTGGGCAGTGAATTGAATTCTTGATAAGAAATCTTCGGGTAAACTCGGGACCATGGCCACTGGCAGACATTACATTACATAGAATGCAGACGTTTCTAGATGGCCACGCTCATGGTCACGCCCTCCGGTTTCACCCGCGTAGTTTCCAAAGTCTGATCCCAAATTCTGACTTATAAGTTTACATTTTTATCGGCAGTTCTTATGACTGCCAGTTTTTTGGACCCTCTTGCCGACGTATTGGAGGACGTGTAAGAGGTTGATCTCCTCGTTGAAGTGGTCTGCGTAGAACGCCGATAGCAGGGGGTGATGGGAGTCTTGCTCCACTACGAACAATCTACAGCTGCTCGGGAGAACTTAAAATTCATTAACCAACCTGCCACAACCGTTCGGAAACGTCAAGACCACTATAAGTATTTCACCTAAAACTGCATCCTCTTGTTAACGTATTCCACGAAGCACTGGATCATCTTGTTGACGTGTTCTGCAAAGAAGTGGGTCCTCTTATTGACGTATGTCACCTGAAACTGGATCCTTTTCATGACGTGTCCCGCATGGAACGCCAATCTCGGGATATCGATGATGAGATTCTTACTCCGCCACGAACGACAGCTGGTCGAGAGAACATAAAATTCATTAACTAACCTGCCATAACCGTTCGGAAACGTCAGGGTATACTCCTCGCCAACATCCAGCAGCGTCACCGTGCCCTTCCCGATGTTGTGGACTCCTATCGAGAGCCCCAGGAACTTGCTCTTGGTCCACAGCCACGCGTCGAACTGGATCCTCTTGTTCACGTGTTCCGCGTAGAACGCCGATATCGGGGGGTGGTGGGAGACTTGCTCCGCCACGAAGGAGAGCTGGTCGGGAGAGCACCAGGGGACCGGACCCTCGCCGACTTCTGACTGCAGAGGGAAGCGATACTACGAGTTCAAATTTAAACTTTTGAGTAGCCCACTAAACGTTCCCACTGTTAGGACTCGGGGCAGAGAAGGCAAGGTGAGAGTCAAGGTCTTTTTAAACCGTGCAGCATGCGTTCTTCCAGACTATAATCTATCTATGTTCCAAATTTCAGCCCGTTCAGTAGTTTTTACGTGAAGAAGTAACAGACATCCATCCATCCATACTTACAAACTTTCTCGTTTATAACCTTAGTAGAGTGTCTGAGTTTAATTTTAAAATGATTAGTAATTTTATTCAAAAATAATAATAATATGCTTCGAATAAAGACTAGGTACTTTATATCGACGATCTCAACCCCAATAATCTGCCCTCCCAAACTTCAGGGTGCACGGAATCTTGTTATCTTTGGGAAGAGTGAGCTCACTCTTTCCGTTCTAGTTAGTTGTAGGAAACGGTGAACGCCGGACGTTTTTACCTTTCACTATTTGTTGTCAACAACCAAAATAAGTAGAACCACATGATAACTTTGCTGCTAGCCATTCTAGGGGTCAAGTAGATTGGTGGTGAGCAAACCACTTAAACTACACACAGATACAGTTTATTACCAATTTCAAGGTGCTCAGGGTACATCTAGTGGTTTATATCGTTGCTTTATAGCAGATCGAATCGCAAGTTTAAAAGCCACGCATAATTACTTTATCCGAATGTAGTGAGGCGTCTTCCATCTCCCAGTAGCACCGGAACAGCTCTCCCAGTATGGGGTTGTACGGTTTCTTGGCCACCTGCGACTTCCGGCCGGCGTGGTACGAGCTCAGGTACCACCGCACCACTTGCACCATGCGCTCCTTCGGCGACGGCTGGTCTACTATCCTGCAACATGACGATGTTCACTTTTATGTATCACGTCGTCTTGTATTCCTTACGATCCATAAGAAAAATTAATAAAATCTCGAGATACCCCCGACAACCTTGAATTTGAAATTTGTTATAGTATACTACCACTGAAGTCATTTTTACATTTGACATCCACATTGAGGGAGTTGTGAAAAAAATAACCCTTTTGCAGTGGCGGCCATCTTGGATTTAAATTCATTTTAGTGTATGTCTACTAGTTATGCATTTTGTTTTGATACCCATATTGTGATACAATCGAAACTACGTTTGACTACGACTAAGTCCTATTTATTTTTATTAAAATTAGCTTTTGATTAAACTGATTTATTTGATTAGGACTTTTGTAATTTGAGTTCTTTTTAACCTTACATATTTTAAATTAAAACTTATTTAAGGTTATATTATATTCCCCACTCCCTCCTATTTCCTTTTTCTTCTCTTAACCCATGATACATTTCATACAAAAATAAATAGAAGTTAGTCGTACCTAGTCAAACTTAATTACGATTGTCGTAGGACTTTTTTGTGAAGTTTTACAATATAGCTTCAAATATAAATTAGCTTTAAATATCCTTACTTGACGAACTGGTCGGGATGAGCGAAGGAGTCCGCGTACATCTCGAGCAGCGATCGCCTCTCCAGGATAAATGTGGGTAGCACAACCTGGAACAACACAAGAAAACATTGATTTTAATGATTTTTAACCCCCGACCAAAAAAAGGGGTGTTATAAGTTTGACGTCGATGTCTGTCTGTCTGTGGCACCGTAGAGCTCAAACGGATGAGCCGATTTCGATGCGTTTTTTTTTATTTGAAGGTTAATATCCGTGCGGATGTTCTTAGCTATGTTTGGTTAATATCGATTCAAAATGGCCGCCTCCACAAAATGGCGGACAAAATATTTCTTCACAACCTACCTCAATTTGGGTATCAAGTGAAAGGGAATACTATACACTATAACACATTTAAATCCAAGACTAGTAGAATGTTGACTAGTAGAATGTTGTAAAGATAACAAATCTGAGGTAGTCGGGGGTTAGTCAAAATTTTTAATTTTGTTCTTGTTTTCATGTAAAACGAATTTAAAAAAATCCTACGTTTACAGGAAAGTAATTCTATGTTATGGTTTGAAGGGCAATGTTTCCAGAGAAATTATAGGGCATAGAGATAAATCATCATAAAATATTCTATATCTCTGGGTGACGAGCGCAGTGCTAGGTAATGATTTGGACACGTGGCGTTCTAATAGCTGCGTGATACTGTGCTGTTATGGACACGGCTATTGTATTGCGACCAAAACGTCCGAAAGTCCTACTAACATTATAAATGTGAACGTTTGGATGTTTGTAGTTCAATCACGGAATGTCTGAACGGATCAGGTTAAAATTTCAAATACAAGTAGATTATAGTCTGGAATAGTACACTACTTTTTATCACGGGAAAATAAAAAGAACAGGAACTACGCGGGTAAAACCACTCCACTGGTTAATAAATTAATTTAGATAGCGATGCGTTTTTATGTATCGATAATAGAATAGCACAGATGATAATAAAGAAAAGCTTTTATATCCAGCAGCGTGTAGATACTCGTAGATATTAAATACTGTTTTTTTCTACTTTCATAGGTTTACCTTTGACCATCATTCCACTTGATGTTAAACGATAGTCCACGATGGAGCGTGCACCTGAAAGAAACCGATTCACTCTCGATAATAGATCGTCCCGTACCTTAGTGAGGTCCATTCCGATCTTGACCTGCGACAGGAGGTGCGTGACGACCGAGCCGTGGTTCTCCATCGAGCCGAGGTCGCTGTCCGACTCGTCCTCGTATAGCGCTGGAACCAATAATGACAAAAATAAGGATTTCACGTTAACATTTCAAAACGTCCTCACCAAAAGCGTGTCAAAACTAAGGATTTCACGTTAACATTTCAAAACGTCTTCACCAAAAGCGTGTCAAAACTAAGGATTTCACGTTAACATTTCAAAACGTCCTCACCAAAAGCGTGTCAAAACGGCAAGTGTAGAACTCTTTTACGATAATCGTTGTTTGACCTATGTAGCTGCTGCACTAGACGTATTGCGTACTTCTTAAGGGCGTGTGGGCCGTAATTTTGATTTTATAAAACAACTTTAAGACCTTTAAAATAGTGTATTAAACTTTGAAAAAAATATATGTAATAGTTAAGGATCTAATCTAGTGCAATTCGCAGTCAGTAACACGATTTAATTAATTTTACTTGATAAAAAAAAATCCCAAAGTTACCCCTTTTCAAAAAGTTTTTACAAGTTTATGACTAAACTAATGAATTTTTTTACTACATTTTTGTACACAACGAAAGCCACTAAAAAGTTATAGATGCATTCGCAGAGTTTGACTTGATAAAAAGTATCAGTTATTCACTATGTTTTAATATCTACCATATATATAGCGCGCCGTTCGGCAGGCCTGATCAGTCGCGTTTCGGCGCTCACGGACGACGGCCTGTGCTTGATTTTGCAATTTTGACAACCGATAAATTTTAAATATTACGATCATAGTGCCACAGTATAACAATATCAGTAGGTATTACTAGTGAAGCACGCTATGATCTTGATCTTTGATACCGTTTTCATTGAATTGCAAATAGACGCTGATACTAATTAGTACGCTGTTTACTTTATGTTGTAGACCAAAAGGAGAGTCTCAAAACACTGACGTCGATAACACATCAGTAAAAAATTCAATGCGGATGCAATGGAAAATAGCTAAGTATCGGTAAAATATTTGTCCGTTAAATCAGAGATCGGGATAAGGAAATAATGAGAGGGAGAAATCCTCTGCGTAATCCCTAACATAAATGCAAGTTAGGTATCATAAATGATACCTAACTTGCATTTATATGCCATTTAGGTAAATTCTTTGGTAGTAAGGTACTTAGTACTTAGAAGAAAAGTCCTCACATACAGATTTTACTACTTTGGAAGAGACTTTCGCGCAAACTATTCAGTTTAGAAAAAAAATGTTAGGAACTTCAATACAAGTTTGAACACCTTTCCATAGATACAAGTATTGTTTTGTTAGAATTTTTATTTTTTTCGTTCTTTTCCAAGTTTGTGACACCACCAAAATTTATTGTTTTTTCTTTTTTTTGTATGAAAATGTTGATATTGTTCATAGAAATTTAGACACTCGACCAAATTTGATAAGAAGCCTTTTAGGCAGTAAAATTACTCGTAGAATTGAACTCTGCACTAAATTTCCGATTCGTATTTTTTATATAAGCCTTTTTACCGGAATGGAAGAAGGGTTATGTTTTTCGCGCGTATCTTTTACGTTTGTAAAACTTTTATTTCCACATATCTTCCAAACGGCTGGATGGATTTTGGTAACTAAGATATTCTAAGACTAGTCTGACTCGCCAAAGTGTCCTTAGATAGTAGGTAATATTTTTTACGTGTAGATTTTTTGTAGTCGGGGTTTTAAATTAAAGTTATTCTATCATATTGCTCGTTGCTCGAATAAACAGCACCGTTCATCATCATGATTGAAGAGTTGAACGAAGAGTTTGGTCTCCACTTTTGTAATAAGAACAACTTAGCTGTGAAACGCATTGCCAGAGTGGGGTTTTGTCGAAGGTTCGAACCTTGGGGTTACGAGGTACACTATGCTTGTTTCTATTAGAGACAAATTCCATCGTAGACCACATCATTTTCATCCACTATTATCGGCATCATCGCAATCGTATCATTAAATGGGTTATAAATCGTAAACGGTAAGTTTTACAAAAAAAGTTTACTAGCAACAAAAGATGCAAAATTTTATTTTCTACAATTATTGTCAAAATATATAGTTTCCAAAATATCGGCTAAAACAGTTTTCAATTGGCGTTTGAAGCTCTACTTGTGAGCATTTTGTAATTTTATGCTCAGTAAGTGATCTTTACCTCATAGAAAAAATTGGATTAGAAATTTAGTGCAAAGTTGGCCAAAAACCTTCTATTTTTACTGGCCTTTCATTATGTTTCAGCACATTTTTTTTAATTTTTGACGAACTTGTGAATTATTAGGAAACATTTTAAAAGATGCATGAAATTGGAAAAGCCGTTCTCAACTTATAGTGTGACCAAAAAAAAAATGTTGAGTTTTGTATATCTACGAGTATAGATAAATTTAATATTTCTTCGTTTATATATAAAAAAAACAAGATATATATCAAAAGATGCATGAAATTGGAAAAGACGTTCTCAACTTATAGTGTGACCAAAAAAAATTGAGTTTTGTAAATCTACGAGTATAGATAAATTTAATATTTCTTCGTTTATATATCAAAAAAACTCTTATCACTTCACAATTCACAAAATTGTTATCACTAGTATAAACAAATCTTGACCAAAAAAAGAGTTTAAATTACATAGTCCAATATTTTAATGTTATTTCTGCACTGTGGCACCGATTCCGCGGTCGGTGACGGTCGCGAGAACAAGGCAGCGTTAAATGCCTAATTTGACAGAACTACCTGGCCTTAAAGTGGTGTCTTGTGGAACAACTTCTCCCGAAAAGCGTACATAATTATTTTCAGTAAATAGGCACATACTTATTTTGTCAATTAAAAGGGTCATCTTCTAAATAAGCACTTCATAAACTATTCTGAACAAAAAAGGAAAAATAAACCCGTAACCAGGAACTACATGGGTAAAACCACGGCGCAATGCTAGTGTAACATAATCCTTTATGTAATTCGAAGCCAAACAGCTGAAGTTTCCCGATACAAAGTTGAATGTAAACTACGAACACACAAAGTAACTCCGGGACCAATAATCCGTAGCAATTAATTAATACCCAACCGGGTGTTTTGTTCCGTCCCCGAAGCCATGACGTTACACAAATGGGCAGCTATTAACGTACTCCCTGTTCACAGTAACTGATATTGAAGTGACAATCTATGTCAACGGAAAATAAAAGAATCGTTAGTTCATCAATTCACTAGGTAGTTGATCAACTTTCAGAAAATAACAAACGGCGTTTGAAATTTATTATTTAACGTACGTATTTTAGTAAATTGATCAATTTACGGCGTCTTGTTCGTCCACATAGGCCTCTCCCGTAATACGCCACTCACCCCGATCCTCGATCTTTCGTCTCCAACCGCCACCAGCTAGCTGCCTTTCGTATATCGATCGTAGATAAACTCTTTACTTTACTTTTCAAAAAATACTTTGGTGACCTTACTATCGCTAATATCGAGTCTCTCTCTCCGGTCTCTTCCAGGGAACTAACAATAGGTTTTTTATGCTGGATTCTGCACTCATTTTCAATACATTCACATTTCAAAATTCAAAATTTAAACCTTCCGTCCACACAACTTTTGTAAAAAGGAATACCTATAATGTTTTTGCTTCACGTATTATTTTGATTAATAGACCGTGCGGCGAGTCTTGGTACACATTTTGTACGTCAAATTGAAAATAATTTTGCATTCTACTCAAAAATTATTTAGATCGCATTTTTTTAACTTTTATAGGTTTACACTTGACCACCATTTCGCCTGATGTTAAACGATGATGCGGTCTACGATGAAGCGTGTTTACCTAGAAAAAACCGATCAACACCACCTGAAGTGGCGGTCAAGCGCAAACCTACTATAAGAACACAAAATTATTTTGTTACTTCGAAAGCTCGAATGAGATGGCGTAGTTTGAACAGGGATCTGTTAAGATGAGTTAGTTCCATGTTCGAGGGCATATTAACGTTTACGCAACCCTCGGAAACTGCCAGCGAGTTGGTATTCGTATTACAGAACGCATACCTCTGTTATATAACAAAAATACGCAGAAAACACTAAACAATTGCAAAAAACGATAGAAGTGACAACGAATAATTAAAAATTTGATAGCTCACTTTGGAAACTACGCGGGTGAAACCGGAGGGGCACGACCATCGGCATATAGATCTTCCGAGTTTACCCGAAGATTTCATTCATTTATGAACGTGACGCTTGAGATTAATTCATAGACCACGGAAAATTTGTATGCCGTTCGTCAAAAGACAATTTCCCTACAACAATCCGTACAAAACTATCTGATGGACTCGACAAACTATCCTACTAATAATACCTAAACTTGTAATAAAGTTTGTTGAATGTATATTTGTTAATACAGTAGAACCTCGATAACTCAAACCTCGGTAACTTAAGAACCTTTTAACTTTAAAAAATATATGTTCCCTTCCATTAGAACCCAAACCCAAAACCCTTGAAAACTTAAAACTCAACTTAACTTAAAATATTTTTTGTTTCGCTTGGACTTTAACTTATCGAGGTTCTACTGTATTTCAAGTAAACACTACTGAAGAGATCTGGAGGAAATTTCGTTCATATCTGTCGCGCTATGACTCGGAGTTCGGGCAGAATTGAAATCGAACAATCATAGCCAAATAGTTTATCTTGTGTATTGGAACTCTATGATTATAGTTTACAAAAACTGGCAGTCATAGCGACTAGCGATAAATGATTATAGTATTAAACAGCATTATACCTGTAAGATGCTATAAAGATGAGATAAAAGAATCGATATAAATCAATAGATGTGCCCTGAGCACCTTGAAATGGGTAACTGCGTCTCTGTATGTAGCGTAAGTGGTTAACACACAACCAATCTATTTAACTCCTAGAATCGCTACCGGCTAGATTTGCTGTGGTTCTACTTATTTTGGTTATTGACATCGAATAGTGATAGGTAAAAATATCCAGCGTTCATCGTTTCCTGCAACCGACTATAACGGAAAGAGTGAGCTCACTCTTCCCAACGATAAAATAATTCTATGCATCTGAAGTTTCAGAGGGCATATCTTGTGGTTTATATCGATGCTATAAAGCATGTTGGTGATTAAAATTCACAAGATTTCGCTCATCCAAAAAGCTTCTAACGTCGCGCGCTCCACCGCCACTGCCCTATATTTGAAACCATAATTTTTACCACAAACAAAATTTCCTGAAGATGTATTGATTTCAATAAAAAGTGGTACCGTACCATCGTAGTCGATTTCCCCATCTCTGGTGCGCGGGAGGTCGACGGCCGGCGCGGGCTCCTGCTCGGCCGCGCCCTCCGCGCCGATGTTCCTGCTCGCACTGCAACAAAACAACGCAACACGTCACACGCTGATCACGATGATGATGATGTCCCCCAAGCTGATATATTATTTTATACTCATTAGGTACTATTGTAATAAACAATGCTGATTGTTTATTATCTTACCATCACTTTGGATCACTATCTAATCTAAGCAAAGCTTTGTACTATGGAAACCAGATTGTTGATACGAGTATCATACTTAAATTGTATGTAGGTATATACGTGTCATGCGTAGAAACGGCTAGATACTAAAAATAAATAAAACCAGCTTTAATTAATGCAAACTTAACACAGTCTTTTGCCGATACTAGTGCGAACTAGATATTATTAGATTCCAAACAGTTCTCGTTGTTGCAAATGAGTAAGGAACTTGAATTTTAATTTAAATTTTATAGTGTCATATACTCGTACCTTACCACAAACTGGATAAACCTCGCTTTTAACCTAATGCCTGGATGTTTTCTATGTATAATAAGTATGTATTTAAAAATATATAAGTATTATATCAGCTATCTGGCTTCCATAGTACAAGCTTTGCTTATTTGGGGTCAGATGGTGTTGAGTGTGAAATGTCCACCAATATTTATTTATTTTGACTGGTATGATATAAGTTGTTATATCATACCAGTCAAAATCACCAAACAATTTACAAATACGAGTACTACGTATAGAGTTAGATTTTCCGCACGGTTTCTTTGTTCAATCGTAAGCAGATGACGTGTATACTTTCTATGGCAACATGTGCCGAGACAAAAGTATGTTACTTCCACAAGAGCGACAATGCAAGAATGATGCTATCCGTGCTTTCGGTGTAAAGCGTTTGTGCCAACTCTATACGTGGTATATGTAAACTCTTTGAATAATACTCAATGTACATTTTAACAAGTCATACAATTAAGAGGGGCCTTTGCCCAATGTTGAGACAGTAAAGTGACAATAATTCTACTAAATATGAATACTTATAAACGCGAAAATTTGCAAGAATGTAAGTTTGATGCCCCACAGTAGAATGATACTATGTACCCATAATAAAGTCCTAAAGTTAAAATATTAAGTACCTACCTAGTATGTAAAGATAGTAGATACCTATTAATTAAAAATAAATGATCTGAGAGCATTGCAGCCAACGAACTTCTGTGCAAAGAGTTGTCTGGCATTGATGTTGTATTAAATTTAATTGATGATAAGGTGAATTAATTTCAAAAAAAACGGAATACTAAAAATGTGGGTTCGATAACTCAGGTGAGTTAATTTCAAACATAAACCCAACGGAATACTAAAAAATGTGGGTTCATTATTAATTAACTCACCTTGAGCGAAAAATAATTTAAAACATTATTATAAGCGCTACTCACTCATCTATTTGAAGTCGGTGCCAGCCAAATCTAACAGGTATGGGATAGATACTACTTGCACTTACCTGTGCCTACATAGCATCAATCTACTAACTTTTGACCTGACTGGCACCGACTTCAAATAGATGAGTGAGTAGCGCTTATAAAAATGATTTTAGTTTATTTTCGCTTTTGAGTGCCTATTTGTGGTTTTGAAGTCGGTTTAATTTTTGTACGAAAATAGTTTATTTTACTCTTTAGTGTATAAGAAAATTAAAAATTTTGATTAACCCCCGACTACCTTGGATTTGTTATCTGTACAACATTCTACTAGTCAAGCCCTTTCATTTGATACCCAAAAGGAGTTGTATAAATCATCATAATATCATAATATCAAATCATATAAAAAAGAAATGTATTTCGGCATTTTGTGGAAGCAGCCATCTTGGATTTGATTTTTTTCATAGTGCAAAGTATTCTACTAGTCAAGCTCTTTCGTTTGATACCCAAATTGAGGTAGTAATGAAAAATAAAATATAATTCACCATTTTGTCGTGGCGGCCATTTTGGATTTGAAATTTGTTATAATACATAGTATTCTACTAGTCAAGCCCTTTCATTTGATACCCAAATTGAGGTAGGTTGTGAAGAAATATTTTGTCCGCCATTTTGTGGAGGCGGCCATCTTGAATCGACATTAACCAGACATAGCTAAGAACATTTGCTATGGTATTAACCTTGAAATAAAAGAAACCGCATCGAAATCGGCCCATCTGTTTGAGTTCTACTACGGTGCCACAGCAGACAGACAGACACACAGACAGACATCGACGTCACTTATAACACCCCTTTTTTTGGTCGGGGTTAAAAACAAGTTTTATTAAAGCATTTACACAATTTTGTATTGACAGGGTCGAGATTCATAACTTTTGTTAAATCTACAACTACGTCATCCAGATAATTGTACGCAAATTTTCAGTTTTTGGTTCATATTTCAAAAACTACTTGACCGATTTCGAAAAGATTTATATGGGACCATTCGGGAAGCATACCCATCCGAACACAAAAAGAAATTTTAAAATCGGTGCAGAGATTCTAGAGAAATCAGGTAACATACATAAAAAAAAAAAAAACATAGGGGTCGAATTGATAACCTCCTCCTTTTTTTGGAAGTCGGTTAAAATTAACTACCTACTTTGTTTTTAAGTAGTACACGAATGTTAAATCACGGAACCTTTCAGCTAGGCTTGAGGCTAGGCTTTCAAGGTATCGCCCCTGACATTTAGTTTACACGTGTCCGGACCGTTTTGAAGTTCCGTACGATAAGCAGAAGCTTCACTTCATGGTATCTTGCAGAGTTGCCTGGATGAGATCGCTCTAAGCGCTTATTGTCTAGCACTCTAGCATGTTATTCTTAAGTTTCTTTTGTGATTTTGTTTTTTTAACCCCGTTAATGTGTTTTTTTATTTGATGCTTAATATCCGTGAGGATGTTCTTAGCTATGTTTGGTTAATATCGATTCAAGATGGCCGTCTCCACAAAATGGCGCACAAAATATTTCTGCACAACCTACCTCAATATGGGTATCAAATGAAAGGGCTTGACTAGTAGAATATTATACACTATAAAACATTCAAATCCAAGATGGCCGCCACCACGAAATGGCGAAATACATTTCTTTTACGACAAATCTCTTAATATGGATATCAAATGAAAGGGCTTGACTAATAGAATGTTGTACAGATAACAAAAACATTTTTTAATTTTGTTCTTGTTGTATGTACCTATGTAGTTAAATAAAGAGTTTTCTCATCAATCTTCTTTCCGGAAAAGAATATTACGCAGATACATATTATAGGGATTACTGTAACAAGTAGAATAGTAATTCCAAGAAGCAAAACTACTATATCCCAATAGTGTTTTTTTTTAAAGTGGAGTTTGCCATGAACACTTTGCTAGAGACTTTAATAACAGTTGAAGTTGGGGTGGGGACCGAGTGGTGGCCGAGGCAAGACAGGCGGAGTATAAGACAGGGACATGGCGTTCAACTAAAAATCTAAAATATCAAGTCAAGTATTAAGTATTTAGTACTCGGCCCCCCAAAACCTGAGACTGCGTACTGGTGACCCCCCTCCAAAATTCGAGGCTGGGACCGCGCCTGAGTATAGGACGGTGGATCGGACGTGGACTCGATTGACATAGGACCGAAAAAGATGTCATAATAAACGTGAGTCATATAAGTAGCAGGATAAACAAAGCTGTGTATTATGATGATGAATGAGGATATCAGTGGTCAAGTCTTTCATATCTTTAGGGCTTGTCGTCGTTTTGTAGTGATAGGACTCTTTGAGTCGGCATGGGGAAGTACCACGCCTTTGCCAGTTATTCAACCGCCAAGCAGTAATGAGAAAAGGTAATTGTGTTTAGGTTTGAAGGGCAATGTTTCCAGTGAAATTACAGGGCATAGGGATAAAATAGCTTATATCTCTGGGTGACGAGCGTAGTGCTCCTGCTAGGTTATGATTTGGACTTTGCATGTTCCAATAGCTGTGTGTCACTGTGTTGTTATGGGCAGGCACGTTGCTTACCTTCAGGTCTTATGTTCTTCTCGTCTCGTCACTCAATAAAAATAGTACTTTACTTATTTTTTACCTTTAAAAGGTACTTTGGCAAATACCACAATAAAAGAGACCCATAAAAATATACTTTTAGTGGTGAACCACTAATTTGATATCGTGGGGTTGTACATATTCAACCGACAATCATCCCTCAAGGCCACGTGGTTCGACAGCGTAGTTCGATCAATCGGACCACGTGAACTTTTTTTCCTCTTGGTTCGATTTTAGAATCGCACCACGTGAACTACTAATTCTTGGGACCTCGTGGTTCGACTCCATTGTCGAACCACTATGACAAGTTCATCTGGTTCGATTCATCGAAGTATACTCACAGGCACAATTAACTCGGACTAAGAAAACTTGGGGTTAAGTATGTGCCTGTTTGTGGTTTTGAAGACGGTTTTAATTTTTTGTACAAAAAGAGTTTATTAATGTTAGTTACTGTATATAAAGTTATAATGTCCTTGGAAACGTTACGAAGTAAAGTAAAAATGTAACATGGTTAAATGAAGATTAAAATATGCTTATTGTGGTGTTGTATTCATCTAAGTTCAGCAATTTTACAAGGGTTGACTAAGTTCGATTAACCAAACCTATTGAAAAAAGTCCACATAGTCAGATAAATCGAACTATCAGGAGTCTTAAAAACACATGGTTCTATTGATCGAACCAGCTGGAAAAAAAAGTTCACGTGGTTCGATTGATCGAACTATCAGGAATCTCAAAAGCACATGGTTCGACTGATCGAACCAAGAGGAAAAAAAAGTTCACGTGGTCCGATTGATCGAACTACGCTGTCGAACCACGTGGCCTGGAGGCAATCATCATAACCAAACATCGCGTCGGCGGCAAACGCTCGACCGGATATTACGTCCGTGTGATACATTTCAGAGAGCTGTTACGGAGCACGTAAAAACAGATATGACAATAAAATATGAACAGAATGTGTTAAACATTCTTTATTACAACCTCGTATTTTTCTTACATTTGTAGATATAATTAATTGGTATGCATTGAAGTTTAGCTGCTGATAATTGAAGTATATTTAGATCAAACTCCCATAAAAATGCTCTATGATGGCTATCAAGTCATCAAGTTTGGGATACTCAAAGAAGAAGAAGAGACTAGTCTAGATCCAGTGCTAAACGAGATGCGAACCCGCGCGCGCACTCTCCTTGAAAAAGATCGCCGGACGCGATCGAAACTTGAGTCGGACTGGACTGACTACATTATACGTGAGTTACCCGTGTATTTATGTAAAAAGATAGAGACTGTTACGACAATTTTTGTAAAAGATAACTAAGCTTTATTATTACATCAGCATAATAGAAACCTTTTTCCTAATGGGGCGTTTTTAAGATGCAAAAAGATCTGTCAAACTCAGTTCCAATTTCACCATAGGTGGCGCCAATGTTTTATTTTGTTAGACACATTTCACAAAAAAAAACAGTGGTGCCACACTTGGCAAAATTTAGAACTATTTTTGACAAATAAATTTGCATCTGGAAAACACCCCATTATGTATACGTACATCGAAGCACAGTGAGAATATTATGTTATTTGATCGAAGAGAGTCACATTACACCAATTATCAGCTATTTTAAAAGGCATTGATATAGTAATTTACTTATGAAATAAAATGAAATGAATTTTTTTTTATTAACACACAGACTAACACAAAGTAACACTAACACTGATTAAGACTAACTTAGTAAAATTAATATTCATAGTAGTCCAGAATCGCTGGTATAATTTTTGCAATTGATTACTATCAAGCTATTTTGCGTAAACAGCTTCATTTTGATGAGAGATAGCTAGCATACGATATTTCTGAGCGTAGGACCGGGATAATGTTCCACGCAATTTGTAGGACAATATGCCTTTTAAATTATATTAATATTAACTAAGTAATACACTAAAAAATCAGCTGGTTAGTAATCATTATGACCTCGACATCGATACATGTTGGAAGCTTTATTGTTTGTACTATATATGAATTACGCGTCACGTTGTTTGTCCGCGATGGAATCCTGAACAAGGACGCAACGATGGATTAACTTTAAAAAAATCATATAATAACATACCACATCCTCATTTAACCTTCTTAGTTCTCGTTTAGGGATTTCCGATGACCTTTTATATTTTTTTGCTTCAGTTTCATCTTTTTTTTTTAAATAAAGAGTGACGAGACGATCAGGACATGTGCCTGACGGTAAGCAACATGCCTGACACATAACAGCACAGTGACACACAGCTATTGGATCATGAAGAGTCCAAATCATTACCTAGCACTGCACTGCGCTCGTCACCCAGAGATCTAAGATCTTATATCTCTAAGCCCTGTAATTTCTCTGGAAACATTGCCCTTCAAACCGGAACACAGTAATGTTTGCACATTACTGCTTGGCGGTAGAATAACTGGCAAAGGTGTGGTACTTCCCCAGGCGGACTCTGCCAAGAGTCCTGCCACTACTGTCTTTCTAGGGTTTCGACATTGATGTAGGTGGAGGTGAACGAATCGTACTAGCTATGTGGATAATGGTTAAATTTAATGTTGTATTTGCTGTGGGTATGTAACTTATTTGTGAACAAACAAATGTTTGTCTTCCTAAACAGTAATTAAGCTAACTTTGGTTAAAATGTTTTTTGTATTTAAAAAAAAATATGAATAATGACTTTGTGTTTGACTTTAACTCAAGGCGAGATCGATGCAGTTACAGTCTTAAGTGCTTGATTTAGAATAAGGATGATAATTTATTGGCACATAAAATTACATCATACACAAAATATATTGTTTTTAAACTTTCGGGATTGCAACACATAATGTTTATAATATACAGGACTTAATCATGATTTACAAATACGATTTACGATACTTACACAAAAAAAAATGACAATATGACGGAAAAAGATGACAATATAATTAAAGAAAAAAACTAGCACTGCACTGCGCTCGTCACCCAGAGAACTCAGATGCTATATCTATGGAAACATTGCCCTTCAAACCAGAACACAGTAATGCTTGCACATTACTGCTTGGCGGTAGAATAACTGGCAAAGGTGTGGTACTTCCCCAGGGGGAAAGTACCACATCTTTGCTGATAATGATTTGAACTCTTCATGTTCCAATAGCTGGGTGTCACTACGCTGTTATGTGGCAGGCATATTGCTTACCATCATGCACATTATGTGTGCGTGTCAGCCTATCAATGACAACCCGAAAACGCACTCGTTCAAATGTGGCCGACTCTAGTGACACAGTTTTTGTTTTAGCGAGTATACGCCCGACTTTTCCATACGTCCATGCCATAGAATAAATAATTAAAAAACCTATTAATAATAATTATTGTGAAGCTGAATAGTTTATTTTTACAAATATATGAATACCAGGAACTATTGGAACGAACAAATATTTTACCATTAGATTATGTAGGTACGTGATTCCTGCGTCCTATTGGCTACATTTTATACGTACCTACGACAAGCGAACCCGGGGCGGATCGCTAAACACTTGGCGATAACACGAATGTGTAATTATTTAATTTAAAACTGACTGAAATAAATTGTTTGCACAGTTGTGTTGTTTTAAGTCCTCATTCTACGAAATATTTAACACAGAGTTTAGACATAAATCTCATAGCAGTTGTATGAGCGATGAACGCACACATCCAAAATGATGCTGAAAAAATATTTTAACATTTCAGGTGAGTCAATCCAATGTTATGTTTTTAGGTTCACTCGTTTATTCATTTTCGTAGGTTTACATTTTTACAATATTTGTATATTAAAATCACATAAAAACATTATAAAAACCTAAACCTAGTTTGCCGCCCGCAGCTGGGCAGGGCCCAAGCTACCGGTGGTTAGGGCTGCAGACCGAGGAACCTCCTGGCGATGCGCGCTGTGTCAAGGATGACTGCCTTCTGCATCTGACCCTTAACCCAACCGTCTAGCGAAAGTCTCTTTAGATGTTGGTCGAGACTTTTCGCTATAAGGCAATTTGCCGACACGATAATTGGGACTATGATCGTCGAATCAACATCAATCACAATCAACATAGGTTCACTATTATTTAAGTTGGTAATTTTAAGTTATTATTTGACATGTTTATTACATTATGAAACGTATGAATAAATAATAATTAACTGTTGTTTTTAGTAGCGGTAATCCTAATCGTCTTCACAATAGCTACGCAATCAAATGCTCAAGGTTAGTATGTTTTTATAGATATCCACCTAAAATATGCCGTAAGTATCTTGGACGTATAAAAAAGCCGGAAGTAGTCTCACTAAAACAAAAACTGTGTCACTAGAGTCGGCCACATTTGCACGTGTGCGTTGTCACTGATAGGCTGACACGCACACATATACACGAATAGCGCGTGTAATGACCCACTGATGTGTGCGTGTCAGCCTGTATGTGACAACGCACATGTGTATATTATGTGGCCGACTCGATGGACACAGTTTTTGTTTTAGCGAGACTACGTCCGACTTTTTTTATACGTCTATGGTATATATGGCCACACAAATTACAAGCAGTGTCCTACGAATAATATTACCAGCATAGTTCCCTTTCCCTTTATTTTCCCGGGTTCAAAAGTAGCCTATGTGTTGTTCCAGAATATAATCTTATGTTTGTTCCGAATTTCAACCCGATCCGTTGTGAAGTCACGACGCGATTATGCAACAAACATCAAAATTTCCAAGCATCAAAAAATTCGCATCTATACGAAACATTAAGGTACAAGTTTGCGCTGAGACCGCGACAGGCACTTGCCATTATGGAATTATATGGGCGCCATTTCGCGCCGAGACCGCGACACCTGTCTCACGACACGTGTCTCGGTCTCCTGTCGCGGTCTCGGCGCGAACTGGCGCCCATACAATTCTATAGTGTCAAGTGCCTGTCGCGGTCTCAGCGTTAACTTGTACCTTTAGTAGGATGAATCAAATGAAACGTTAAGTGATGGGACAGTTCACATGTTTAACCCTTCCATGGAAATAATGGCACGTGGCCGAAATGAGAACTAACACCGTCGTCAAGCCAACCAGGTTTGCTGATGCCCATGCCCTCCTGACAATATCATCTAAGTGCCATTAATTCGTGGTACGCCTACACATCTATACCAATATTATAAAGCTGAAGAGTTTGTTTGTTTGAACGCTAGGATCTCGGGAAGTACTGGTCCGGATTGAAAGATTATTTTTTTATTGGATAGTCCATTTATCGAGGAAGGCTATAGGCTATAGAAAATAACGCTACTATTAATTGAAGCGGAGTATGAATCAAGAATATAACATAATCGGGAAAAAATATTCTATTTTGAGAGTTTTCGAACGTTTCTTCTTTGACATTTGACAGCATGTGTCTGAGATTGCGTCATTGAATTTTGAATTGAATCACAGATTACATACCTCTTGAATATAAAACCTTTGCTAATCAATTTTTTTTTTCTAAATCTGTGTTGGTACAACCAATTTCCGACAGGTGGCGTAGCAGGTAGGTGAAGAGGTGTTTTGTTTGAAAGCGATATTCTCAGGAATGACTGAACCGATTTCAGTCATTCTTTCACCGTTATATGTGTACGGGATCCTGATGAGTACTATATAATGTACCACGGGCAACGCCGGGGCGGACATCTAGTGATTCATATAATCCGAATCGGAACAAAAAATTGTCAAAGAGGCGGCTAATCTTTCGCTTTATTACATTACGGCTAGTCGTTTTGAATGACGTATGGCGTCGAATACGTTCCGGCTGCGTTTTAATCAGCCGCATTAAATCTGGCTAATCGTTAAACCGCCGCTTTACAAACCTGCCCTGTTTTTCAAAACGGCTAGCCGTAATGTAATACGGCGAATTATACAATCCGGCTGCGACATATACATCACATTATTTACAGTAGATACACTAGCAATGCTTCGTGGTTTCGACCGTGTAGTCTTGTTTCCGTTATTTTGTCGGAATAAATACTACTATTCCTGAATATATTCAGCGTTTGACAGTTCTCATGTTTAAGTTGGTAGTAGGGGCCAATTGTAAACCTATAATCGTTAAAAAAAATCGTCCCTGCGAAGCCGAGGGTTGTGGGTTCGATTCCCACCCAGTTGTGCGATGAATATATTTTTACTGTCTGGGTGTTTCTATGTATTATAAGTACCTATGACCTATGTATTTACAATTATATAAGCTACTATACATATAAGTAAAGAGTGGGCCTTAAATTTTTGCACTTTTGAAATTTTAATATAAAATAAACTAAACACTGTATCATAATGAATGTTTATATAAATGAAAGAAAATACAAAGGATATTTATGTTCTTAAAATAATAACATTCAGGTGGCTTCCGTCTCGCTGCTGGCACTCCTCAAATTTGGCCCTCACATTTTCGAAAACTCTGCGACATAGAGCACTGTGTATGTTTGCGATTTCGTGACTAATGTTTTGTATTGTTTTTGGTTTATTCTCGAAGACTATGCTCTTAAGATAAATCAATAAAAAAACTGATGCAGTAAGGTCTGGGCTACGGAGAGGCCATGGAATATCCTCTCTGCGCGAGATCAATTTGTTAGAGAACAGATCCTGCATCACGGGTAAACTCATTTCAGACGTTACGACGTGACTGAGCAACAGACATCCAAACATTGACATTTATAATATTATTAGGTCTATAGGTATCAGCTGTTTCCATAACATCAATAATATCATAATATAACTGCCATAAGGTCAGATGGTGTTGTGTGTAAAATGTCCACCAATTTTTTTTATAATATTAACCCGTTCCGATCCACCGTTCCTACGAGATTGAGAAACAAACATCCTCACTTTTGAATTCACAATATTAGAAGGATTGCACTTCACTGTTTTAATATGCAAAATGTTCAATAAAAATAATAATTTATTTATCGTGTTTTAGGATTCCTCGACGTATTAGGGCAGTACACGTGTGAGTATAACACTTACTCGTAGATGTTAATGTTAGTTCTTTGGATTATTATTGTAAATATTTTTTTAACCATTAATGTTTTGTTGATGATGTACCAGTGATGGCTTATGGAACTGAGACGTGGTCCTTAACTGTGGACCTCATAACGAAGCTCAAAGTCGCGCAGCGAGTCATGGAGAGAACTATGCTCGGAGTCTCTTTGCGCGACAGAATCCGTAATGAGGATATTCGCAAAAGAACGAAAGTGGCCGACATAGCTCAAAGAGTAAGCAAGCTGAAGTGGCAATGGGCAGGCCACATCGCTCGCAGAACTGACAACCGATGGGGAAGAAAGGTTCTCGAGTGGCGACCACGAACCGGAAGACGCAGTGTTGGACGGCCTCCCACTAGATGGACAGATGACCTCACAAAGGTCCGTGGTCGCACAAAGGTGATTGCAGGTTGCGCAGGACCGTTCGTTGTGGAAATCTAGAGATGATTAATGTTTTATTTTTTCTTTTCTTCATATTTGGGACGTTGGGTTCAGTATAAGCAGCCCGTTAAATGTTCTGCGATCTAAATGTTGAGAGAGTCAAGGCCATAATCCACCACGCTGGTCCAGTGCGGATTGGTAGATGACAAATGACATTAAAAGATTTTAGGTACGAGTCGGTTTCCTCACTGTTATTCTCCATCGTTTTTAAGTTAGCGGCATGACTTCGAAAAGAAAGCGGTGCGCGAGGGATTTAAACCCGGGGGCTCCGGATCTGCTGTCGCCGTTTCCCCGACTAGATCAGCCGTAACTTTAACGGGTTTTGCAGACATCCCTAAGACATGTATGTCCCTGGCAACAAGTTCCGGTGAGATATAATCTCAATTCCGTATTTTCGTTTGGTAGGATTGGTGTAAAAGTCATCAAGTATTTTTCACCCACTCATAATTAATTTACTTCCTGGTCCCACTCATATTTTTTTCAAATAGATGTTTAATCATTTTATGCTGTAACATTATCGAAATATTTTTCAAGTAAAATATTTTAATTAACAATGATAGTAGTCTATTAAGGCGGCGGTTCGCGTCACGACCCCGACAGGCATTTGAAATTATAGCTTTATGAGGGCGCCAGTTCGCACCGCGACCGCGACCGGAGACCGAAACACTTGTTGCGGCCGTGGCGTGAACTGCCGCCTTTATTTTTTTTTTATATGATAGAGTGACAAAGAGAGCAAGACACGTGCCTGATAGTAAGCAACATACCTGCCCACAACAACACACTGACACGCAGCTATTGGAATACAAAGAGTCCAAATCATTACCTAGCATTGCACTGCGCGCGTCACCCGGAGATATAAGGCGTTTTATCGCTTAGCCCAGTAATTTCTCTGGAAACATTGCCCTTTAAACCGGAACACAGTAATGTTAGCACACTACTACTTTGCCATAGAATGACTGGCAAAAGTGTGGTACTTCCCCCAGGCCGATTCTGTAAAGAGCTCTACCACACCAGTGTTTGCTAAAGTCACCACGCTTAGCAGGCGGGTTGGTGACCGCGGAGCCAGTCCTTCGCACCGATGACGCCGCTGCCCGTCATCGGCCTGTTCAATTTAGGACTGGCTTTTAAATAGATATATCGCCATTGGTTCGGTCGTCAGAGCCTCGTTAGTTGGCAGCAGGGTGTACCACGCGCAGGAGAGGTTGACATTTGGGGAAGCTAGATGTTCAGCGCTTCGGCGCTTCCCCCTTACACCTCAGCAGCCAGCTCTTTCTAACATGTTGACTATGCCAAAATATTGGACACGTACTTATTATCAAACTATTAAAAATTGATGGAGATATAGATAAACAAACTTCCGCAGTGAGGGAGTTGTGACGTCACGTCTTTATATAAATCGTACATATCTATCTAGTCGTGACGTCACTCGAAACTTCTAAGCGCTATATTATCTACATTATGTTCGTGAAACAAAACAAAACATGTACAATATATTTAAATAATCTGACGGTTAAATGAGTTCTGTTTAGTCACCATGCCTGTTGAGCTTCAAAGTTAGCCATTCTGTAATATATTTTTCGTATTAAAATTAACGTGGTTAACGGGATAACGGGACACTCACGTATATACGGTCGGTCAATCCGACTCGAGTTTCGGCCGCGTCCGGCGACCTTTTTCAAGGAGAGTGCACGCGCGCGACGGGTGCCTGTTTGGCACTGACGCGGCCGAAACTCGAGTCGGATTGACCGACCGTATATACGTGAGTGTCCCGTTATCCAATTAAATATAACATATTTTTGTTTTTTTACAGTTGATTACCGACGGGATTACCTACCTGTTCTCGACACCGTTAAATCAGACGACCCCACCGACGTTGGAGATTCAATTAAGGAGTCGGTAAGTACTAGAACTATTTTTACATCATGAAACGTATATACAAAGGTACATTATTTCTGTGATAATTATAGACGGTTAGTGTATTTGGCTATGATTTCCTACGTATCGGAAAGACGTATGTGAAATTATAATACGTAATACTAGCGGACTGTTACGGATATTGTCATATAATAACTATTAATCGAAATAAAAACTATCTTATCTTTTATGATGGATCAAACTGCACGCGGTGTGCAAATTTCATTAAAATCGGTTGAGTAATTTAGGAGTCCATTGCGGACAAACAACATGATACGAGTACGATATACGAGATATGAGATACGATACGGCTATTAAGAAGATACCAACTATTTGGGTTCTATAATACACAGGCGTAGTTTAAACTGCACTGACAGTGCCAAACAAACAACGGCGGTCACTAGCTCCTCGAAAAAAGCCGCAGGATGCGGCTGAAACTTAAATCAAACTAGAATGAATATAGCACATGTGACCCGCTAATTAACTTCATAATATATATTTTTTAATGCTGTTATTTCTATAGTGTACAGTACTAAGCATGTGCCCACGACTTCGCCCGCAAGAACTTGGAAAAAGGCTATATACTCTTACATATTTTTGGGGTTGCAAATTTATGTGTGTTTCAAACCTCAAACTCAACATTTTTTATTAAATAATCTAATCCGTGAAGTTCTTGAGTTGAGTTCAGCGTTGAGCGAAACATTTTCAAAAACCTAAACTTTATCATCTATAATATCAGTAGGATGACACCCGACCCGCGGAGGAGCAGGCACCAGCTCATCCTAATATATAAAAATCCAGTGCTTGTTTCCAGTGAACTCTTCACCAAGTGTGATTTGATCCAACTTGAAAGATAGTATTGTTTATATTTCAATGAATGGTCTCATTATTTTTTAACCCCCGACAAAAAAAAGGGGTGTTATAAGTTTGACGTCGATGTCTGTCTGTCTGTCTGTCTGTCGGTCTGTCTGTCTGTCTGTCTGTCTGTCTGTCTGTCTGTCTGTCTGTGTGTGTGTCTGTCTGTGGCACCGTAGAGCTCAAACGGATGGGCCGATTTCGATGCGGTTTTTTTTATTTGAAAGTTAATATCCGTGCGGGTGTTCTTAGCTATGTTTGGTTAATATCGATTCAAAATGGCCGCCTCCACAAAATGGCGGACAAAATATTTCTTCACAACCTACCTCAATATGGGTATCAAATGAAAGGGCTTGACTAGCAGAGTACTAAACGCTATAACAAATTTCAAATTCAAGATGGCCGCCACCACAAAATGGCGAATTATATAATATTTTTCACTACTACCTCAATATGGGTATCAAATGAAAGGGCTTGATTAGTAGAATACTTTGCACTATGACAAATTTCAAATCCAAGATGGCCGCTACCACAAAATGGCGAATTACATTTCCTTTTTCACAATTCCCTTAATATGGGTATCAAATGAAAGGGCTTGACTAGTAGAATGTTGTACAGATAACAAATCTAAGGTAGTCGGGGGTTAATCAAAATTTTTAATTTTGTTCTTGTTTATTACTTAACTGATAAATACTGTTGATTGTTGTTAATGACCGATTGTTGTCAAGTCTAAATCTTAAAGATTAGTTGTTCAACCCAAATAAAGTTGGGACGGGTCACTAGTACCTATAATATAATTTCTTTGCGAGGTGAATGAATAGCCGAGCTATGTTATAAAACTGTTATAATGATACAGATGGAGAAAATGGCTGCGTCGTCGCGCATGTGAGCGTTGAACCTCGGCACTCAGGCCGCTGGACCCCACTTCTGACTACCTAGTGCCTACGTCATTCAGAGAATAAGTTTTAATCATTTTTAGATATCTGTAATAATTGTGAAAATGCAATCTTAATAATCAAAATAAATTTATACTATTAAACCTATTATGTAAACAAACAATGAAAATGCGTTTCAACAATTGTATACTATTTCACCGTTACCATAAACTTATATTATTACTAGGTGAGGCGATGGCGTGTTTCCTTTCCCGTGTACAGTAGGAGTGGAAACCCTTCCCTTACCAAACCCGTGTTCAATACGAGACACGCGTCCTCCAATCGTGCACGGGTTTGTTGCGCGAACTGTTCTTCTAAATACGTGTTCAACACGAGGCATGGCGTTCGAGTTCACGAATTAATACACCGTTCGCGTCTCGCTACTTTTTACTCTAGCGTTTCTGGAAGAACCCAGATCCGACTCGGAGCATCCCGTCTCTACCTAGTCATTGCGCTACTATCTTTAGAGCGTATGTAAAAAATGAGGGATCCAGAAGATCAAGGGAGGTCCTGAGTGGAGCGAGCCATGCGAGGCCAAGCGGAGCGAAGGGGAGGTGGCGAGCAAAGCGATCCGGCGACCTACGTAGTGGAGCGCAGGTTGAGTGTGGAGATGCGACACTTAGAGCTGACATCAGAGCTTCTGGTAGGAGCCCACCCGGAGTCAAATCTCAGTGAAATATCCTAATCGGGTTAGTTCTTAAGTGTTTTCAAAATATATGCTGCAGAATTTTATTTTTTCGGGTTCGCCCTTGAAAGCTTTTAAAGCTACGGAAGCAGCAAGTAACATAATATAAAAGTTCTTGTAGTTCGTTGTTTAATCAGTGTTTTAACAATAGTGAATTTATGACGTATTAAAATAAAACTACTTATTCAAACCAATATTCGTTGAAAGTTTACATGGTAATGTACATCATACATGTATTTTATAGTTTTGTCATTATCTTATTTTAGATGATACAGGGGGCACACACACACACACACACACAATTTACCACTTTGGAAGAGTCCCTAGCGCTAACAATAAATTTAGAAAAAAAAAAGTTAGAAACCTCAATATCATCCAACAAACTCTTCAGCTTTGTAATATTAGATTCTTCTTCTTGACCGTACGTACTTCTTTAACTTTTTAAGCTATCTTGTCATCTAACCACGTGTCCGAAAAATTGAAGTGTCCGCTGAGTGCAGATGGTGGAGAGTCTATGTATCTTTGTATATACTTAATTAGATTAATGTAGAGATTTATTACGATAACATGGCCCGCCCCTCCAAATTACTGTTTTAATGTGTGTAGTCACATCCTTACGAAAGAGTTTGTATGTAGTTGTAATTATTCGTCTGCAGTAGCAGTACGCACACATGCATGGTGGTGCGTTGTATAGTCTTTTACAAATACTTTCAAACGTTTTGAATTCTGGAGGGGCGGGTCATGTTATCGTAGTAAATCTCTATATACAAATATACATAGGCTCGTAACTTCTTAGTGCCGCATTTCACCGTTCTACAAGATAAGTTGGTGCCACTTGGTTGAGCGCCATCATTAAACTTAGTAAATTTATTTTATTTTCGCAATGTCTGAAAATTCTCTGGTGACGACATCTGTTTGATCCCATTGACATTCCGTGGAAGTTCTAAGTAACCTCACTGGATGGCGCCACACGTATTTGAAAACACGGTAACAGTACGAATACTTGAGAAGCTTCAACAAAAAGTCTCGCTTGAACCATCATCGCAGCAAGTTGATGTCTTGTCGTCAACATATTTATAATTCGCTTAATTATTTACTCGCTCAAGAAATTTTAATTGTGATTCGTGTGCCTTTGTGTGTTCGATCATATTAACTTTTGTGGAGACAAGATTGTCTGAAATATACAACGGTAAAAGCATTTTCACCGCGCTGGTGAACTGGATTGACCAAGCTTGGACAACTCGTGGAAGCTGCGCCCTTTTGGAATCCCTTGGCTGGAGCTGAACGGAACAAAGCGGTTGTCATAAGGTCAGTGCAGATTCGTTTTATCGGAGTTTTCTTCAGACATCTTGCCATACATTTTTTCCTTTCGCAAATTTTAGTTTTAAGAAATAGTGAGCATTCACACCCTCCAGAGGGGCTATTTACACGCCCCTCCAAAATTTTGGTCCTTCATAGCCGGACATTTCCAGCAAAATCAGTAAATTTCGCTTAAATTTTAGTAATACCGCTTCATACTTCCATATTCACGTAATATTGGTGAATATCGCTATTTTATTTTGTTCAGATTTACGTAAATATTGGTAAATTCTGACAATTTACGCTCCGATTTCACGTAATTCTTGGTGAAATCTCGCTATTTTAATCTTATAGTTATCTACGTAATCAATTGGTAGATACATTCCGCTTCCATTCATATTCGTAAAACGGCATCATGCCTATACTTGACCTTTTTTCTATTCATTCCCACTATTCAATGGAATGTTATCAGTAATTTCATAGTAAGTTGCATTTATTTGCAATCTTCGGCGCTCACGCACTCACGCTGTAGGTAGGTATAGTATTTTGCATACCTACGTACGTCTTTTAATTACGTGTCATTTTTGAAACGAACATTACTTTCGTAATACTTTATTTGAGTACCTACGCATATATTATTAGAATTTCGACACTTTATTTTTCGTGCTAATCGCTAATAATACAATTTTATAATGGCCGAAAAGCAAAGTGAACTTTCTGTTCAACTCATTTAATGAATCAAAGAAAGAATTATTGTTTGAACGAATGAATCGATTATTTAATTTATCGAAAAACATTATTTCATATGATTCATCTTCCCGTTCAAATGAGAATTTCTTAGCTGAGTCGGAAACTGTAGACGATTTACATAGTAAATTCGAGTCGGTGTTAGATAGATATAATAACATAAAATTAAAATTGCAATCAGACGCAACACCCGACTATGCTTGTCTCGATTCATTTGAAGATTTGTATGCACACGTAAAACGGGCAAGAAATAAACTATTAAATTCGCAGAATTTTGTGCCTCGTTTAGGTGAGTCGAGTAACTCATCCGCTCCCATTGTGAAATTACAACCTTTAGTAATTCCTTGTTTTGATGGTCGCCCTGAAAACTGGAATTTATTTTATCAGTCTTTTAAGGCGAATGTTCACTTAAATCCACAACTGACTGACTCGCAGCGTGTACAGTATTTAATTTCGAAACTTACAAATGACGCCATAAAATTCACAGCAGGCATTGTTCCACTGGTGAAACGTATAATATTTTGTGGGACAGCTTAGTAAAGAAATTTCAAGATAAGCGCGCCTTAGGTAGCATTTACCTAAATAATATTCTCGACTTGAAAGCAAACTCGCCCAATGCAAATAGTCTCGATGCATTCATTAGTAAATACTCATCGTCGATCGCCGCTCTCAAACAATTGGAAATACAAGATTTAAATGATTTCATTTTTCTCCATTGTGCTCTTCGGAAATTAGACTCTGATACAGTTCGTACGTTCGAACTGACTGTTAGGGACACCGAAATACCTACAAGTGCACAGCTGATCGACTTTGTGCAAGATCAAGTCAAGATTTTAGAACGCTTGCGAAATAGTAATAATACGAATAAACCGCCCGCCAAACAAAATACCTACAAGACTTTTGTAGCTACCGAGTCTTCTCGGTCGCAAGTTATAACGCAGCCGCAACCTACCACATCGCCATCTAGGCAACGAAATGTTTGCATTTTGTGTGGTGATAGTGATCATACAAAACTTTACAATTGCACTCAATTTAAAAAACGTGATCCACAAAATAGGTATCAATTTATAAAATCAAAACACGGTTGTGTCAACTGTCTTAGTACGGTACATAACCTTTCAGAGTGTAATTCTACTTCCGTTTGTAAATATTGTCATAAACGTCACCATAGTTTACTATGTTTTTCGCAAAATAATATTGAAAAGAATAATATGTTTTCGCATGCGGCTATGTTACATGAAGACGTCCAAATGAGGCCGTCTCTCGCTACTCATCATCCCGCTGTCTCCGCTTCCGCTGTATCTTTTGGTACTGCAAATTCACCGCAAAGTCGCTCTCACTCTTGTAATACTGCGTCTTCGCCCGCTTCGAATGACGCTACGCATTCTCAACCTTACGTAATTAATCATAAGGATAATTTTATTCAGTCTAACGTATCGCATCAGGTTATCACATCTGCTTCGCCGCCACTCAGGAAAGCCGATTGTGACGCCACCGTGCTTCACGCTGCTGATGTGAAACCAAAATCTGCAATTTTACTATCGACAGCACAAGTGTACGCTCGCCCTAAGGGTTCAACGACTTCGTCGATAGTGAGATGTTTAATTGACAATGGGAGTCAAAATAATCTCGTCACTATTGATTGTTGTCGGAAGTTAAATTTGCAGATAACGCCAACACATAATTCATTTATAAAAGGTGTCGGTGCCGCTTCGCGTCCGATCATCGGCTATGTTTATTTCGATATACAATCGCGTGTATATCCACAACAACAATATAATATATATGCACTAGTAGTCGAATGTATCACAGATAGTCTTCCGGCTCAATTTATTGAGTGCGATACTAAGGTTTATGCCGATCTTCCGCTCGCTGATTTAAGTTGGAATATACCTGGCGATATTGACGTCATAATTGGTGCTCAACTTTTCCCATATATATTTTTGGGAAATCGGGTTGATTGCGGTACTCGAGCGCCACCAGCTTTATCTACGACATTCGGCTGGGTTTTAATGGGTGATTTTCCGCGTAAAAACATCACTCCTGTTTCTTCTTTCTCCGCGTTGGTATTAAACGACTTAGTTAAAAAATTTTGGGAACTAGAAGAGATCCCATCGAAGCGATTTCTTTCCCCTGAAGAAACAGAATGTGAAAATATTTTTACATCCACGGTAACGCGTGACGATGCGGGTCGCTATACAGTATATTTGCCTTTTTGCAAAGATCCGTCAGAGTTAGGTAACTCGCACGCCGCCGCCTATCGCCGCTATATGTCGCTCGAGCGCAAATTCCGTCAGTCACCTGCCCTGCGTGAAAATTACAATAAAGTAATTCAGGACTATATCGATAACGGTTACCTTAGCTCGGTCAGTGATACAGAGCTTACGCCTGATGGCTATTATATACCACACCATGCTGTAATTCGGCCTGACAAACCGATGCCGCGCATAGTGCTTGATGCTAGTGCGAAAACACACACTGGTCTTTCGCTTAATGACGTACTACATATCGGACCCAATCTGCAAGCCGATCTTTTTCTATTACTTTTGGACTTCAGATTGTTTCCTATCGCTATAAACGCTGATATAAAACAACATTATTTACGTATTGGTGTACCCGCTGACCAACGTAAATACTTACGCATTTTATTTCGGTTCAATGAATCCGAACAAATTCGCACTTTTGCCTTTAATAGGCAACCTTTCGGTCTCAAGTCTAGCCCGTACATAGCTATGCGCACTGTGCGACAGCTGGCTTCTGACATGAGTCCAAATTATCCTGACGCCGCTAGAGTGGCTGACAGCAGCCTGTATATGGACGATCTCGTCCACTCTGTTCAGGACGAGAAAACTGCAATGCACCTTGCGCAAGACCTCATAAAACTTTTAAAAGCTGGTGATTTTGAGTTGGTGAAGTGGTCGACTAACTGTCGTGCACTGCTGGACAGTCTTCCTAACTCACATCTCAAGTTAATGGAGTTCGAGGTCGATAAGGAAGTTTCCAAAGTATTAGGTATGCACTGGGAACCATCTGAAGATCATTTTTGTTTCAAATCCGCCCCTTTAACCGAAAAATGCACCAAAAGAAATATTCTGTCTGTGGTTGCACGGTTATTTGATGTTCTCGGTTTGGTTGCTCCAGTAATATTATATGCTAAACGCTTGATAAAGGAGCTGTGGTTGGGCAACTATGAGTGGGATGCTCCGCCCGGAACACATACGCGTGCGTTTTGCTGCACTTACGCAGGAATTCAATCTCCTCGAAAGATTAAAAATCCCGCGACATATTGGCGTCGAAAAGGATTGTGAATTTCGGATTGTGGCTTTCTGTGACGCTAGTATGGAGGGCATGGGATGTGTTATATACGCTCATTGCACCAACTCATATGGCATTCAAACTCGCCTTCTATGCGCTAAATCAAAAGTGTCACCAACGAAAATCACAACCCTCGCTCGTTTGGAATTGTGCGCAGCACTGTTAATGGCAAAGTTGATAAAAACTGTTGTAGACATTTATTCGCCTCGCATGCCAATATCTGGCATCTATGCATTTTCTGATTCCACAATCGCTCTCTCATGGATTCATTCCTCACCGCACCGTTGGTCGATTTTTGTGAGCAACCGCGTTGCACAGTGTCAGGAAATTCTAGCTGCCAAACATTTTTATCATATCGCTGGCGCTATTAATCCTAGTGATTGCGTGTCACGCGGTATGCTCCCATCGCAACTATTATCACACGACTTATGGTGGAACGGTCCACCCTGGATTCGCTCTGCTACTAATGAATGGCCTATCAGACCTTTCTCTCCCGCTGATTGCAATGAGCTGCCTGAACACAAAGTTAATGTCATGGCTGTAACCTCGCATGTAGAGCCGCCATTGCTATGTGAGCTAGCGCAGCGTATCTCCTCCTGGGAGAAATTGCTTCGCATCATCGCTTATGTGTTGAAATTTGCTCGACCTAAGTCACAAATAGATCCCCGGTCTGTAACGGGCTTGGCTGAAGCTGAAAAAGTATTGATACGTGCAGTACAATCAACTCATTTCGCCGAAGATATAAAACTAATTAGGGCTGGAAAAGTTCTTCCGAAGAAATTGCAGAGCCTTGCCATATTTTTAGATGCAGAAGGCATTTTGCGTATCGGAGGAAGACTTTCAGCATCAGACCTTCCTTTTGAAGTAAAGCACCCAGTGCTCCTTCCAAAACGCGATCACGTAGTTGACTTAATCATACAACATCAACACGCCATGAATTTACATACTGGACCTGGACTTCTTATGTCCATAATAAGACAACGCTACTGGATATTAGACGCCAGAACTGTTATCAGAGCAAAGTTACGCAAGTGTAACATTTGTTTCAAAACAAAACCGACGCATCCGCAGCCTATGATGGCAAATCTTCCCGTATATCGAGTCTCGGAATGCAAAGCTTTCACGCACACCGGACTAGATTATGCAGGACCGATTCGTATAACGCTCGCACGACGCAGAGGTCAGCACGCTCTAAAAGCGTGGGTGGCTTTGTTTGTGTGTATGAACACACGTGCTGTACATATCGAGCTCGTCTCGGACTTAAAATCTTCTACCTTTTTGGACGCTTTCAAACGCTTCATTTCCCGCCGTGGGCCAGTATCTTGCCTCTACTCAGATAACGCCACAACATTCGTCGGAGCGAAGTCTTACCTAGACGAGCTTTACAAGTTCTCCAATGCTCAAACTTCAAATCTGCGCTTGAAAATGAGCTTTTGTCCCGACGAATTGACTTCAAATTCATACCACCTCGCGCTCCAAATTTTGGTGCGTGGAAAGCAATATTAAGAGTGTAAAGACGCATTTATACAGAGTTATTGGAGCCCAACTTCTAACTTACGAAGAGCTACAAACTGTCTTAACGCAAATAGAGTGCATTTTGAACTCACGCGCATTGTGTGTTTTATCATCGGATCCTCATCCAGAAGTGCTGACTCCGGCACACTTTCTGATGACTACGCCGCTTCAGTATTTACCTGCTCCCGATCTGTCTCATCAACGCATGAACTTACTAGAGCGCAAGAGTTTGCTTGACAGTATGGTCCAATCTTTCTGGTCAAAATGGCGCCTAGAATATCTGCATACGCTGCAAGTTAGACAGAAATGGGCTACTCCTGATAAACCAGTGGAGAAGGGAACTGTGGTTCTTATTGAACAAGAAAATATAGCTCCTTTGAGCTGGCCTCTGGGAATCATAACTGAAGTCTTCAAAGGCTCTGATGGCATTGCTCGTGTAGCAATGGTTAAGACGCAATCTGGTAATTATAAACGCGCTGTTACTACACTGTACCCTATTCCACGCAATAAAATCTAACTTTAAATTTAGTTTTAGGTTTACGGTTTAGGTATTTTATCGCTATTTTAACCGCAATATTATTATAACGCTACAATATTTTCGCTTCTTTTAGATCCTCTATGTATTCCGACCAGTTATGAGGTATGTTCGTTTTGAAAGATCTCACGACCTTCAAGGCAGGGGTGCATGGTTGAGCGCCATCATTAAACTTAGTAAATTTATTTTATTTTCGCAATGTCTGAAAATTCTCTGGTGACGACATCTGTTTGATCCCATTGACATTCCGTGGAAGTTCTAAGTAACCTCACTGGATGGCGCCACACGTATTTGAAAAACACGGTAACAGTACGAATACTTCGAGAAGCTTCAACAAAAAGTCTCGCTTGAACCATCATCGCAGCAAGTTGATGTCTTGTCGTCAACATATTTATAATTCGCTTAATTATTTACTCGCTCAAGAAATTTTAATTGTGATTCGTGTGCCTTTGTGTGTTCGATCATATTAACTTTTGTGGAGACAAGATTGTCTGAAATATACAACGGTAAAAGCATTTTCACCGCGCTGGTGAACTGGATTGACCAAGCTTGGACAACTCGTGGAAGCTGCGCCCTTTTGGAATCCCTTGGCTGGAGCTGAACGGAACAAAGCGGTTGTCATAAGGTCAGTGCAGATTCGTTTTATCGGAGTTTTCTTCAGACATCTTGCCATACATTTTTTCCTTTCGCAAATTTTAGTTTTAAGAAATAGTGAGCAATCACATCCTCCAGAGGGGCTATTTACACGCCCCTCCAGAATCGCCGGCTTCCAGAATCCACAATCGCTCTCTCATGGATTCATTCCTCACCGCACCGTTGGTCGATTTTTGTGAGCAACCGCGTTGCACAGTGTCAGGAAATTCTAGCTGCCAAACATTTATATCATATCGCTGGCGCTATTAATCCTAGTGATTGCGTGTCACGCGGAATGCTCCCATCGCAACTATTATCACACGACTTATGGTGGAACGGTCCACCCTGGATTCGCTCTGCTACTAATGAATGGCCTATTAGACCTTTCTCTCCCGCTGATTGCAATGAGCTGCCTGAACACAAAGTTAATGTCATGGCTGTAACCTCGCATGTAGAGCCACCATTGCTATGTGAGCTAGCGCAGCGTATCTCCTCCTGGGAGAAATTGCTTCGCATCATCGCTTATGTGTTGAAATTTGCTCGACCTAAGTCACAAATAGATCCCCGGTCTGTAACGGGCTTGGCTGAAGCTGAAAAAGTATTGATACGTGCAGTACAATCAGCTCATTTCGCCGAAGATATAAAACTAATTAGGGCTGGAAAGGTTCTTCCGAAGAAATTGCAGAGCCTTGCCATATTTTTAGATGTAGAAGGCATTTTGCGTATCGGAGGAAGACTTTCAGCATCAGACCTTCCTTTTGAAGTAAAGCACCCAGTGCTCCTTCCAAAACGCGATCACGTAGTTGACTTAATCATACAACATCAACACGCCATGAATTTACATACTGGACCTGGACTTCTTATGTCCATAATAAGACAACGCTACTGGATATTAGACGCCAGAACTGTTATCAGAGCAAAGTTACGCAAGTGTAACATTTGTTTCAAAACAAAACCGACGCATCCGCAGCCTATGATGGCAAATCTTCCCGTATATCGAGTCTCGGAATGCAAAGCTTTCACGCACACCGGACTAGATTATGCAGGACCGATTCGTATAACGCTCGCACGACGCAGAGGTCAGCACGCTCTAAAGGCGTGGGTGGCTTTGTTTGTGTGTATGAACACACGTGCTGTACATATCGAGCTCGTCTCGGACTTAAAATCTTCTACCTTTTTGGACGCTTTCAAACGCTTTATTTCCCGCCGTGGGCCAGTATCTTGCCTCTACTCAGATAACGCCACAACATTCGTCGGAGCGAAGTCTTACCTAGACGAGCTTTACAAGTTTCTCCAATGCTCAAACTTCAAATCTGCGCTTGAAAATGAGCTTTTGTCCCGACGAATTGACTTCAAATTCATACCACCTCGCGCTCCAAATTTTGGTGCGTGGGAAAGCAATATTAAGAGTGTAAAGACGCATTTATACAGAGTTATTGGAGCCCAACTTCTAACTTACGAAGAGCTACAAACTGTCTTAACGCAAATAGAGTGCATTTTGAACTCACGCCCATTGTGTGTTTTATCATCGGATCCTCATCCAGAAGTGCTGACTCCGGCACACTTTCTGATGACTACGCCGCTTCAGTATTTACCTGCTCCCGATCTGTCTCATCAACGCATGAACTTACTAGAGCGCAAGAGTTTGCTTGACAGTATGGTCCAATCTTTCTGGTCAAAATGGCGCCTAGAATATCTGCATACGCTGCAAGTTAGACAGAAATGGGCTACTCCTGATAAACCAGTGGAGAAGGGAACTGTGGTTCTTATTGAACAAGAAAATATAGCTCCTTTGAGCTGGCCTCTGGGAATCATAACTGAAGTCTTCAAAGGCTCTGATGGCATTGCTCGTGTAGCAATGGTTAAGACGCAATCTGGTAATTATAAACGCGCTGTTACTACACTGTACCCTATTCCCACGCAATAAAATCTAACTTTAAATTTAGTTTTAGGTTTACGGTTTAGGTATTTTTATCGCTATTTTAACCGCAATATTATTATAACGCTACAATATTTTCGCTTCTTTTAGATCCTCTATGTATTCCGACCAGTTATGAGGTATGTTCGTTTTGAAAGATCTCACGACCTTCAAGGCGGGGTGCATGGTTGAGCGCCATCATTAAACTTAGTAAATTTATTTTATTTTCGCAATGTCTGAAAATTCTCTGGTGACGACATCTGTTTGATCCCATTGACATTCCGTGGAAGTTCTAAGTAACCTCACTGGATGGCGCCACACGTATTTGAAGAACACGGTAACAGTACGGATACTTCGAGAAGCAACAAAAAAAAGTCTCGCTTGAACCATCATCGCAGCAAGTTGATGTCTTGTCGTCAACATATTTATAATTCGCTTAATTATTTACTCGCTCAAGAAATTTTAATTGTGATTCGTGTGCCTTTGTGTGTTCGATCATATTAACTTTTGTGGAGACAAGATTGTCTGAAACATACAACGGTATAAGCATTTTCACCGCGCTGGTGAACTGGATTGACCAAGCTTGGACAACTCGTGGAAGCTGCGCCCTTTTGGAATCCCTTGGCTGGAGCTGAACGGAACAAAGCGGTTGTCATAAGGTCAGTGCAGATTCGTTTTATCGGAGTTTTCTTCAGACATCTTGCCATACATTTTTTCCTTTCGCAAATTTTAGTTTTAAGAAATAGTGAGCAATCACACCCTCCAGAGGGGCTATTTACACGCCCCTCCATTTGACACGCGTCAGTCAATGCTGGAAGTTGACATATTGTCTCGTCCGGATGTCACTCATTTTGTCATTCAGAAACCGACTCATTCAATTTTATTTTTTTTTAAATTGATTTACACAAGTCAAATTGAACCCTAAACACCTGTCAGTTTGTTTGTCTGTGCTGACGTCAGACTGTGATAACTAATGAAAAATTTGCCTAAATAAATTGTTAGCACAGTTGTTTTCAGAAGTTACATGTAAATAAAAGATTATTAGTTGTATGAGTGGAGTACAGGACACATACAACATGACGCTGGAAAAATATTTAAATATTGGAGGTGAGTCTGATTAAAAGTTTTTATTTTGAACCCCCGACCAAATCAGGGGTGTTATAAGCGTTGCTTAGTTTGTAGTCAGATGGTGTTGGGTGGGAATTGTCCACCAATATTATTATTGGAACCAATATAAAAAAAAAAACACTGTCTCAGTTCGAAGGGCAATATTTCCGGAGAAACTACAGGGCATAGAGATAAAGCATGTTATATCTCAGGATGACTTTTAATGTTCGAATGGTTGCGTGACACTGTGCTTAATGGGCAGGCGTGATTCTTACCATCAGGGACATGTTCTGCTTGTCCCATTGTTAAAATGTGTTGATACTACATGACGCACTTTACTGCTTTACTACGCTTGGCTAAATTTGGTGACTAAATTCAGAAGAAGAAGCAAGCAATCTGGATTTAGTATGCTACGAGTAGCTTACTGAATGTTATTACACTTCGCTGAATTCAGTAGTGACTAAATTGAGTCGACTAAATTTAGCCAAATGTAGTAAGCCTTTTAATCAGTCAGTGATAAGATGGGAAGAGTTTCACTCATGTGCGTAAGTATACAGCGTGGGGTTTCATGTGGGGGATACTTTTGGGCGGAATTCAACCCCGGTTACTTGTGACTAGATAATAGTCCATGGCATTAACATCCATTCATTAATTTATTAGTATCATTGGTACCTATACTTAAGTTTTAGTATTAAAAATAACATGGTTGTTACACATATTTAATTTAATATTTAATTGGGTTCACGGGAAACTCACGTGTAATATGGTTGGTCAGTCCGTCAATCACTGACAGTGGCACCGTCAGTGCTAAACAAACAATCGCGCGTGTGAACTCTCCTTGAAATAGCCCGCCGGACGCGGCCGAAACTCGAGTCGGATTGACCAACCATATCACACATGAGTTGCCCGTTAACCCAATTAAATATAGGTATACTTAAGTTGGTAATGTTTAATTGATAAGTTTATTATTTTCAAGCATATTAATGATAATTCTCGGTTTGTTTATAGCAGGAGTAATCCTAATCTTCTCCACAATAGTTTTGCAATCAAATGCTGAAGGTTAGTATGTTATTATTTTAAACAGCGCACTAAATAATCACTGGGTCCCACTACTGTCCTGCTCGTCTCGTCACTATTTATTTAAAAAAAAACGAATGAAAGGTCAAGTGACGCGACATTTCATATCAACAACTTCACGTGATTAAATACATTATTTTATGGTACACTCTAGCAATACCCCGCGGTTTTACTCGTTTAGTGCTCGTTTCCCTTGTTTTCCAAGAAAAAACAAAAGCAGCCGTGCAAACGTGCTATGACCTGACCTGAACCTGACTATATTCCGTGTTTAAAAATTGTAACCGGACGGGTTACAATTTTTACCACTTTACCACCGAACTAAATGGGCTATCACTTTGCTATTGCTGTCTCTATCATTTCAAGTGAACAGAAAAGAGAGAGCAATAAAGCAAGACATTTTTCGTTCGGCGGTAGACCCCTCCGATCGGTTCCACCGTCCGCCCCTCTACCGCCTAACCAAATCGGCTATGGCTTTGATATTTCCGTCTCTATCATTTTAGGCGACCAGAAAAGAGACAGCAAGAAAAGAGAAAGGAACATCCAAGCTTTCGCTATTAGAATAATCATAATCATTTTATTTATAACCAATGTCACACGTCATCCATCATACAATTCACAAAAAAATCATGTAAAACAAGAAAACAGTTCTGGTAAATAACTTTACCTTAGCGTAGTGTAAAACACACATTACATCAATTAAAAATTATAAATGTCATATAAATCAATTAATATAAGTGTCACAATAATGTATGAATATCATTGTAATCTTAATTAACAAATATAAATGTCACATAAATTAATATTTTTATGTCATTCTCAACATTAAGCATTCCATTCTGTAAATTCATCATAGCTATAAAACGTCTGCTCGATAAGCCAAAGCTTGAGTCGCGATTTAAAACTGCCCATAGTGGGCGCATATTACTAAGATTCTGTGTGTAAATAAATTAACAATCTATTTCTCCATTAATATCTAATTTTTAAATAAATTAATATTTTTTTCTCTAGAATTTGTTTTAGATTTCTCCGCCTCATTCTTGGATGCAATGGGTGAGTATAATTTACTTCGATGCTAGTTATTTTTAGGGTTCCGTAGCCAAATGGCATAATACGGGACCCTTATAGATTCGTCATGTCTGTCTGTCTGTCCGTACGGATGTCACAGCCACTTTTCTCCAACACTATAAGAACTACACTGTTGAAACTTGGTAAGTAGATGTATTCTGTGAACCGCATTAAGATTTTCATATAAAAAATAGAAAAAAAAACAATACTTAAATTTTAGGGGTCCCATACTTAGAAATGAAACTCAAATTTTTTTTTCCTCAATACCATACGTATGGATTATCTATGAATAGGTCTTCAAAAATGATATTGGGGTTTCTAACATAGTTTTTTTTTTAATTGTATAGTTTGCGCGAGAGACTCTTCCAAAGTGGTAAAATGTGCCCCCCCCTCTAACTTCTAAAATAAGAGAATGATATAACGACAAACAATGTATGTATGTGTATGGACCATGTAAACTGTCAACGAAAATTGGTTTGAATGAGATCTAGTAAGTAGTTTTATTTTAATACGTCATAAATTTACTATTGTCATGAATTACACTGATTACACTTTATATTATACACTATTTCAATTCAATTCAATTCTTTCGAACCTTAGGAATCTAAGATACACTTGGTAACGTCAAATTTACAAAAAAAAAAAAAATCTAAGCAGTGAAACATAGTAGTTTTAAATATCATTACATTCAAACAAAAAATAAATTAATTAAATCACATTCTATCAAAGCTAAGCTGTGAAACATAGTAGTTGTAAATATTATTACAATCAGACAAAAATTAAATTAATTAAATCACATTCTATCAAAGCGGCTGTAAAATGGCCTTGTCAGTAACGAGCAGCTGTAAAAGGGCATTGTCATTTGTATACAAATATATAAAATAATTAATTTCTAAATGTTATATTATCTATACTTATAATAAAACTGTAACGGGTCGAATTCTGTACATTGAAGATATTTTGAAAATTTTTTTTTGGGGCACTCCATAGTCGATACTGATGGCGAAACTGCATTTTTTTTCTTTCATGTCTGTCTGTCTGTCTGTCTGTCTGTCTTTCTTTATAGGGATCACGCATCACGCCGAAACTACTAATTCAATTCAGCTGAAACTTGGCATGATTTTAGTTTATACTAAGGACATTGCTATAGGCTACTTTTGATCCCCAAATTCTGATCGGTTTTCTTGCGGGAGGAGGTGAAAGTCAGTATGTGTATTTGGTTGTAACTCATGTTTGCGTTGTTTAATTTCATCAATTCTTTTTTTGTTAGAAAGAACACATTTTTTGTATTGTCCCGTCAAAATTTGAACAATATCGGTCTGTTGGTTCGGAAATTACACAAACATTAAATAATAACGACACGCGCGGCGCGTTCGGTACATACTAACTTTTAAGTATTCTGTGTCTCACAGACGATCTACAGAATATCTAGATTCTAGAAAGTGCCCACGTGATCGCGTCGCCTTGGATAACAAAATGATTGTCAAAAATATATTTTTCTGTGGAAAAACAAACATCATTCGGTTATAATCGACTTCAAACAAGGAGGATGTTCTCAATCGGGTTGCATGTTTTTTTATTTGGTTTTATTTTACGCGATAACTCCGCTAATTGTTAGTTGATTTTGATAATTCCTTTTTTGTTTGGTAGAAAATACTTCAGAGGTGATCTTAGATATCGAAAACAGGGAGGTAGTTTTTCAAATATCAACAAAATACTAAAATCAGCTTAGATTTATCTGTACGACATATGTAGTTATACCTTCTTATCAAATTTAGTCGAATGACAGAATTAAATTACCTACCTGTCATTGAAGTAGATTTTTGTATTTTGGAGAAATCATATCAGCATAATAATAAGTAGCAGCATAAACAACCCATTAAATGTTCCCACTGCTGGGCGTCGGGGCCGTCTCTCGCAAGGAGAGAGACAAGGCTATAATCCACCACGCTGGCCCAGTGTCGGTTGGTGGATGACATATGACTTAGAACTTAGATTATAGGTAGATTTAGGTTTCTTCACGGTGTTTTCCTTCACCGTTTTAATTACCGGCATTACGAGTATGACACTGAAAAGATAGTGGTGCGCGTGGTTTTGAACCCTGGGTCTCCGGATCGACAGTCGCCATTCTCCCGACTAGGTCAGCTGTAACTTACTAGACCAGCCGTAACTTATTAGAAAACGTATTATTTCAATCCAAATACTGTTTAAAATTTAAAGGTAGTGTTCAACAAGCTTCGGTGACCGAAGCAGACCGTTGTTAGGGTTCCGTACACAAAGGGTAAAAACGGGACCCTATTACTGAGACTTCGCTATCCGTCCGTCCGTCCGTCCGTCCGTCTGTCACCAGGCTGTATCTCAAGAACGGTGATAGCTAGACAGTTGAAATTTTCGCAGATGATGTATTTCTATTGCCGCTTTAATCATGGTGGAACGTATCAAGTGATCGGGTTGAAATTTGAAATAGAATTAGATTACAGTCTGGAGGATCACATAGGCTAAACTTGCCTATGTATAAGTACTCTATGTATTATGTAACAAACATCCAAACAGTGACATTCATAATATTTACAGGACAACGTTGGAACGGCTGAACATATTTGGATGGAATTCGAAATACACGTAGTGTGAACTCAGAAATAGCAAATCGGTTACTTATAGGTTACTGTGACGTAGGAAAGACTAAGCAAATTTGGTAGAAAATTGAAACAGAAATAACTCATACTCTGAAATAGCACATTTATGTATTTATTACCGATCAACCTGAAAAGAAGCATGGGCCCTAAGGAAACAAATATGTATTGACTATCACGTCAAAACGGCACAACGATATGGGTTGACATACGAAACACATATAGTTTAGAATCTAAAATTTCACATAGGCTAATAAGTCGTTCAAAATTTTACGCCGGCGAAGTCGCGGGTAACAGCTAGAAAACAGCTTGCGGATAAAAAGAAATAGGTAAAAAAATAGGTACCAGATCATGCACATTAGCTTCAGACTTTTCATAATGTATCCTATAAAAATCCTACAATCTTAACACTTGCGGCTATGTTCGATACTACGAACTTACTAAGTATGTTTGATTTTGTTTAAAAAAAGAAAAATAAAGATGATAAAATTAAATAATTTTTGTGTGGAAAAACAAATTCACTCAAACTCAAAGATTTTTCAATCACTACTTATCCAAATATTTGACTACGATACTTCCAATTAATGTATAAGTCAGTAACATCTGCTTACGCGAACGAAGTAGCGGGTTCAGCTAGTTATGTCATAAAAATGAAACAGAAATATCATGTCCGCAAGGTTGCCAATGTCACATTGTTATTTAAATTTGAATATTGCTTTTGCCACTTCTTTCTATCATTGATAAATAATTTGTCATCGTAATAAGCCTTGCTGATTAAGTACTTTTTAATTTCATTTTTAAATCTTCCTTCGTCAAGATTCACCACCTGCTCTGGAATTACATTATAATATCGCACACCATTCCTAATGAAAGAAATGTCAGTTTTATGAAGCCTGCATTTGGGATAGTTAAGCCTATGTTTGTAACGTGCGGAATCTGGCTTTTTCAGTTCACTCCGTAGGTGTTTTCTGGCATACATAATACACTCATAGATGTACAATGATGGTGTTGTCAGAATGTTTATGGTTTTAAACAGCTCTCTTAAAGATTTACGCGGCCCCAACATGTATATTGCCCGAATAGCTCTTTTCTGCAGCACGAAGATTGAATTTCTCTCTGCTGCCGATCCCCACAGTAGAATGCCATATGACATTACGCTATGAAAGTATCCGTAGTATACCAACCTAGCAGTTGCCACATCTGAAATCTTTCTTATCTGACGAATAGCGTGTGCTGCTGAGCTAAGCTTATCAGCCAGCTTATTAATATGTGGGCTCCATTGTAGCTTAGAATCTACAGGTATACCCAGAAACACTGTTGTTTCGACTGGTTCAATGTCTTCATCTTTTAATGTCAATTTTAGTTTGGGGTTTTGTACATTTGGAAGCGCAAACCTTATGCACTTTGTTTTAGAAGGATTTATTACTAAATTGTTTACATCAAACCAGTTACAAAGAATTTTTAATATTTTGTTTATTTCCATTAAGTCATAGACGCCCCTCTGTACCTTAAAAAGAAGAGAAGTGTCATCCGCAAATAAGACTATTTTAGCGTTCGATTGTTTCGTAATAGTGCTTGGAAGATCGTTTATGTAGACTAGGAACAGAAACGGGCCAAGAATGGATCCTTGGGGTACTCCGATGGATACAGGTGCTCCTTTCGATTTAGTTCCATCTACATCTTTTTTCGCCCGTGGGTACTCACAAGAACAACACATAGTTTAAATTTTCGAAACATTTTTTAATTGATAAAAATATATTTACACAGTTTACAAGTGTAATTTTTATGAGTAAATAACAAGCAAGAAAGTTTACCTGCCGGGAAGTGTTTTCTACTTAATCACTCAGTTACTTTTCAGTTTATCACAGTTCACATTTTTGACACAGTTTTTTGTTGCATTTTTCAAACATGGATGCTATCAAGGATTCAATTTCTGAATTAAGTCACGAATTTGCTGTGAAACTGGCTGAATTTGAGGAGAGGCAGCAGAAACTATCGGCTCCACAGGCCCCCAGTGACAGCCGACTTGCAGCAGAATTCTCAATATTCAAGACATTTACATTAAATTCTCTTCGAGCTCTTCAACAGCAAGTTCAGTTACTAGCACATCAATATGACAATCTAGAGATGAAGTCCAGATGTAAAATATTGCTGCTCCATGGTGTCCCGGAAACAAGTGGGGGAAGACACTGCTGCTGTGATCGTGGAACTTGTGACTAGAACCTTGAAATGTAATGTTTTTCAGGCTAAAGATATCACTCGCTGTCACAGAATGGGAAGGTCTTCATCCCCGGATCGCCCCAGGCCCATTCTATTCAAGCTCAGGGACACGGCCTTACGTGCCGAGTTATGGGCTGCAAAAAAGAATCTCAAGGGTTCTGGCATAACAATGTCTGAGTTTTTGACTAAAATCAGACATGATGCGTTCATGGCGGCAAGGCAGCGTTTCGGTGTGTTGAAGTGCTGGACTCGTGATGGCATTGTCATTGTATTGGGTCAGGATGGTGTTCGGCATCGCGTCAGCTGCTTGGCTGATCTGGAAAAGCTGGGTCCAGGATCGGGCCAACAGACGTCGCCGGCAGTTGTTGTTACGGCCTCTGAGGGCATTGATGCTGCGGCTAGCTCTGGACGCCTTGCGACTGCGGCTAAGTTGCTTGCATCTAATGACAGACCTTCGCGTCGAGTTCCAAAGCTCAAGATAAATAAGTAAGCTGAGTGGTCCATTATTGTTTGTAAGATTGGCATAAGTTTTAGCGTTATCACAATAGTCACAACAAATCAACTACCGTTTATTTGTTAATATCTTTTTTTTTTTTTCTCACTGTAAGACATTATTATTTCTAAACAGGTAGTTAAACAGTAATTGTTGCAAAATTTAAAATCATTTAGTAGGTAATTTTTGTAAACTATTTCTTCCTTCATTGTTGAAGTTGAAACATGATTAGTCGCATTGACATTTGTATGGATTTGACGTAACTTTTTTTTTTATTATTTAAGAATCACATATTTGCATGCATACAAGTTGGTCCAATGCGTTTGGCAAAATGCAATAATGAAAATACGCTTTGCTTTGCTGTTCTTGCCTTTGTTTTCCTTATTGTAAAAATACCGGCGGGTAATAGGTAGTGGCTATAACTTGTAAAATAAAGTGATAGATAGCCTGTAAATTTATAGTTAGTGATAATTTGTGTTATTTATTTTTTTTTTATTATTTTTTTTCTGATTTCTATTAGCATTATATATATATATATATTATTTTATTTAAGTTTATAACAAAGTATGTTGAATATTTTTCATGATAGTTCCAACGATAGTAACGACTTCATCTCTGTATCATCTTCCACGTCAAATAGCTCTAATGATAGTTTTGTTAGTATTCCTACACTTTCTGAATTATTGGAGAGCCAGTTCTCAGATGTTTCCCAAAATTTGAATCTTGTGCACATAAACGCTCAGAGTATCCCTGGTCATATATCTGATATGCAAGTTGCCCTTGATAGTAATAACATACATGGTGTCTTTGTTTCCGAAACCTGGCTTCAAGCTTCTCTACCTTCAGTTCCTTACAGTTTACCAGGTTTTAATCTTATCCGACATGACCGTGTTGGACGTGTTGGCGGGGGGTGTTGCTATTTATCTTCGTGACTATATTCCTTTCTCTATAATTAGCACATCCCCTCAACCTCCACCTGAGCATGTCGGTGAGCATTTATTTATAGAAATTGTCCTTTCTCATTCCAAGATTCTTCTTGGTGTTTATTATAGTAATAATTCTAAAAAATAACTATTTCTCTTCGTTTGAAAATATTCTACAGAATCTGACCCCATCGTACAATCATACTATAATCATGGGCGACTTCAATACTTGCATCTTAAAAAATGACAATCGTGCCTCTAAGTTTATTAATATTGTTAAATCTTGCAACATGCACATTCTACCTCTTGATGCCACTCACCATTTTCCACACTCCGCCCCTTCGCTTCTTGATCTCATATTAGTTTCCTCTCAGCAGCATGTTGCAAAGCACGGACAATTGTCAGCTGACTTCTCCTATCACGATCTTATTTATTTGTCTTATATAGTCCGACCTCCAAAGGCTAAACCTTCAGTTATTGTGCAGCGTAATTTTAGTGGTATTAATCATGAAAATCTAACTTGTGATGTTCGCCAAATGGATTGGTCGCGGGTAATGGATGCAGATACGATTGACACCAAGGTGTCAGCTTTCAACTCGATTTTGTTACAATTGTATGATTCACATGCGCCATTAAGGGCCATAAAAATTAAACACGCACCTGCGCCATGGCTTACTGATGAGATCAGACAATTGAAACACAAGAAAGCAGTGGCCAAAACGAAATATAAAACTCATCCAAATGATTTAAATAAGCTTAAATATATTGAATTACGTAATCGGTGTAATATGGTGTGTAGAGACGCTCAACGACGCTATATTTTCGAGTCTGTTCAAGATAAAGATCCAGCAAGAGTCTGGAAATTTCTTAGGTCGCTAGGAGTTGGCAAATCACGTCAAGATACAATCCCTCAAAATTTAGATTTAAATGCGTTAAACCAACATTTTTCTATGTCTCCTAATATGAAGGCAGCTTCTAAAGCTAGCACGTTAAATTATCTTTCCAATATTGCCACTCCGGACCTACCTCATTTTGATTTTCGTCAATTTACTGCTTGTGATGTTAGGAAGAGCATACTGTCAATATCCTCAAATGCTGTAGGGGTTGATTTAGTAAGTCGCAATATGATAACTCCTATCTTAGATCACTTGCTTCCTGTCCTATGCCACATTTTCAATTTTTCTATTACTTGTGGTATGTTTCCTTCCGTTTGGAAAGAAGCACAAATAATACCCCTTCCTAAAAAATCTAGTCCCTCATCTTTTTCCGACTATCGTCCCATTTCCATCCTACCCTTCTTATCTAAAGTTCTGGAACGCTTAATTCACAACCAGCTTAATCATTACTTGACCCGCAATGACTTTCTTAACCCTCTTCAATCTGGCTTTCGTCCAGGGCACAGTACGGTTACTGCACTTGTTAAGATCAGTGATGACATCCGTCAGGGTATGGACAATGGTCACTTAACCGTACTGGCGCTTTTGGACTTTAGTAATGCTTTTAATTCAGTAGATTTTGATATACTACTTGCTATACTTCGCTCTGCTAACATATCTCCGACAGTAATTGACTGGTTTCATAGTTACCTGTATGGGCGCCGGCAGAGGGTGCGCGTGGATGAGAATCACTCATCTTGGTGCGTTACATCTGCTGGTGTACCGCAGGGGGGCGTCCTATCTCCTTTACTTTTCGCCATTTTATTAATGCCATCTCGCATAATCTTTCGTCTTCTTACCACCTTTACGCCGATGATTTGCAACTATATTGTCAGGCTCCACTGGCATGGCTTCCGGAGGCTGTGAGAGCCATGAATGTGGACTTGCAACGTATACTGTGTTGGAGTACCTCGTATGGTCTTAAAGTCAATCCATTGAAGACGCAAGTCATTGTTTTAGGCAGTTCTCGCCTCATTGGGCAAATCGACTGGAACTCACTCCCACATGTAGTTTTTGATGGAGTATCGATTCCATACAGTCACACTGTAAAAAATTTGGGCATTTTGTTTGATCAAAATCTATCATGGGGTCCTCAAATTGCGGAAATAAGCCGCAAAATTTTTGCGTCTGGGGTACTCTTCGTAGGCTACGAAATTTTTGCCCACAACCACTAAAACTGCGCTTGCACAATCACTTTTACTTCCCATCCTGGATTACGCTGACGTCTGCTATTTGGACCTAACAGAAGAGTTACTGGATAAACTTGAGCGTCTTCAAAATTTTTGTATAAGGTTCATATTTGGCTTACGCAAATATGACCATGTGTCTGAATATCGCGCTAAACTCAAGTGGCTGCCCATCCGACGTCGCCGGGATGTCCACATACTTTCCCTTCTTTTTAACGTTCTATTTAATCCTTCTTCCCCTCGCTATCTACAAGAGCGATTTATTTTTCGAAGTTCCCTCCTGGCTAGACCCCTAAGATCGTCGGATTCCCTCATTTTGGATATTCCTCAGCACAGCACGTCTTTTTATTCTGGTTCCTTCACAGTCAAGGCTGTGAAGTTATGGAATGACTTGCCCCTTGAAATCAAACGTGCACCCTCTGTAGACGTATTCAAGCTTCGTGTCAAGGCATACTATCTAGAACTGTAGCTACTGTTCCATCTTTATTTGTATTTATTGTGTATGTATGTATATCTGTATCCGTATATATATATATAGTATACTTACTATGTATTTGTATGTATGTTTGTGTAATGTATATAACGAGTAGTATTTATGTAGGTATATAAGTGTTGCATAATATTATGTACATAAGTTTTGGTATTATAAGTGTTTGTAAGTGTGTGTAATTATGAATGTTTCTGTTAAACAAGTGTTTGCTGTAGATTGTTAAGTATGTGTTAGTTGTGTTTTTTCTTCCAATCTTTAAATAAGTTAAGGGCCACTTTTGTACAGCTTATATTCTTTTTCCGTACAAGGTTGCCTGGAAGAGATTGCTTTAAGCAATAAGGCCGCCAATTAAGAGTCTCACCCATTAGTTACTAAGTTAATGTTTCTGTTGTTTTTTATTTAATCTGTGTGGTCTTTTAATAAAGAGTTTATTATTATTATTCACGTATTTATTTATTTCCTTAGGTTAAAGTTTTTACAATATTTATATAAAACAACATAAAAACATTATAAAAACCTAAACCTAGTTTGCCGCCAGCAGCGGGGCAGGGCCCAAGCTACCGGTGGTTAGGGCTGCAGACTGAGGAACCTCCTGACGATGCGCGCTGTGTCGAGGATGACCGCCTTCTGCATCTGACCCTTAATCCAACCGTCTAGCGAAAGTCTCTTGAGATGTTGGTCGAGACTTTTCGCTATAAGGCCGTTTGCCGACACGACTATTGGGACTATGATCGTCGAATCAACATCCCACATGGCGGTAACCTCGTGAGCCAAGTCAAGGTACTTGCTAAGCTTGTCCTCAGCTTTCACGAGGTTCTCGTCATGTGGTATGGTGATATCGACGATCACAGCCCGGCGCTGAGACCGGTCTACCAGCACGATATCAGGCTTATTGGCGACAATAGTCCTGTCCGTGATGATAGAGCGGTCCCAGTAGAGCAACGCACGACCATTCTCGAGAACTGGCAGAGGTGCGTACTTATAGTACGGCACCTCGCACTCGACAAGGCCGTGTCGAAGAGCAAGTTGCTGGTGGATGATCCTGGCTACTAGGTTATGTCTGTGCAAGTACTCGCCGTTAGCAAGATGCGAACAACCGGAAATAATATGACGAAGAGATTCGCCTGGACGGCGGCATGCCCGACAAATGTCGACCGTACCGTCCTTCATTATATATTTCCGGTAGTTGTTCGTCTTGATAACCTCGTCAGCAATTGCACAGGCAAAACCCTCGGTTTCTCCGAAGAGGTCCCCGAAGCGCAGCCAGTTCACCGACGCGAGCAGATTCACATCGGGTCCCGTTAGGGCCCGATAGAACCGCCCGTGCAGCTCCTTGCTCTTCCATACTTCCTTGCGATCATCAGTGCTGAGCACCGATGGTTTGCGCCAGTTCTCGTTTGCCATTGAAAGAGGCGTGAAGCTTCTGTCAACTGCCACAACATCGCGATGCATCCCGGACTCGCTGTTGCGGAAATAATCCCTGAGACTGCATACCTCGCGGTTGTGAAGGTTCTTGGCATTTAAAAGCCTCGACCTCCCCATTTCCGCGGGATATACAGTCTCACAACAGACGAGCGCGGGTGTAGCATTCGATGTGTTGTGAGCAGTTGACGGACCTTTCTGTCCAGGGCGTCGAGTTCAGTCTGAGTCCATCTCAGTATGCCAAAGGAGTATATCAGCAGAGGCATTACCCAACCGTTGAAGGCTCGCACCTTGTTACCGCCTGACAGAAGACTTTTGAGTACTTTTGTCAGCCGGCACAAGAAGCGCTCCTTCACCGATTTCTTAATGTCATCTGCTGATATACCCAAAGACTGTGACATACCGAGATATTTGTAGGTCTCGTCTTCGGAGAGAGATCTGAGAGTTATAGTCTCGGAAAGTTGTAAATTCTCTGAATTTACTACTTTCCCTCGCTGTACATGCATGACCGCACACTTGTCACACCGAACTCCATCTTGATGGCGTTACTAAAACCTCCGTGGTTTTTAATAGCTCCAACAAGTCTTGGCGTTTCGGTGCAAAAGTTTGAGGTCGTCCATGTACAACAAATGAGATATAACCTCACCTCCTCTACGAAGACGATAACCTAACTCTGAATCCTTCAACAAAGTGCTGAGAGGATTCAGACTTAGGCAGAACCACAGGGAACTTAGACTGTCACCCTGAAAAATGCCTCTTTCAATCTTTATCAAGTCCTCCGAATCAAATGAGCTGTCTACACTACCTGGTTGACGAAGGACTGTGACCCACTGTCCCATGCATTTGCTTAGAAAAGATTTTAGAGTTGGATTTATTTTGTATAACTCTAAAATCCTTTCCAGCCATGAATGGGGCACCGCATCATAGGCCTTCTTGTAGTCAATCCAAGCAGTGGAGAGAGCTCCTTTGTTTCGTTTGACTTGCTGGCAAATGGTCGTATCAAGCGCGTTAATTTTGCTCTCAAAATGGATGTAAGCAGCTTATAGATGGTAGCTAAGCAAGTAATGGGTCTGTAGTTCTTCGGTTCCGTGGTACTACCAGACTTATGGAGCAGGAAGGTGACTCCGGTGGTCATGAAACTGGGAAGAGAACCCGTCTCGAGGGCTTCTTGAAATTGTGTTGCCAAACATTCATGTGAGCATCGAAACCACTTTATCCAGAAGTTGTGCAATCCGTCCGGCCCAGGACTTTTCCAGTTCTGAGTCGTCCGGATAGCACAACTAACGTCTACGGAGTCTATTGTTATAGACTCCATGGGTTCGATAGACTCACATGCACGTTCGATAACACGCATCCAAGCTCCTCCGTGTGCTCTACAGGCACCGACCAGATGCTGCGCCAGAAGTTTTTCATAGCGCTGGCATCCGGTAGCCGCCCGTCGTTCACACGTTGACCAGTTCCTTCCCAGTTTCGGTACACCTTCCTTTGATCACTCTGAAAGTCGCGATTTTGTCGATATCGATCCACACGCGCTCTGTAGCGGGCGAATACGGTTTGCCCACGCATAAACTTTCTGCTTCAGGTAGTCAATACGTTCTGTAGCATTGGCAAGATAGTGCTGGGGACGGATACCAGTCCCAGCGAACGCCTGTGCTACGAAACGCATGACTCGGGGACGACTGTTCCCCTGACTGAAGCAGATTAGCTTTGCAATAAGAGTCCTGAATTTGCTGATACGCCGTTCTATTCGTACTTGCCATTCGGGTACATTCCCAGCGGTTCGCGTTGTACGGTCAGTGTCTGGGAACTTGACACGTGCAACGCGACACGCCGCGATAGCACCACAGTATAGAATAGAATGGGTATCAGTCAAATCTTTGCTAGCTACCAGGTAGGGTACTAGCAAAGTATTCAGGGCTCCCATCAAAGCCAAATTCCGTTTATGGGTGGGCAAACGCGGTAAGCGCGGCCTAGAGTTGGCTGTGGATCCATATCGCAAGATCGCGTCTTCCAGCACTCCTCAGTTGCTCTAATACCTGGTCAGATACATTACTACTCGCCGAGTCTTCTTCCTCGATGACGGGGTCGACCGGGGCCGCAAGTATCGCCACTGACGTCGGCACTGAGGTCAGTGTCAGGGTCGATGACGCGGCGGGCGGATCCCGGATCGAGGTAGAAGCTGGGCGAGTACGTTGTTCCTCCAGGCGTAGTTGATCAAGTGCCGAGGCATCCAGCAACTTACATCTCTGGATAGCGCGAACCTGATCAGATAGCCGTTGTGCGGAAACGGTGACAGATGGTTCAAGGGCCTGAAACAGAGACAACATTCTGGCACAGTACGCGGTCAGGTTGGTTCCTCCTTCTGTAGCCCTGAAATAGGCGCGCATGCAGTTCTCGTTCATTTGTCGAGTCCATCGCATGCGACGCACTACACCACCGGTAGCGAGGGCCGGGCGCGAGGCAGATTGCCTCACAGGCCCCAAGCGTGCCGGCAGCGGCGGACGACCACGACGTCCAGGTCTTGTGGGCGGCGGGGTCCGCGCCGTGTCGTCGTCACTCGTCGAAGTAGTAGTGCCGCGGGAGTCAAATAAACTTCGTCCTCCGACGACGAACTCGGTGGTGACGCGACACGGGCTGGTGACAGTCGTGCGTTGTTAGTCTCCGCATTTCCTTCCTTTTGATCGCGTAATCATTGTTTCATTACCATTTTCGTTTGATTTCTCGGTTTATTTACATTAATTTGAAGGCTCTTGCTTGTCATAAAGTTGTCATAATGCATGTTGTTGGTTATTTATTCAATGCAGGCTGTACTGGATTACTTTTGATATTTTAACTTATTTGCTTAATTTTTCTTTCTATTGCGTAATAAATAATCCATAAAAACTGTAAAAATATCGGCGAAAATGAATAAAATAACACAGCGATAAAAAGGAACGTCAATTCGTGACGGCGGTTTTTGACTTATCTACTATCTGTATACGCTCTGATAGGTAGGAACCAATAAGATCCAAGGAAGAACCCGTAACTCCATAGAACGTCAATTTGTTCAGGAGAGTCTTGTGACGGACACAGTCAAACGCCTTGGATAGATCACAAAACACACCAATTACGTCGTGACGATCCTCCCATGCCTCCAAAATATAATTGTTCAACAACATTGCTGCATCAGTAGTTGATCTACCTTTGGTGAAACCGAACTGATGATTATGTAATAATTTATTTGTGTTGAAATATGAAACAAGTTGGTTTAGCATGATTTTTTCCAAAATTTTACTAATGCAAGGTAGTATCGTAACAGGCCTGTAATTACCAGGATCAGTTTTATCACCAGCTTTAAACAATGGTACTGTCCTACCAAGTTTCATTAAGCTTGGAAACGTACCTTTTATAATGGAAGAATAAAATAATGTAGCAAGATAAGGGGCAATTTTGTCAATAACGCTTTGAATAACTTTAACGGATAATCCCCAGAAGTCTTCCGTTTTTTTTTACTTTAATTTCTTTAAAGGTCTTCAAAAGTGTGTGTGGTGTAATTTCACGAAAAGAAAAAGTAGCTGTGGGAGCGTCTACATTACTTTTTAACACGTCTTCTGCCAGCGATAGTGTACAAGCTAGATGCTTAGTTGTCGAATATGGTATGTCAGCAAAATAGGTTTCAAATGTGTCAGAAATTTGCATTTTATCTGTTATTACTTTACCACCTATCATCAATTTAGAGCAATTTTCTTGTTTTTGAGATCTACCCGTCTCTTTGTTTATGATGTTCCAAGTAGATTTCACAATATTGGCAGAATTATGGAGCTTATTTCTGATAAAGATGGCTTTGGCATGAGCACACGCCTTTTTAAAAATGCTTGAATAACGCTGTGTATAGTTTTTAGTAGCCACATCTGAACATAATGCCTTTAACTCATATAGACTATATAAAATATTTCGACTAATAAACAATCCAGGAGTAGCCCACTCGGCAAATTTGGGTTTGCTGTTAACATTAACTTCTTTGGTTTTAAATATAGAATTGTATTCATTTTGGAACATTTTAAAAAAGTCGTTATAACTACAGTCAGGATTAGTAAATATGATGTCAGAATTAAAATTTAAGAAATATTTGTCAATTGCGATTTTTAACAAATCTATGCGATCCTGTGTAATAGGCCTTGTCATCAGTTTTACTTCATTTTTTTGTATGTGAGTAGGTAAGGTAATACTTAGTCCTCTGTGGTCCGATCTTAAGCGATCTAGGATTTTGCTCTCTTGGTATTTACAGTTGACGTAAATATTATCAATACATGTTGCAGATGTTGATCTTTGTTGTGGCAACTCTTGTCGGCCCAACGAATACCTCCACCAGATTAAAGGACTGACATAGCGACTTCATTGCATTCTTAAAAGTGGAATCCTTTAGCAAATCAATATTAAAGTCCCCGCACATCACCATCGGCTTCCATTTGTCAGTGATACGACAAATAACTTCCTCCAGAACAGTTAAGAATCTTTCAAAGACAGCGCTTGGCGGTTTGTATACACACAAAATTACATGACTGTCCAGCTCTACACAAGCTACTTCACAGTGACATTCTTCGCTTAATTTTTCTATATCTTTCCGTGTTTTATATTTAATGGACTGTTTTACAAAAATCATGCATCCTCCTCCAATACGTTTGGTTCTGTAAAAAATGCTACCTATTATATAGTTATGAAGACTGAAATTTAAGGTTGATTTAGACAGCCAAGTCTCCGTGATGCACAGAATATCATGATTAGCGCTTTCCAAATACATTTCTAATTCTAACAATTTTCCAGATAATCTATTTATATTTTGATACAATATACTTATATCAATTAGATTCTTATTGCTACTCGTATTTTTATTGCAAGGAAGGGCTTGGGCATGTTTACGTTTTGACGTAACATAACAAGTCCTTCCTGTTGTCATCAGTGTTAGTTTAAACGATGGTTGTCCTGTTCTTTAGTTAATGTAATAACTACATTATCCCCATCTACACTATACCTATTCAAATCATTCAACAGGGCCAAAAAGATAAGTTTTGCTAGCTTTGTTTTTTTATACCCACTCAAGGGTCGCACAGTGTAAATAATATCGTTCGATTTATTGTTTAAGTCAAAGAAAAGAAATTCACGAGATTTGTTGGAGACGAGGTTGTGTAGAACTATATTAAGGTTATGTATTCTCATCTTTTGAGCCCAGTCCATCGCATCTAGATAAGGAAATGTACACACAACGATTTTGTTTAAAGACCCTTTCTTATGAAATTCAATAAGCGATTCGATGCAGTTTATAAGGACTTTTTTTGTTACACCATAAGTCTCTCTCATCATTATTACCACATTAGCTTTTTGTTTAAAATCGCTGGCTACAATTTTTTCAATCAAAGTTTGAAATTTTACATTTGGCATACAATTGTTAATTACTTTTTGATTTATAAAGTTGTTGAAAGTTTTTCCAATTCCAAGACCAATGCTATCGCAAAAAATTTCCACGTTCCCTTCTTCATTTTTTTGTTTCTTCTGTGGACAGAGTATATCTATTTGTGTGGAATCAATTTGAATGTTATAATTCACTTTGGCTGCCAATGTTTCGTTCAGCAATGAATTACGTCTAGAAGTGATAGCCGCAGACAGTGTATCTCCAGATGGTATATTGGACACTAATATTGAATTAGTGTTAGAAATGGAATCTCTTCGCTTTTTTGGGCTTAAACCCACCAGTGTATTTATTGCCGAGATCAGTTCTGTGATTTCTCTTTGGGCTAAATTATATTTGCATTGAATTTCTTTTAGATCGTCTTCTAGTCTCTTTATTTTATCTAAGTTGTCATTAAAATCCTCTTGGTAGTTTACTATTGTGTTTTCGTGATATCTTATTATGTTTCTCATGTTCATTTTCTCCTTGATTGTCATTGTATTTCTGAAGTTACTGAATTTTATGTTTTTCTTACACTTTACTATTGTTCTTTTTGCTTTCAAATATATTTTTAATTTATTTTTTACTCATATATTCATTACATTTATCCTTTTTCAGTACGACAGAGTCGTCTTTCTCTGTAGTAAGATCTATAGTATCTATCGCGTTACAAGCACGTTCATGTTTAGTGATCGATTTGTCAAATAGATTTAGAATGCTTTGACATTCTTTATTATTTATCTGCATGTTAAGGGTATTTATGATTGCTTCAGCTTTTTTAAGCTTATTTTGGAGATTATTAGCTTTTAAATGAGCTTCGTCACATTCAATTCGACAATTTTTGTGAATAGTCATCAATTCTAGTAAATCATCATATTTATTATTACACTGATTATAGTAACAACGAACTACAAGAACTTTTATATTATGTTACTTGCTGCTAATCCTTCATTGGCGAGTCCGACTCGCACTTGACCACTTTTTATTTGGATTACTATTATAATTATTTTTTTGTAGGGGACTCTGTTCTGAGTCCGTCTGGGGGAAGTACCACACCTTTGCCAGTTATTTTACCGCCAAGCAGTAATGTGCAAACATTACTGTGTTTTAGTAGGCAACATTTCTAGTGACAGGGCATAGAGATAAAACACTTTATACCTTTGGGTAACGAGCGCAGTGCAGTGCTAGGTGATGATTTGGACTCTTCATGCTCCAATAGTTGCGTGTTACTGTGATGTTATTGGTCGGCACTAGGCATGCTGCTTACCATCAGGCACCCGTTTTTCTCGTCTCGTCACTCTTTATGATAAAAAAAACTCTTTTCTTTTTTTCGGTCGGGTTTAGCAGACTTAATACTGGGAAGCACATGCACATCAGTCGTGGGTACATGATCCCGTTAGATTTAAATTTGCTCGTTAAATCTAAGTTAGATTTAAGTGTGCTCGCACCGTTGGGATGGATCGGCTAAGTATCAGCTGGAGGCTCTGGAATCGATCGAGAGACGTGCCAAAGGGCTCATAGGCAATGAGCATTCTCGTGCGAAAAAGACTGCAAAGTCTCGAACATCGCTGGAAAATTGCTTATTATACTTACCGCTTATCGGTTTTTTATCGGATACACTTCGGAGAGTGTGCCAATGACTTGTACGATCTAATACCACCTTGCTCTTTTTTCTATCGGAATGCTAAGGCTCGAAAAAGCGACATCGTTTCATGGTTGATGTTCCAAAGACACAAAAGAAGAGATATGACTCTACTTTTGTGATAAGAACGTCAAGGCTGTGGAATACGTTGCCTGAGAGGGGTTTTCCCGATAGTTACAATCTTTGTGTCTTCAAATCGAGAGTGAATCGATTTCTTCTAGGTAAGCACGCTTCATCGTAGACCGCATCATCGTTTAACATCAGGCAAGATGGCAGTCAAGTGTGAGCCTGTGAGAGGTAAAAAAAAATATCGAAACGTTATATGAAATACAAAACACAAAAAAATATTGATTTTGAGTCGACAACATATGTCCACAAAATTCGGATTATGGAGAAATTCGTTAAGTTCTGATGGCACTCACAAACCAACCGCTGCGCTGTCGCCATCTTTGGTGTGAAGCACGTTTCGTTCCATCAATCAACACATTGCGTGCGTTCGTCGCGCCAAAAAAGTATCCAGTCTTGCCGTCAAAAGTCTTGCCGCCGGACCGGAATTTTATTAGTAGGTACTTATATTTAGTACCAGCATTGCACCCGTGCGAAGCCGGGGCGGGTCGCAAGTATCTTTATAACTTTGTGTTTGTGAAACAAAAGAATAAATAGACGAACAATATTTTTTATTAATCTGACGGACTAATTAGTTTTTTAATCACCATGATTATTGAGCTTCAAACTTAGCCATTCTGCGATGTAATTTATTTGTTTACAGTTTATGGTGCAGCTGTTTCCACCAATGAAACAGACGACCGTAGTTCGATTGGGGCAACAATTTTGACTTCGGTTAGTACAAAAACTATTTTTTCAACATACTTGCTTATAGTGTTTCTAATTTAACCGCAATCATGCATATAATGACACCTATAATGAAACTGTGACTTTTCATCACTATTACTCACTAGTGAGTTATAGAGCATTTTTTATTGGTAAATTGCTTTGTTCTTGAAAGTTTCGATACAAAAAGGGTCATATTCAATAGAACAGTAATTAATAAAGTTAATGTAGCTATTGCTTGTTCACTTTATGCAACTTCGTATACAAATAGATAAATTCAGCTTGTACGTGTTTAAAAATAATACTTTCACTCAAATATTAACCTTTATTTTGTTTGTGATAAAGCACACTTTAAATTCTATCTTTTGTACGTGGATAAAAAGCTATCCGCAGAGAGACAAAAAAAAATGTGTGCGTTTAAGAGACTGCACGGCAGAAGTGAAAACTAAAATAAAAAATACTTAACTATTTAAAGACCACTAAATAATTTTAATAATTTACTATTTAGAAATTGAAAATTAGAATATACCTAGTAAGCACAGCAACACGAGAATAGCATGTGGCTAAATGACAAGTGTATTCATGGCCAAGAAAAATTAAAAAAAAAATTACGCGGGGCGGAAATATCGTTTGACTAGGTAGCAAATTGTTTGATATCTGCAAAATTTTTAAAGGTATTTCGCTAACAATGGATAAATATGTAGTGATTATTGTATATGTTATATGTGTAAGTGCTGTGATAAAATAGTAATACTAGTATATTACAACAAAAACTTTTTTGCAATGGATGTGAAATGCAAATTGAATATTTCGTTACAAGTTCAATTAATGTGGCAAGTACCTAGAAGTTAATGTCGCGATAAAAATATATTTCGGCGAAAGTGGTACTAAGAGAGTCAGGATGGATGGTACTGGTGTTGGTCCTCTTCAGTAAACATTGTGGGCTTCGATGTGGTTCACGAACAAGAACAAATGCGTAGGAGCTTTACAAGTTAACACAAAGTAGGTACTACTCGATTAGACACGTGGTACAATTTTTCTTATTAGAAAGTTCTTATCAACGAGACGTGAGACAGTTCCCGAACTACATGGTCACACGACGGCTATCGGAGGAGGAATGTACTCCCGTTCGAAATGTCTTCAAGCAGCCTCGCACGACGTAATAATCCGGACTCTGCCGAAGCGATGACAGCACACCGCTTGCGCCTCGTATTGAAATCCAATACTGTTCTGAATGACCTCTTGACACGGCCATCCTGCTGGACACACGTCTCTGTGTGTTTATCTGGAACAATATTCCACGCACAGTATCACATAGCTCGGCCACTCCTGGCCTTTCGTCAAATCAATTGACAGAAACCAGAAACTCAACAAAACTCTATCTATAACTGACTTCACAAAAGAGGAGGAGGCTCTTAATACATTTTCATGACGCTTCGATAACAAATCAACATCAACAAACAAAAGAATTAGGAAAATTAAATACACGACTGACTTGATAACCAAAATATGTACTCACTAGAGTCACATAGATCACAGCTGAATCAAAACATGTGCTTGAGCTCTACATAATCTCTGGTCCATGCGCATCCCTCCAGGATCGCCGAGTCACCACCGGACTCACAATGGTTTCCCTTGAAACCCATCCAAACCTCCGCCAGAGTTGACTGCCCACCGCGTACTCACGGACTACTAAACAGTAGACGCCGATTTCTACTGAGCTACGGCTACACGACAACCTCTGCTACGGTCCGACCATTATGCAAACTCAACGCACTATTCTCATCTCTAACCATCGTTACTTTCCTTTACTACAATCTCGTCAGTTATACTTTGATTCTCCGGCATCTTTCTCAACTTATCGTGTGCATACTTTTAGGCACGATTACAAATATTAAGCGTCTTTAATAGTGGTCTCCACAAAGAACCTCTGCAACTCTATGACCACAAAGGGACTTTCATAATTCTGATCAAATTTTGTTTGATTACGTTTCTCATTCATAATCAAAACAAAGTCACCAACAGAGAATTGATTTACGTGCGCCTTTGTTTGAACAAACTTACGCGTTTCATAAGTGGCGGCATGCTCTATGTGTCAGGCATCATCTCACACCACATTTATGTCAATCTCGAACTCTAGGTTGTGAGCGGATAAATGAAACGGGCTGTATTACCTTATCAATAAACAGTTCTTTTGTCACACATTGATTGTACAGTTAAAAATAACAAGTTGACGTTGACTAAGGAGTCTTGATATGAACGATCTTTTGTTTCTACCGTAGTTAACATTAACTTTAACAATAACCCTGTTATGCTCAAAATGTCATCAAATTTCTAAGATTTTAGCCGAAATGAATGACTGATTCATGTCGTTGTTCACGACTGACAATCTGATCGCTCCAGGTAATATTGGTAAGCACTAAGTACGACTGTTACGTTGCATCTACGATAGAGACCTTTGCGAATATCGTAAGTTCTGTTGTTCAGTCATCATTTAATTGTCCACTAGTTAGATCAGTAATGAGCTTAGACATTTCAAAGTCGCGCTACTTTTCAGCAAGTAACCAATTACAAATTAGTTCAGCTAAGTTTGACTATTTTCTTAAATTCTGCTTTAAACTCAGATCCGATATACGGGGATGATTTCGCGACAAGAAATCTACGCGTGCCATGTCTTTTATCATTATTGTTTAAAGACACTAAGCTACCACCTGTGGACTCGCGGTATCAAATCAATCTTTTACGGTTTCAATTAATTGCAATCAGTTAAATTAAAATCTGCTTGACGAATATTACATTCACATGTCGTCACGCGAATTCACGTCATCCCGCTCATAAAATAGTCCAAATAATGGGTTAACTGAGATATAACCAAAGATTTTGTTCTTTGGAAACTAAGGTGTCAATTAATTTTAAATTATTTTAGTTATCTAGGTATCGTAACCAGATAGTCCGTTACCGTGTGCCAACCGGGACTAGATGTAAATTGCAATTATTGTCTACATTGTCTGTCATGGAACAAAATGTGTCGCGGTAATGCTAATACTAAAATCCATGAGATAATCTTTACACAGCCTATTATCATATCACTTCGCAAATTGGCATCAGGCAAAACATGCAACCAAATTTCAATTAAATTATTATCCTTCTCAACAACACTTAAAATCTGCATTTTACTGTATAGGGACACTTGGCTGACTAGCCCCTGTAAGCCATATTTTGCTCGCATTTACGACAACATTTTTTTTCACACACTCTCTTTAATAAGATAACATTCAGCACCAGACTCAAATTGAAAACGACTGACCTGATTAAAACGGTCCTGTTGGGGATCGACAATGCACATGACAACCCATCGCTCGCTATGTTGTACGCGCGATGTCTCGATGCTGCTGCGTCCCACTGGGCAGCGAGTGAAGATGTGTCCTTGGTTTTCACCTTTGTAGCAAACGGTCGAGCTTGTGGTTGCAACTTGCTGATGAGGGTCATGTCTCGAAGGTTAAACGCGCTGTCTGTTAGTCGGTTTTCCTTTCGCCTGCTACTTGCGTAAAAAATTAGCTAGCTTGTCTCCAATTTTCGCACAGTGAAAACATTTAATTGTTGACAACCGAGATGTCTTCACACACTTGACTTTTCTGGTCCGGTACTTGACTCAAGGTTCAAGTAGGTAACAGCTTGTAGTTCTTGTTGCAGTCATTGGCGATTATTTATTTCAGGTGAATAACTATGCTCTGTAATCTCGAGTCGAACTGTGAAATATGTGCGACCCTTGATGTCACTATAATTTTCACTGTGGTTAGATCCTTCCAGCGCAGCGGTTTGATAACAGCAACATAACAAGACTGCCGCAAGTCGCTAAAGATGCGCTCTCTTATGATTTGTCGTTGTTTAATTTCAATAGGGCACCGGCGGGCGTTTCTGTGTTTACGAATCTTGCAGTAAACAACTCTTTAAATTATGACCACGTCACACCTGGATATGAAACTGACGATAGCCACGCTGATACTGCTACCATAAGCACCTCACTGAGTATCACGATCAGTTCCTCACCATCATCAACAAAGATCTGATATTGCACACCACGTCCGTGCATCCATGTCGCTCTTCTCGGGGTCTCATTCGATTATTTTGAATTTTGCCTTTTTAATAGTAAACACCATTTGTCTTCACTCCCGTCGTTATCTCTTCGTAGTGCGCTTCTCTTTGTCTTGCTCGTATCCCACTTCTGATTTCGGCGAAAGTGGTACTAAGAGAGTCAGGATGGATGGTACTGGTGTTGGTCCTCTTCAGTAAACATTGTGGGCTTCGATGTGGTTCACGAACAAGAACAAATGCGTAGGAGCTTTACAAGTTAACACAAAGTAGGTACTACTCGATTAGACACGTGGTACAATTTTTCTTATTAGAAAGTTCTTATCAACGAGACGTGAGACAGTTCCCGAACTACATGGTCACACGACGGCTATCGGAGGAGGAATGTACTCCCGTTCGAAATGTCTTCAAGCAGCCTCGCACGACGTAATAATCCGGACTCTGCCGAAGCGATGACAGCACACCGCTTGCGCCTCGTATTGAAATCCAATACTGTTCTGAATGACCTCTTGACATATATAAAAATAATAAACACAGTTACACAAGGACTATATTATCTTTATCGCTCTGACTCGCTTGTTCACTGTATTTTGTTTTTCGCTCTAGCATCCCGAGTTTACCCGAAAAGCTATCATCATACCCGAGCGTGACGGTTTATTTTAATTCACAGCCCACGAAAATTTGTCTAGACGCGCTCAAAAAAAGTTTTCACTTCAAAAAAAGAAACCAAATTTTTTAAGTCTGCCATTGTAAGTTGCGCGCGCATTTTTTGACAATTAATTATTTTTCCCGACATAAAGCAACATTTTTAACAACCCGTTTTCATTGTTGAAATGATTACTCTATTCATTTATTCTCAAGTGTGTTGAAAAATGTCGTATCCTCGCCAAGGCTCGGGTCTCAATAGCGCCTCAGCGGTAATCACCAACTTTACACACTTGTGCCATAATCTACTATAACATAAAACGTATATAATATCGCACTAATAATACAATAGTGTTGTAACTCAAAATACGTCGAAATTGACATAACATTATAATCTTACGTAAAATTTAATTCCCCATAAGTCATTAAAACAGTCGCAAAAATACTGCAAAAAATGAATAAGAGATGGCGCTATAAGACATTATTAATGACTGACTGGTTGCCTACCTCCCGCCGGCAATATTGCGTCATCTTCAGTTGCGACCAACAGTGATCGAGGAAGCACGCTCTGCTTGGCGCAATATTTCGAGTTGCAACGTTGTTACTGAATCAGGTATGTAAAATGAATATTTCTATTTTGAATTAATACACTGTTGTTGATTTAGGCGTAAACATGACTGTGTTATTATTCGATTTATTACACTATTACTGATTTACACAAGCAATATTGAAAATAATATTTTACTTGTAACACTATTGTTGATTCAGTGAGTAATTTTGATATGATACAGTTTTGTTGAATCAAAACTTTAAGTCATTTTTGTATAGTTTATTAATAAATTAGCCGTAATTACCTATTTGTGAATTACAGTATTATTTAAACTCAATCGAATGTTTGGCAGTGTTATGAGAAAATACCTACTAAGTATTATAAATACATAAATTTCGAGTTACTACAGTCTTTGTGACAGACACGCATCAAGTAAGAGTATACTGTATTGGACTGAAAAAAATATTAATAATAATTATCTTTGTAGGTTCACTATGCATCGTGGACGTTTATACTTGTTGGTATGGCAACAAATACTACGAGTTGAAATTCATCACCGACATTATTATCATCAGTGAGTTCAATCAATCAATCTACTACTCAGAGAGAAGGCAACGACGTAACGAAAGAACAATCGACGCTTTCGGTGCCATCATCATCTACGATTCATGGTTATGGTTAATTATGTTAATCCGATAACTGAATGCAATCAAATGAAATATTACAATTCACTCCTTTATTCAGATCAGACTTCTCAGATTCCTCAAACAATTTAAAACAACAAGGCTCCTGGTGATGCAATTACGACTGCGCTTCTGAGAGCGGGTGGCAAACCGGTACTTAAAGCCTTCCAGAAGTTGTCAGACTCCGTCATACTTGACAGTAATACGCCAGAAGCGTGGAGCAGAAGTGTGGTGGTGCTCTTTTTCAAAAAAGGTGACAACACTTTCTTATAAGAGGTGTTCGAGGGTAATCACGAATCGTCTCGCATGTCGGTTTGATGACTTCCAGTCCCCCCCGAACAAGCTGGTTTCCGTAAAGACTACAGTGCCATAGACCCAACCATATGCTTCGGCAGATTATACAGAAAACCGAGGAGTATAATCGGCCACTATATAAAGCGTATGTGGACAATAAGAAAGACTTCGATTCCATCAAGACCTGGACAGTGCTTCAGTCTCCCCAACGATGCTGCATCGTCTATCGCTATATTGAAGTGTTGAAGTATATGTAGTCGCTGGAGGACCTCAGTAGAGTATTCCAACAGGTAGGTCTGAGGATGAATATCACGCCCCACCTGTACCGATTATTGTTGGGAATACCACACTTGTTGGGAAATCACAAGTTGTTGACGAATATGTCTACCTGTGTCAAAAGATCCAATCAGATAGATCCAACTTCGACAAAGAGGTACAGGGAAGGAGCTAACTGGGATGGGCAGCGTTAGGGAAAATTCGGCACATCTTTGAGTCCAAAACACCCCAATGCCTAAAGACGAAAGCTTTAATTAGTGCGTGTTGCCAGTGATGGCTTATGGAATTGAGACATGGTCCTTAAAGCTCTCCTTCAAGTAGTTCTTCGTCAAGTTGCTCTTCATCAAGTAGTTCCGATGAAGGAATTCTGGATAATTTTAGTCCTGTTGCTGGAACCAGTGGGTTGTAATATTTAATTCAGTAGAATTAAATATTTCGTCGGTAAACCAAAACTATACTACTAGGGCAGGAAGAGGGTACCTACGTAACGTCGAATTCTGGAAACAACAGGTAGGGAAACAAATACCTGAATACTGGCAAAGCGTATGTGAATCGGCAGACAAAAAACAAGTACCAGCAAGAAAAATGTTTCGATATGTGGTGTTTTGGTATTTATATTTTTTGTTTAAATGTCTAATTTCATGAGCAATACAAATATTTTTGTGTAATTACATAAGCAATTGTTAGAATAAATGTAAAAATAATTAAGTATTTTGTTTTGGAAGGTTTATTTTGGAGATCAAGTAGAAGAACTAAGTAAATTTTGAACAATAAAATGTGTACTTTACCACTTATTTTGTGGTTTGTATTGGAAATTATTGTTTTTGTTAAAGGTTTAATTTTTTAAATGTTAAACTCCTTTTTAGTATGTGTAGGCAAGGTGTGGTTATGTCCAACTATTAAATGTCTATTATAAACACTAATAAAAATGATCTGGTTTTAATTAAACAAAGGTCCTACCTTTATACAAAATTGCAAGAATCAGTTTTGTTGTTATTTATTTTGTTGTAAGTACAAAAAATTACCTAAAATCGCTGAGAAAATTCAAAATTCAAACTGTCGTAACACAAAATATTTCATCAATAACGATGTAAATAAAAATAATATTTTATTTTGTAAACAGTTTTTGTAGTAATAATGTCTTAACTCAAAATTCCTAAATAACTTCACTATTGTAATATATTTTTAATGCTAGCTAAAATATTATATCTTTAATTTCATTTTAAAATCTAATAAAGCTTTTATTTCATTTGTATCTTTAATAGGAATTGAGTAATGCGTTTTTCGTTGATTCTGAAAAATGATCGATTTTGAGTTACCACACTATTGTATTATTAGTGCGATATGTATCTTAAAATTATAAAAAATCGCCAGATTACAATCTAACGACGTACTATTTATTTATTTGCGTTGTATTGTAATTTTGGGCTCGTGGTGATACCAATTTCGCGGTGACATTTACAAAAGTACATTTGTATGACGATTAGGTATTCTTCTGTTTGGGTGTGATGTTCTATATATATATATATATATATATATATCGGAAATACGTATCTAAAAGTATATAAGTATGCATTATATCAACTGTCTGGGTATATATCCTATAATAGAGGATTTGCTCCGTTTAAACTGAACTGACAGTATTGTTTTTAAGCTTTCGCGATTCGAACACATAATGTATATTACACACTACACAGGAGTTAACCACGATGAACATTATTATTTACTCGTAATTACCTCGACGTTTTGACAGTCATTCTCAGTCAGTCGACACATTACATTGTTTATATGAGCAGCGAACAAGCGCGAGCACGCACTTTAATCTTAAGTCGGACTGGACTGAATATAGCATACGCGAGCTACCAGTTAAGTAATTTAAAATTAAAAATTATTTTCAATGCTGTTTCTATAGTATATACATATAGTAGAATATAGTAAAACTATGTGCCGGCGACGTCGCCCACATTTTTGGGGATTAAAAGTAGCCGGTGTGCTAGTCTAGATTAAAATTTATCTGTGTTCCGAATCTCAGACTTATCCGTTAGGTTACAGCGTGATTGAGCAGAAATATTAAATAATCTACATTTTATCAGTAGGATGACACACCATACCCTCATAGGAGCCGGCATCAACTAATCCTAATATATAAAAATCCAGTGTCATGATGTTTGTTTCTAATGTACTCTTCATCAAGTGTAATTTGGTCCAACTTGAGAGATAGATCTCAATAATGTGTAATTAACTCGTTACTAATGTTGTTTGTTGCTAATGATTGTTTTTAACCCCCGACCAACAAGAACAAAATTAAAAATTTTGATTAACCCCCGACTACCTTAGATTTGTTATCTGTAGAACATTCTACTAGTCAAGCCCTTTCATTTGATACCCATATTAAGGGAATTGTGAAAAGGAAATGTAATTCGCCATTTTGTGGTAGCAGCCATCTTGGATTTGAAATTTGTCATAGTGCAAAGTATTCTACTAATCACCGCCATTTCATTTGATACCCATATTGAGGCAGTAGTGAAAATATTATATAATTCGCCATTTTGTGGTGGCGGCCATCTTGGATTTGAAATTTGTTATAGCGTTTAGTACTCTACTAGTCAAGCCCTTTCATTTGATACCCATATTGAGGTAGGTTGTGAAGAAATATTTTGTCCGCCATTTTGTGGAGGCGGCCATTTTGAATCGATATTAACCAAACATAGCTAAGAACACCCGCACGGATATTAACTTTCAAATAAAAAAAACCGCATCGAAATCGGCCCATCCGTTTGAGCTCTACGGTGCCACAGACAGACACACACAGACAGACAGACAGACAGACAGACAGACCGACAGACAGACAGACAGACATCGACGTCAAACTTATAACACCCTTTTTTGTCGGGGTTAAAAAGGGGTGTTATAAGTTTGACGTCGATGTCTGTCTGTCTGTCTGTCTGTGTGTGTGTCTGTCTGTGGCACCGTAGAGCTCAAACGGATGGACCAATTTTGAAGCGGTTTTTTTTATTTGAAAGTTAATATCCGTGAGGGTGTTCTTAGATATGTTTGATTAATATCAATTCAAGATGGCCGCCTCTACAAAATGGCGGACAAAATATTTCTTCACAACTTACCTCAATATGGGTATCAAATGAAAGGGCTTAACTAGTAGAATACTGTACACTATAAAAAAAAATCAAATCCAAGATGGCCGCCACCACAAAATGGCGAATTATATTATTGTTTTCACTACTACCTCAATATGGGTATCAAACGAAAGGGCTTCACTAGTAGAATTGCACTATGACAAATTTCAAATCCAAGATGGCCGCTACCAAAACATGGCGAAATACATTTCTTTTTTCACAACTCCCTTAATATGGGTTTCGAATTAAAGGGCTTTACTATTAGAATGATATACAGATTGCAAATCCGAGGTAGTCGGGGGTTAGTCAAAATTTTTAATTTTGTTCTTGTTATAAGTCTCGAACAGATGGCGCGTCAATAGGCTGTATAGAAAAGTTGTTAAACCGAAATGAAGTTGGACCGGAGGGTTTCCCGAAAACTGTCTTAGCAATGACATTGCTCTCTCTTTTCTTTTCGCTTAATATGATAGAGACCGCAATAGCAAAGCCATAACCGATTTAATTAGGCGGTAGAAGGACGGGCCGCTACTATAATATGATTTCTTTACAAGGTAAATCAATTGCCGTAATGAGTTAAGTTATGTTTAATTTTTTTTACAATGAATTTGAAGTGCCACGTCACTTGCTATTTCATTCGATTCAGCCTACTCGTACTAGTGTTATGAGACTACAGGCCCATGAACAAAATGTATGGGTCATATGACCACCCAGGATACCTATTTAGAATGATAGAAGGGTATAAAATAATAAGATTCAGCACTATGCAGACCCTTGAAAGCTGTGCAACAGAGTGCAGTTGAAGATAGGGGGTTGCAACTCTCGATTATTTCTCCTTGTGGCATGATTTTTGGACAGCGTTTCGGAATTAAGGATTAGAGAGGTATTTACTGTCACCTTGAATGAATGCCATGAATTGCATTTCATGTATCGTCTCTCTAAATCTAATTTATTATTTTTTTATCTACTCCCAGAGCATCCTATACTACAATAATAATGTTACAGTTAGTGTAAAGTTATAATGTTACAGTTGCGGAATACGGCTGCCTGGGAACGCCTGGGACCAACCTTCAATCTGCAGGCCTCCGGACCCCCGTCAGACTACCTACGTCTTTTTTAGATTAAGTTTTAATGTTTTTTAGATATCTACAATCTTTGTCAAAACATAATCTTTACAATGCAAATAAAGATATGTTAATAAAATCTTTATTTAACAAACAATAAAAACGTATGTCTACAAATTTATATTATTTTATCGTTACCTTAGCATAGCATAAACGACCCACTAAATGTTCCCGCTGCTGGGACTAGCGGCCTTCTCTCACAAGGAAAGAGTCAAGCCCATTATCCAATACGCTGGTCCCGTGCGGATTGGTGGATTATTACCTTATCTTATTCTTATTAACTATATTATTGCTAAGTGACCCTGTGTACTTTGTAACTTCGTACCACTAACATTGAAGTATGTTACATTTTTAGAATAAGTGAATAGATTAGGGTTTTCCGCACGGTTTCTTTGTACTAATCGTAAGCAGATGGTGTATGTTAGCCATGGCAACATAGTGATGTGCCGGGTCAAAAGTATGACACTTCCACACCCGGTATATTTAGTAAGTACAGAGTACCCATATCCGTGTGTTAAGAAGTAGGTACTCTTTAAAATAGTTTTTATATCTATATTGACTCACTATTTGAAGATATTGATTGGAATTTAAAATTTATAGTTTCGGTTCTTGTATACCTACAACCGATTTTTGGTCAGATTGACTTTAAGCAAGATGTCAAGCTGTTGGCTAAATCGTGAATCAGTTAATGTAGTAAGTATAGGATGCTCTGGGAGTAGATTTTTTTTTATTATAATACGGTCGCACTTGACCACCATCTCGCCTGATGTTCAGCGATGATGCGATCTACGATGGAGCGTGTTACCTAGAAGAAACCGATTCACTCTCCATTTGAAGACACCAAGATTGTAACCATCGGAGAAAACGTTCTTATCACAAACGTGGAGTCAAATATCTTCGTTCAATCGTAAAATCAAATAATAATAAATTATATTTAGAGTGACGATACATGAAATGCAATTCAGCATTCAAATATCTCTTTTAATCAATTATTCCGCAACGCCGTCCAAAAATCATGCCACAAGGAGAAATGATCGAGAGTTGAAATCCCCTATCTTCACCTGCACTCAGTTGGACAGATTTCAGGTGTCGGCATAGTGCTGAATCTTATTATTTTATACCCTCCTATCACTCTACAAAGGTCTCCTGGTTATGATATGACCCATACATTTTGTTCACGGGCCTGTTGTAGTCTAGTAACATTAGTACGAGTAGAATGAATCGAATGAAATAACAAGTGACACGGCACTTCATATACACAACTAGCCACCCGCCCCGGCTTCGCACGGGCGGAATGTTGATACTACCTAAATAAAAGTACAAATAAAAATGGTTATTGTGGGTCATTTCTAAGAGATAAGACATATACTATTGTGAACTTTATTGTAGACCTTTTATTTTGCTGTATATTATTGATCTAGCTCATAGGGATCAGTCAGTGTTTGCAGTGCTGCGCAAAAAATATGTTTATTTATGACATTACATTAGAAACCTTTAGAATCACCTATGTTTCTCTGCTATTTTATGTACGTATTACATATACATAATATAAACCTTCCTCTTAAGTCACTGTATCTATTTTAAAAACCCGCATCAAAAGATCTAAGGATATATAGGGACGGACAGACGAGGGAAGTGACTTTGTTTTACACTATGTAGTGATGATTTATAATGACGCAATCTTAGACACATGCTGTCACGTCAACGCACGGTACGAAAGCTCTCTAAAAGGAATATTTTTTTCCAGTTTTTGTTACGTTCTTAATTCATGCTCCGCTTCTATTGATAGTAGCGTGATGTTATATGATTACCTTTAGCCTTCCTCGATAAATGGACTATCCAATCTACATTAATAATTTCATCAAGGGGTACGGTAGACTTGATTGAATCCTTATATGAATAACAAAACATAAAAAAATATTGATTTTGAGTCGACAACATATGTACACAAAATTCAAATTATGGAGAATTTCGTTAAATTCTGATGGCACTGACAAACAAACCGCTGTCGCCATCTTTGGTGTGAAGCACGTTTCGTTCAATCAATCAACACATGGCGTGCGTCCGTCGGCGTCGCGCCAAAAAAGTACCCATCACAAAAAACTGTGACTATGTAAAACGAAACGTCTTGCCGCCGGACCGGAATTTTATTAGTAGGTACTTATATTTAGTATCAGCATTGCATCCGTGTGGAGCCGGGGCGGGTCGCTAGTAGATAAATACTCTTTCGGTTTGGATCAGTAGTTCCCGAGATCCTAGCGTTCAAGTAAACAAACAAACTCTTCAGCTTTATAATCTATATAACCCACCATAACCATTTTTATTAGTTACTTATATTTAGTATCAGCATTGCACTCGTGCGAAGCCAGGGCGGGTCGCTAGCTATTTTATAAAACAATGACAAAAAGGCATTAAACGTAATTTTAATTATATTAATACACACAATAAATTCATTTAAGATTTAAATTGATTTAAGAAATACTCATGTATCCACTATACTTGAGTATTTTCAAATAATATGACGATTTACACAATTATTTAATTAGATAAAAGTGGTCAGTTTCAGAATTTCGAAAAAAAAGAAATATGTTAGATATCTCAATTCCATTTTTGAAGACCTACCCATAGATAGCACACACGTATGGGTTTGACAGATTTTTTTTTGAGTTTCAGTTCTAAGTATGGGACACCCCCAAAATTAATTGTTTTTTTTCTTCTATTTTTATACGGGAATCTTAATGCCGTTCACAGAATACATCTACATACCAAGTTTCAAGAGAAAAGTGGCTGTGACATACTGACAGACAGACAGACGTGACGAATCTATAAGGGTGCCGTATTTTGCCATTTGGCTACGGAATACTATAAAACTGACTGAAGTTTATTGTTTGCACAGATGTGTTGTTTTAAGAGCTAATAGTAAGAAAAATATACAGAAGTTAGATGTGAAACCACGATAAGTAGGTGTGTGTTGTATGAGTCGTGTACAGCGCATACAAAACATGATGCAGGAGAAATATTTAACTATTTCAGGTGAGTCCTATCCGATATCAATAATTGTTTTTTCGAAAAAAAAAAAAAACAAAGACAGACTTCAGTGTAAAATTATACTCGGACATTTTACTATTTTATTTTTTCATAATTTTGGTGAAATCTACAAAATGTCATCCAGGGTAAAGTTTTTTTTTAATAATAGTTTTTTTGCAAAATCGCAAGCTAAATTTATTTAATAAACGCGCAATCAACTAAACAAAAATAAACTTCTATTAAACTAAATTAAACCTTATTTTTTGTAATTTTTTATACACTTACTTACACATAAATTAAGATAAAACCTCATTGTTAACAAATCTAATCTATGAGCGCTAACTCTGCATCCCCGACTTGGCTCCAATTTTAATTGTTATCACCCAAAACACTGGCGCTGCCTAGTTTGAGACCCACTGGACAAACTGCTAAGCTACCATAAGATAGAACTTGTGGAATGTACTTTACTTATAGCTATTGTAATCTGTAATGTTTTGGTAAATAAATTATTTATTTAAGTAACTTCAAAAAAGGATGTTACCAATTCGGTTGTATATATGTTAAGCGATAGTTCCGCCAAGATTTTTTTTTGTTTGGTAGTTCAGAGATTTCAGAGACATTTACAGAATATATATTTTACAGTAAAACGTTGTAGCGATTTTGAAATAACGACAAAAACACTAAAATTTACTTTTATTTATCTGGAAGACGCCATTTAAGGTACAAGTTCGCGCTGAGACCGCGAAAGGCACTTGACTCTTTAGAATTGTATGGGCGCCAGTTCGCGCCGAGACCGCGACACATGTCTCGCGACACGTGTCTCGGTCTCCTGTCGCGGTCTCGGCGCGAACTGGCGCCCATACAATTCCGTAGTGTAAAGTGCCTGTCGTGGTCTCCGGTCGCGGTCGTCGCCGTCTCGTGTCGCGGTCTCCGCGCGAACCGCTTAACCTTTAGTGTGGTACTCGTAGATTCTTGTGAAATTTGGACGGGTGTCTGAATTTAATATTAATTTGAAGTCGGTTTTTTTGAGAAAATAAATGATTAAAGTCGGTTAATAAAGTCGTTGGGTGTAATCTTTTGTGGGGATAAAATTTCGGGAAGTTTTGGAGAGACCCTCTCTCGACGGGTTAGTGTATTTCATTAACTTTGTAGTGTTTTATATTTAAGTTAGAAATTTTATGTTATTAATTGATATATTTATTTACTAATATATTACAATTAACCGTTATTTCTTACAGCGGTAATGCTAATCGTCTTCGCAGTAATTTCGCAATCGTACCCTCAAGGTAAGTATTAAAAAAAGTACATTTTTATTGATCTCCAGCTAGAATATGTATCCAATGGAATTGAATACAAAGGTACTTTTTTACACATTGTTAAAAAAAATCTAGGGTTTTTTTAAATAGAGTGACGAGACGAGCGGGACATGTGCCTGATGGTAAGCAACATGCCTTCCACATAACAGCACAGTGACACGCTAACACTTAATCTATTGGAACATGAAGAGTCCAAATCATTACCTAGCACTGCACTGCGCTCGTCACCCTGAGAACTCAGATGTTATATCTCTAAGCCTTGTAATTTACCTGAAAACATTGCCCGTCAAACCGGAATACAGTAATGTTTGCACATTTCTACTTGGCGGTAGAATAACTGGCAAAGGTTTGGTACTTCTCCAGGCGGACTCTCCTAAGAGTTCTACCACTACAACTATATTACCAGAATTGCCATTTACTGTTTTAATATGCAGCTTGTTTATTAAATAAATAATCTATTGGCTGCCCTAGTGGCTTAGTTGGTAGTAGCTCTGCCTGCGAAGCCGAGGGTCGTGGGTTCGATCCCCACCCAGTGCAAATATTTCTGTGATGAATTCAAATGTTTGCACTGTGTCTGGGTGTTTCTATGTATAATAAGTATGTATTTAAAAACTATATAAGTATTATATCAGCTATCTGGCTACCATCGCACAAGCTTTGCTTAGTTTGGGGTCAGATGGTGTTGTGTGTGAATTGTCCACCAATATTTGTTTATTTATTTATTGTACATGTTTTAGGAGTCCCCACCCAGATTCCGGAGAGGTCAATGTCCACATTCCTGGGCAATTTAACGTGTGAGTATACTGAGATGCTAGTTTTTTTTATTATTATTGTAAATATATTTTTCTGAAAAAAAAAAAAATGCGATTTCAATGGGGCGTTTTCAAGTGAAAAGACCTGTCAAATACAGTTCCCAATTTCACCGTAGGTGGCGCCACTGTTTTATTTTATTAAATAAGTTTCACAAAACCAACAGTGGTGCCACACTTGATAATATTTAGAACTATTTTAACCCCCGACCAAAAAGGGGTGTTATAAGTTTGACGTCGATGTCTGTCTGTCTGTCTGTCTGTCTGTGTGTGTGTCTGTCTGTGGCACCGTAGAGGTCAAGCGGATGGGCCGATTTCGATGCGGTTTTTTTTATTTGAAGGTTAATATCCGTGCGGATGTTCTTAGCTATGTTTGGTTAATATCGATTCAAAATAGCCGCCTCCACAAATCCAAGATGGCCGCTACCACAAAATGGCGAAACACATTTCTTTTTTCACAACTCCCTTAATATGGGTATCAAATGAAAGGGCTTGACTAGTAGAACGTTATACAGATGATGCGAGATCCGAGGTAGTCGGGGGTTAATCAAAATTTTTAATTTTGTTCTTGTTGACAAGTCTTTTTGCGTCTGGAAAACGCCTCATGCGGTTGTACGTTTTTTGTATGTTTCTATATTGTAGTGGTAGGACTCTTGGCAGAGTCCGCCTGGGGAAGTACCACACCTTTGCCAGTTATTCTACCGACAAGCAGTAATGTGGAAGCCTTACTGTGTTCCGGTTCGAAGGGCAATGTTTCCAGAGAAATTACAGGGCTTAGAGACATAACATCTTAGATCTCTGGGTGACGAGCGCAGTGCAGTGCTAGGTAATGATTTGGACTCTTCGTGTTCCAATAGCTGCGTGCCACTGTGCTGTTATGTGGCAGGCATGTTGCTTACCATCAGGCACATGTCCTGCTCGTCTCGTCACTCTATATATATATAAAAAAAGCTCCGCCAATTGTGAATAGATTTCGATGGTTCTGCTTTCGTTTGGTAGATCTTAGTTCAAAGGTTGTTCTATATAAATTTTATCGAAATCAATGTGAAAGTTTTTGAAAAATGAAAAAAAAAACAACTAATTTTTTTATTCATTTATACGCACTGCTCAGCGCTCGCCACCCAGAGATATAAGATGATTAAACTCTATGCCCTGTAATTTCTCAGGCAACATTGCCCTTTAAACCGGAACGTCCCGGAACACAGTAATGTTGACACATTACTCCTTGGCGGTAAAATAAATGGCAAAGGTATGGTACTTTCCAGCAGGGTCAAAAATATACGAGTAGGATACGTATTTTTTTGTTCTATCAAATTATAAAAATTGATAAAGATATATAGATCAACAAACTTCAGCAGTAGGGAGTTGTGACGTCACGCCTACAGATAAATAGTATAAAGGCGTGACTTCAGACGAAACTACGCGCTCATCATCATCTTCATCATTTTATGTTCGTAAAACAAAAGAAAAAATACATGTAGGTACAATTTTTTTATAAATTTGAATAATTAGTTTAAGTTAGTCTCCATGTCCTATTGAGCTTAAAAGCACAGTAAATACATAACGGTAGGTTATCTAAGGCCACCCGCCGAGTTATTAGCCTACTCTTGCGTTGATCCCCAGGGTTGTCACTTTTGCGAGGTTGGCGAGAGTTGAGAACGCGAGCGGTCATGTAACGTATGCACAGCCCGTACTGCCACTTCCGCCACCTTATTCCCCCATATAGTTATAATGCTAGCGTGTGCGTGAAATCGCGTGCCGACACGGCGCGCGGCGCGCACGCACACCTTCAAACCGAGAGCGGCACGTTTGTATGAAGATATTTTACTGTATGTTTTACTGTGTTAAAAGATAGCCATGCTGCGAAGTAACTTATTTGTTTACAGCTTCTGATCCCATACATGTTGTCCTCAAAGAATTAGAGGACTTCGCCATGGCTGGCGTATTCATTTTGACATCGGTTAGTACACTATTTTTATATCATAAAACGTATATACAAACGTACATGTTTGCGATGAATATGGACATTTCGTCCGTTTGGGTGTGATGTCCTATGTATCGGAAATACCTACATATGTACGTTTATAAAATTATATATCAGGGATGTAACGGAGGTGACTTTATCGGAACCGAAGGCGGAGTCGGAGTTTTTAAATTTGATTTATCGGAGTCGGAACCGAAGTCGGAGGCGTAGGCATAGTCAGAAGTGGTGCACGAGAGAGATTTTTATTGGGGGTAAATAAAACATTATTTAGACAAACTTTTTTCACTTTGATTTTAAAATAAACACAAACAATGTTTCCAACTAAACAAGAATTTAAATTAGATGACTCGAATCCCAAAGTAGCATATGGGTATAAAAGAACATAGGCAAATTCAATGAACAAAAGCTGTGAAACAAAATGAATCAAATTAGTTGACTCCAAAAGTAGTTTATTAGTTCAATTCAATTCATTTATTCGCGTATATGGGTACAACAAGTAAAAACATTTTATTTAAAGATAAAGAACTCCATATTCTACCTTTCGGCATGCAAATAACAATAATATTAGTAAAAAATTTGCAATCTGTGGTTAAAAATGTTAAAGATTATAGACTTTCTAGTTATCAACCAATGTCAACAACAATCAGACGTAATAAGCCAATCAAAGATCAATCCTGATCTTTGTAGCCAATAGACCGCCAATAACAAGCTAGCATGAAATAAAGCAGGCTGTTCATGGTCATACAATGCTATAGGACAATTTTACTGATTCCAATTTTTTTTTTTAAGTCAATTCCGTTGTCTTGTAATTTTGCAAATTCACATTAATTAACGTAAAATTACTGATTTATTTAGTACATAGTAATGTCGTAAGAATAACTACAGATTTATAAACGTCATAAATACAAATAATGTCACATAAATTTGTCAATAATAAAAAATAATTTTCACACATTCACAATAACTTAGTCAGAGAGGCTACAATAATCTACTTCAAATAATCACTTTACCGTCTCCTATCTCATAGGTGTTTAGTTAATGTGTTATATACTTTACACAGCCCCGAAGCTTTATCTCCGTCCAATCTATTTATTGACGAGTCGCAGATTACGCTACCGTTACTAAAAAAAGTTGTTCGCTGCCGAGCCTAGTGCGCACGATAAATATTGGCGGGCAATTTATTTTAGGGATTGGTATTTTGTTTTTCGATTTACTTTCCACCAAGATAAGGGATTATCACTGACTATTATAGTAACTTTTTTTTTTAATGAAGTGCTATAAAGCGTTAATCTATTTACTTATACACTTTACCTCCGATTAAAACCTCCGCTTTCAAAGTTTCGGAGCCGAAACCGAAGGTCTCATAATAATCGGAAGTTCCGACTTAACGGAGTCGGAGCTCCGTAACATCCCTGTTATATATGTATAAGGGCCGAAACTGCGTGACGCGGGCGCGGACTCCCGCGCGTGTCGTTTTTGTATGGATCGTGTGCGAGTGACCGCCTCTCGCAGTTTCCGTCCTTATCTTATGCCTTTATACGAGCAATTCTTGTATATATCTATTATCTATCTTATCTTAATATATATAAATCTCCTGTCACGATGTTTGTCCGCGATGGACTCCTAAACTACTTAACCGATTTTAATGAAATTTGGATACCGTGTGTAGATTGATCCAACTTAAAAGATAGGATAGTTTTTATTTCGATTAATGGGCTTTATGTGACAATATCCGAGCGAAGCCGGAACGGGCCGCCAGTACACATATATATATAGAATCTGAATCTCGGAAACGGCTCGAATGATTTTCATGAAATTATGTATGCAGGGGGGTTCGGAGACGATAAATCGATATAATTAGGTTTCATTTAAAAAAAAACGCATTTTATCCCCGTTTTAGACAATAAAAAACTGTTACATTGAATTTAGAATACGATGGTCATATTCGCAACGTTGCGGAACAGTATTGATAGCTCAGGCGGGAAGTTGCGGTCATGAAATATTATATCCGGGGTTCGAATCCAGACGGCTCCTCTTTTTTTTCAATTTCCTTCTTTTTTTGAGAATAACTATTACTGGGAGCTCTTTATCTGTAGGTATCTAAGTATACTCAGTATTCGAAACCGAGTAAGGCTCGGTCACCCAGGCACTATCAACTATATATATACCTGTATACGCCTGGGGAAGTACCACACCTTTGCCAGTTATTCTACCGCCAAGCAGTAAAGTGCAAACATTACTGTGTTCCGGTTTGAAGGGCAATGTTTCCAGAGAAATTACAGGGCTTAGATATCTAACATCTAGAATACCATCTACAATATCTAGATAACATCTTAGATCTGTGGGTGACGAGCGCAGTGCAGTGCTGGGTGATTACTGTTCATGTTTCAATAGCTGTGTTACTGTGCTGTTATGTGGCAGGCATGCTTACCATCAGGTACATGTCTTGCTCGTCTCGTAACTCTTATTTTAAAACTAATATACTACGTGGGTTCTACAATACACGCACGCTTTGTGTGGTTTAAACTGAACTGTCAGTGTCAAACGAACAGCGGTCAAGCGCGTGCACTCTCCTTCAAAAAGGCCGCTGAATGCGGCTGAAACTTTCGGCTTGGACTGAACATAGCAGGTGTCTGCAGCAGCAGACGTGAGCTAACCGTTTAGGAATCTTAAATTAATTGAATTCATTTATTCGAACCATACATTCATAAGAACACTTGGCAATTTACAAAGAATCTGTGTACATTATAAAACAAAATAACAATGTCAAATTTTATTATAGCAGCTAATTAAAATCAATAGTACTAGCATGTGCAAGATACTCGTACATTAAAACTTCGCTCGCGTAAGGAACATAATAAAGGACTAGAAAAGGAACTCTACATTTTTGGGGATTAAAAGTATTCTATGTGCTATTCTAGACTAAAATTTATCTGTGTTCCGAATCTCAGACTAATCCGTTAAGTTACAACGTGATTGAGCAAAAAACCATATATAAATAAATATCTAAATCATCTAAAATATCAGTAGGATGACACCCGATCCTCGGAGGAGCAGGCACCAACTAGTCTTAATATAAACAATTCAGTGTCACGATGCCTGTTTCCAAGAAGTTACGGCTGGTCTAGTCGGGAGAACGGCGACTGCCGATCCGGAGCCCCCGGGTTCGAATCCCACCACGCGCATCACTGTCTTTTCGAGATCATGTGCGTAATGCAGCTAACTTAAAAACGGTGAAGGAAAACATCGTGAGGAAACCGACATGTACCTAGAATCTTTCGAGGTCATGTGTCATCCACCAACCCGCACTTGGCCAGCGTGGTGGATTATGGCCTTAACTCCAATTACTACTTTGTTTTTTGAAAGTTTTGTATTTTTTTTTGTGTTCTAACTAAGTGCAATAAGAGTTTATCTATCTATCTAACTCTCTCCTTGAGAGTCCCAAGAGAAGGCCCCGAGTCCCAGCAGTGGGAACATTTAGTGGGCTGTATGTTATGTTTATGCTTATGATGTTTGTTTCCAGTGAACTCTTCACCAAATGTGATTTGGTCAAACTTGAGAGATAGGATAGCTTTCGTTTCAATTATTGGTCTCAATAATTATCAAAGAACTAATTAAGTATCTACTACTATTGATTGTTGTAAATAATGGTTTTCGTAACTATCGAACAGATGCTGTATAGATAGATTAGTTGTTCAAACCCAAATGAAGTTGGGACGGGCCGGTCGTTCAATACCATTTATTTACAAGGTGAATGAGTAGGCTATATAATATAAAATAATGTTTTAAAATTGTTATAATGATACAGATGGCTAAATTAGCTGCCACACCGCGCAACAGACAGACGTCTCTCAACATGCCACCCGGCACCCGACCCCCGACCAGACTCCCTACGACATTCATTGATTTAAGTCTTTAATGATTTCTATAAATATTGTGTAATCATAATTTTCTAAATAAATATATATTAATAAAGCCTTTATTTTCAAACAATGAAAACGCATTTTACATTTATCATGTCAGCGTTACCCTAATCTTATATCATTATTTGAATGGTCTCCTGGCTTAGTGGGCTGTAATTCTGCCGACGCAATCGAAGGTCGTGGGTTCGATTCCCACCCAGTGCAAATATTTGTGTGATGAATTGAAATATTTATACTGTGTCTGGATGTTTCTATGTATACTAAGTATGTATTTACAACTATACTGACAACCGATGGGGAAGAAAGGTTCTCGAGTGGCGACCACGAACCGGAAGACGCAGTGTTGGACGGCCTCCCACTAGATGAACAGATGACCTCATAAAGGTCGCTGGACACCGCTGGTTGCAGGTGGCGCAGGACCGTTCGTTGGGGAAATCTAGGGGTGAGGCCTATGTTCAGCAGTGGACGTCTTGCGGCTGATGATGATGATTTACAACTATATCAGTATTATATCTGCTATCTGGCCGCCATATTACAAGCTTTGCTTTGTTTGGGGTCAGATGTGTGTGTGAATTGTCCACCTAGTTGTCCAATACCTAGCGACGAGAACGTACTTTAGTTGAGCTCGTAGGTTCGACTCACGCCTGTTTCTCTCAATGTTTTCCCAAGTACAGTCGTACAAGTTCACATTCGCCAAATGGAGGTTCGCAAAGCTCTACGCAATCTGGACGTGAATAAAGTCAGTGTCCCAGATGGTATTCCTGCCCTAGTGTTGAAGGCTTGTGCGCCTGAGTTGTCTCCGATACTGACGCGTCTATTCAGTCTTTCTCTCCAAAAGGGGCTGGTACCGAAGTCTTGGAAGCTAGTATTTTCCAAGTTCCGATGGAGATGTTTGTCATTATCACTAGATTTTTCTAAACTTTTGGCCGTTTTACAGATAAATAGGTGGCAATTGACAATGCTTTTTAGCCCCCGACCAAAAAAAGGGGTGTTATCTGTCTGTGTGTGTTTCTGCCTGTGGCGCCGTAGAGCTCAAACGGATGGGCCGATTTCGATGAGGTTTTTTTATTTGAAAGTTAATATCCGTGCGGATGTTCTTAGCTATGTTTGGTTAATATCGATTCAAAATGGCCGCCGCCACAAAATGGCGGACAAAATATTTCTTCACAACCTACCTCAATATGGGTATCAAATGAAAGGGCATGACTAGTAGAATACTATACATTATAAAAAATCAAATCCAAGATGGCCGCCACCACAAAATGGCGAATTATATTATTTTTTTCACTAATACCTCAATATGGGTATCAAATGAAAGGGCTTGACTAGTAGAATGTTGTACAGATAACAAATCTGAGGTAGTCGGGGTTAATCAAAATCTTTAATTTTGTTCTTGTTTCACAACTCCCTTAATATGGGTATCAAATGAAAGGGCTTGACAAGTAGAATGTTGTACAGATAACACATCTGAGGTAGTCGGGGGATAATCAAATTTTTAATTTAGTTCTTGTTTTAATTTGCCATATTGTCTCGCCCGTCTCTTATTTCATTTTATCACGTTCAGTTGGTGCTATTTTTTTAATTTACTCACACGGTCAAAATTTCTGTCAGATTAACCAGTGTCGGACTGATCATTTACTCGAGGTGACATTTGCCAGCCAGGCCCCAGGTTGCGCGGGCCCCCCATGGGCCTGGCTTGCAACCGAATGATAAGGTCTCGGGCCCGGGCCCAGGCTTGTGATTGCCATGGAGCCAGCCGGGCCTTTTCGGCCCCGAATTTAACTGTCTGTGTTGACGTCAGACTGTGAATTGATTATTATTGAAAAATGTGCTTAAATAATTTGTTGTTAGCTCAGTTGTTTTCTGTACTGATTGTCAGAAGAAGTTAAACGTAAATCCGCGACTAGTAGTTGTATGAGAGGTGAACAGCACACACCCGTCATAATGTTAGATAAATATTTTATTATTTCAGGTGAGTCTGATTCGAAGTTTTGTTTTGGTTATGTGACAATTGCGTCGCGCATCGTTGTGTCCATCAGTCAGTGACACGACGGGTAGTCTTTAAGAGTTTAGTCAAGAGTGGCTTGTCGCGTAGCGTCGTACGACTTAGGCCAATTGTCCACGTAGTTGCACGTTATACGGACGTTTCGTCAATTAACGGTTGCAAGACGAATGCATGACAAATGCTTGCATCGTAATCCTTGAGCCTCGCGGATTGTTAGCATGCAGGACCCCTTTCTTCGTAGCTCTGGCTAATAAGGGTCTCCTCGTTCTAGATATGAACTACGAGTAATTAGAGGGTGTTCGGAAGACTGTGTGGAACTGAGAAACATGGGAAATATGCCCCGGAGCAAATCTCCCACAGCGCAAGGACGACGTCCATTGGGCGGGTGCCATTTAAAACGCATATTTTTTTCTAATTTACTTTGTCATATTGAATGTAGCATAATATTTGTTTAGTGTCATAATGTAACTTTTGCATAAGCGTTTTAAGCGTAATGTGCTTAAAGCATAACAATCTATTGTACTCGTACATTAATTCCATTACACACATTACGTACATTCCATTGGACTATTGATGAGACGCATAATAGTCTTTAGGCATTTTTTATTTATTTGCTGTGCTACTATATGTATAGCCAGGTTACATAGGACCCAAATCCGACTCGGAGCAAACCGACTCCACCTAGTCTTGTCGCTACTACCACTATAGTGTATATAAAAACTGCGGGAGCCAGAAGCTCAAGTGAGGTCTTGAGTGGAGCGAGCCATGCGAGGCCAAGCGTAGCGAAGGGGAGATGGCGAGCGAAGCGAGCCGGCGACCTTCGTAAAGGACCGCAGGCTGAGTATGGAGAAGCGACACTCAGGGCTGACCGCAGAGCTTCTGGCGGAAGCTCACCCGGAGTAAAAAAGCGCACCATACTTCTTACGTGTACCGTCTCCTTTATCAATGTATGTCTTTAAAAATTAGGCTATGTTATATATGGTTATGCTAGTTAACATTATGCAAAAACAGTTATGCGTTTAGTTGTTATAGTATATTATCAGTAGTCCTAAAATCGTTATGCCTACTTAAATTAGTACAAAAAAATGTTTTGCTACCACATATAGATTTCCATTATTATTGGAGCGACCGTACCTCATATCAAAGAGATTTTCTCTATCGAAATGAGGCTAGTAGCTAATTCTATAAGGACAAGCTCGCAGCACTGTACAGCCGCGACGCCATTATGATGGATCCAAAATGGTACATTAAAACTTCGTCCACCAGAAGGCAGCTAAAAGCCCAGTCGAATCAATTTATGAGAACTGAGGCCATAGTACGCACCTTGGCTTTCATCTGATTACCAATACGTCGAGATAGCCTCTCCCTCAGATCTCTTGTTGTCTCTGTTGTGGTCGTGATGATAACGTCCAGACTGATTTTATAATGTTGGTTGGTGTACTTAGTACTGCTATGTGTTTTAAGTTGATTATCTTAGGTTACTAATTGACAAATCTAACATATCAGTAATTGAATAATTGACGGTTATTTTCAGCGGTAATCCTAATCATCTTCACAATAACTTCGAAATCTGATGCTCAATGTAAGTATGCTTTTATTTATTTTCAGCTAGACTATACCGCAATAACAGTGTTTAGACACTAAAGCTGAGCCTTGCTCGGCTCAGGGAGTCAGTGAACAGCTTTTAAAACATGTTTCTTATATCTCTGGGCGACAACCAGTACAGTGCCAGGTAATGATTTGGACTCTTTATGTTCCATTAGTTGCGTGTCACGGTGCTGTCATGAGCAAGCATTTTGCTTACCATCCATATATCCTGTTCGTCTCATCACTTTATAATAATAAAAAACGTTTTCCTCACGATAATAAATTTCACTGTTAAAGCCATTGGTAATGACGATTTTGTACTTCTACACATGGCAAATATTCAAGAGCCTACGGCCTCATGACTGTTAAATCTGTCGTTTTCAACACGGGAATGCGTTTGTGAGGGTTCTAAAATTAACTTCAAAGAACGGCATTTTGAGAAACCCTTTTTCATTGGTTCTGCAAATTATGTATTTATTTACAGCCGGTAACATTGGTCCGATAGTTATCCCTATGGATGAAGGTGACCACAGAATGACTAGAGATACATTTTTGGATACGGTGAGTACAAAAACAACAATCATAACATATTTATCATGAATACGTATGTTAACTCTATGCCTGGGTGTGGTGTTCTGTGTGTGGTAATTGGTGAACATTTCAAACACAACACCATCTAGCCCCAAACTAAACAAAGCTTGCACTATGGGAGCCGAATATTTCATTATAATACTTAATAGTTGTAAATACAAAACTTATTGTACATAGAAACACCCAGACACCGAACAAATATTTGTATTATTTACATAAATATCTGCACTGTGTGGGAATTGAAAGTGCAACCCATGGCTTCGCAATTATAATTATTATCGTAGGAAGTGGATGACAGTGAAATCCCCAAGTTGCGCGCTTTGATGTTCAAACTGTTGTACTTTGAAAGAACTGAAAACGAGATGACTTAGACTGCAGGCCCGTGAACAAAATTGATGGGTCAAATGAACCACCAGGAGACCTTTATAGGATGATAGCAGGGTATAAAGTAATAAGATTCAGCACTATGCCGTCACTTGTAAGCTGTCCAACTGAGTGCAATTGAAGAGGTTCTAAACCTCGATCATTTCTCCTTGTCGCACGATTTTTGTACGGCGTTGCGGAATAATGAATTAGAAGAGGTATTGAAACTATAAAAATTATAAATATTATATTATTATATATATTATATATAGGTATTGAAACTGTATGGAACCAATGCTGAACATAATCAAATGACAAAATTTACTCTGTAAATCGTCGGAAAATCATGAATTATTCTTACTACTTTATACTCACCCTTCTATCATCCTACATAGGTCTCCTGGTGGTTTATTTGACCCATACATTTTGTTCACGGGCCTGTAGTCGAACTCAATTCTTACGAGATTGAGCAAAACCTCCAAACATTCCTTATACTCGTAGTAGGGAAGCCCATGGGGGGATTTCAGGATTTACTCCAGCGCAGCAGATTAATATACAGGTGGATGGATACCTTGTACCAAATTAAACACCTCACCAAATATGAGTCCGATAATGAATAAAAAATGCCTATCAGAAATTCTCGAGCCCGTCAGATTAAGGTAGGTTGAGTTAATTACATGATAAAAAGTTTGGTGTTGAAAAATCAGACTATACAAACTGGTTTTAAAACTGTTATAAAATGATACAGTTAAACAAAATGGTTGCCATGGTGTATCGAGCAACGAGGTGCCTCGGGTCTGCAGTACTCGGCGGCGACGCCGAAGCTCCGGGAATGACGGAAGCAGCCTCGCGTAAGCTTACTTTAGATTCATACGAAACTATCTACATTAAGACGTAGGATGTAACAAACTGTTTTTATTGATTTATAATTTATCTTCACGGACTCTTGGGTGGATCCGAATACGCCTTTTATTTTTAAAGAAAACATTGATTTTCATTTCAAATGCATTAAGATTTAAACATTACATCGGTTCTTGAAAAATAAGTCTCTTTAAAACTTTATTTTTATTTTTATAGGTTTACACTTGACTGACATCTCGCCTGATGTTAAGCGACGATGCGGTCTACGATGGAGCGTGTTTACCTAGAAGAAACCGATTCACTCTCGATTTGAAGACACAAAGATTGTAAACATCGGGGGAAAACCCACTCAGGCAACGTATTCCACAGTATAGACACCTGTTTTTAGAACCTGCTTGTTTGAAAACTGTTTTTATATTTGTTCAAAAGCCCCAGGCGCAGAGCCTCCATCACCGCCGCATTTCTATATCATATTTTATGGTAATCTCCGATGACACTTGGTGGCGCCGTCAACATTCGCAACACAATAAGACAAATCGCATCATCCTCGATATTGTGGGTGTAATATAAAAGTCTCAGTGTGTCGAGACAAAACCAAGACTACGTGACGCTCTCGTGTGCTACAGCTTAGATTAATTGTTAGCGTAATTTTGAATTGCGATTACTGTCTTATACGTTAATCCCTCATACGTAGCCCTGAATCGAGGGCGTTCAGAAGAGTGCGTGTAACTGAGGAATATACCTCTAGATTAAATCTCCCACAGCGCAATCTCCCGTCTCCCAACGATCACACTATACTATAAAAAAAATTGGTTGCCTGTAAAGTCGGTATACGGGCGAAAGTTTTACGTGACAACGACTTTGAGTGGTAAAATAATTTTACGGAAGGGACGCGTGCCTTTCACTTTTTATGTCTGTCTCTCTCGCTCTTAGGCGGGCTAACCATGCCCGAGTGGAAGGAACGCGTGCCTCTCACTCGTGAGCGAAGCGTAACGCAGTTTCTTGAAGTGTCACCCGGCAAACCAATTTATAAGACGTTGTCACGTCAAAAGTAGACTGATTTCATACTGTTGGTTGGTGGGTCTCGCTACTGCGGATTCCATCGAAATGGGTTTATGTGTAGGGTTTAAACAAATGTCTCATAGCCCAATAAGACTGATTGCATAATGTTAGTTGATGGGTTTCGCTACTGGGGTTTCCACCGAAATGCGTTCGTGTGGGTTCTAAATTAACTTCAAAGTAAGGAATTATAAATAACTAGCTGTACCCTGCCACGCTTCGCTGTGGCACATTGTGATGCAAAAATTAGATAAAAACCATCCTTGATGCGGATTATACATCATTGTAAAATTTCAGCTCGATCGGTGCAGAGCTTTTTGAGTTTTTGAAGCGTACACAAACCAACATAACATTTTTAACCGACTTCAAAAAAGGAGGTTTCTCAATTCGACCGTATGTATGTTTTTTTTTTTTTTTTTTTTTTTTTATGTGTGTTCGCGGATAACTTCGTCGTTTATGAACCGATTTTGATGATTCTTTTTTTGTTGTAAAGGAGATATTCCAAGGGTGGTACCATGATAAGGAAACCAGGATCTGATGATGGTATCCTAGAGAAATCGAATATAACTTTCGAAAATTGTAAAGATGACTAGTGCGTTAGTTAAGTTTTTGCTTGAGCATTTTAAAGCAGTATAGTTTAAAGATGGTCTGGAGTCGATCTGATGAGGGAACGGGAAGACGGTCGAGGAACTCCTCGACGGTACATAGTAGTTACCTTGTGTTTGGGCTCGATGAATTTGTATTGATGAGAACTTTTACATAGAAGGGTTGTGACTGTTATTAGTGGTCTGATGATGAAGATAAAGGACAGTCAAGGGAATTTCTTAACGGCTTACAGGAACTACCCAGTGTTTGGGTTTAATTCATGTATTGAGACCTCAACACGAAATCGTGAAAACTTGTTTAGCACTAAAAAGGGTAAAATAAACTATTTTTTACAAAAAATTAAACCGACTTCAACACCACAAATAGACACTCAAAAGCGAAAAATAATTTAATATAGGTAATTATTATAACCTCTACTCACTCATCTATATGAAGTCGGTGCCAGCCAAATCTAACAGGTAGTAGATAGATATTACTTACCTATGCCTACTTACTTACTACCTCGTACATAGTATATCTGCTAACTTTTTAACTAGCCTGGCACCGAATTCATATGGATGAGTGAGTAGAGGTTATAATAATTACCTATATTAAATTATTATATATAAAGATGTATTTATTTCCAGCCGGTTCAACCGAACGTCCGATATTTATCCCCATAGATGAAGGAGATGACACGAGATTGATTGGTGATACAATCCTGTATTCGGTTAGTAAAAAAACAACAATTCTACTAATATTATAATAAATTTAAGTGTTTGGATTTATTTGGATGTTTGTTGCTCTATAGAGCAACGACAGTATACCGTCGACAGTATAGGCGGTACGACGGTTGAACGCACCTGGTTGAAATTTAGAACACAGTTAGATTATAGTCCGCATTCTTCCAAGAACGCATAAGCTTTCTTTTACTTTTTATCCCGGGAATATAGCTGGAACTACGGTGACACCGAGGGGCGCTGCTAGTGTATTTGTATGATGAATACGGATGTTATTGATGACTGAGTGTGGTGTTCTATATGTTGTAATTAAGTACCTTTTTAAAATCATTTATGAATTATTTTCTCATATCGCTTTATCTGGGGGAGACGGTCGGGGAATTTCGGACTCTATGTTTCCCTACAGACTGCAACATCCACGGGGTCACGCCAATACTACTGCAGCAAGGATGTGGGGACAAACTAGCATTCTTCCATCTTCTTCTTCCTGGCCCTCCCCTAGGGCATACCTTCATCATCGACACACTTCAACGCAAAGCCCCATGAGACTATTTCGGGGACCCATCAGTAAGTGGTGTGTCAAATGTTGGGCGATTTAAATGTTCAAAGTCGGGTTCCGAATACCAAACTGATCCGTTCAGTTCTTACGAGATTGAGCGAAAACCACTAAACTGTCATTATAGTAGGGGGAATTTAGGATTTAAGCGCTCCACACACGAGTCCTAAAATCAGAAGTAACGACGTAAAAATAGTGGGGAGGAGCCTACATCGCCTCCAGGCCACGTGGTTCGACTGCGTAGTTCGATCAATCGGACCACGTGAACTTTTTTTTTCCTCTTGATTCGATCAGTCGAACCATGTGCTTTTGAGATTCCTGATAGTTCGATCAATCGACCCACGTGAACTTTTTTTTCCAGCTGGTTCGATCAATAGAACCATGTGTTTTTAAGACTCCTGATAGTTCGATTTATCTGACTATGTGAACTTTTTTCAATAGGTTTGGTTAATCGAACTTAGTCAACCCTTGTAAAATTGCTGAACTTAGACAACAACACAATAAGCATATTTTTAATCTTCATTTAACCATGCTACATTTTTACTTCGTAACGTTTCCAAGGACATTATAACTTTATATACAGTAACTAACATTAATAAACTCTTTTTGTACAAAAAATTAAACCGTCTTCAAAACCACAAATAGGCACATACTTAATCCCAAGTTTTCTTTGTACGAGTTAATTGTGCCTGTGAGTACACTTCGATGAATGATGAATCGAACCAGATGTCATCAACTTGTCATAGTGGTTCGACAATGGAGTCGAACCACGAGGTCCCAAGAATTAGTAGTTCACGTGGTGCGATTCTAAAATCGAACCAACATGAAAAAAAAGTTCACGTGATCCGATTGATCGAACTACGCAGTCGAACCACGTGGCATAGAGGCTACATCGCACCATATGATTGGTGATTTATGGTGCGATATAGGGTCCGCCCCACTAGTTTTGCGTAATTTCCTCTGATATTAGGGCTCGTGTGTGGAAGGTTTTACTCCAGCGCGCCCGATTAATATACTGGTGGATACTTTATACCCGGTTGAACACTTCAACCAAATATGATAAATAAGACAGATAATAACACAACGATTTTCATAAATTCTCGAGCCCGTCAGATTAAGATAGACTGAGTTTCTTACATGCTAATAACGTACATATATATATCTGACTATTTGAGAGTAAAGTAAAGGGTGGACTACAAAGTTGTAAAAAGAAAGTCATCTCTACGTTCTCAATAGGTCTTAATAACGCTCGAGTAAATCCCCATTTTGCAACGTGGGCTCCCGAATACCATCAATAACATTAGTAGAACGATACCCAACTCTTTGAGGGACAGACACTAGCTAATATAATTTCTTTACAAGGTGAATCGACCTATATTTTTAAAAAATGTTTTAAATTATTCAGATAAACAAAGTGGTGGCCATGGCGGCCAGAGCAGCGACGTGCCTCGGGTCTGCAGTGGCCGGCGGCTAGGCCGAAGCTCTGAGAATAACGGAAGCAGTCTCGCGTTAAGTTTCATTGTTTGTTTTAGACATAAAACTACTTTTAGTTTTTGTAAATCTAAAATCAAATGATCTGAGAGCATTGCTGTTGAATTATTGTATTTCGATAAAAGTTTTGTAAATTTAGTGGATTAAGAAAAAAAAATCTTTGAAAAAGTAAACATGTATCTGAATAAATAGGTATGCGAATATATGAATAAATATGTGAATATATTACTATATTTAACAGTAATTTCATTTCATTTAAATAACGTTTGGAATGCTTTGCATGAGTGGGGTTTTCCTAATTATAATCTTAAACGTCTTCAAATCGACAGTGAACCAGTTTCTTATAGGTAAGCACATTTTCATTACATTGTATCTTAACATCAAGCGAGAAGCCGGCGGAACGTGTAAAGTCAGAAAAGTAAAAAAAAATATCTATTTTCTACAAAAAAACCGACTTCAATTTTAAAATTTTATAAGTATAGACATAAGCGGCCCACTAAATGTTCCCACTGCTGGGACTCGGGGCCTTCTCTCGCAAGGAGAGAGCTAAGGCTATAATCCACCACGCTGGTCAAGTGCGCGTTGGTGGATGACACATGACCTCGAAAGATTCTAGGTATATGTCGGTTTCCTCACGATGTTTTCCTTCGCCGTTTTTAAGTTAGCGGCATTAAGCACATGATCTCGAAAAGACAGTGGTGCGCGTGGTGGGATTCGAACCCGGGGGCTCCGGATCGGCAGTCGCCGTTCTCCCGATTAGACCAGCCGCAACTTATAAGTATTAGACTACAGGCCCGTGAACAAAATTTATGGGTCAAATGAACCACTAGGATACCTATCTAGGATGATAGAAGGGTATAAAGAAATAAGATTCAGCACTATGCCGTCACTTGTAAGCTGTCCAACTGAATGCAAATGAAGATGGGCGGCTCTAAACCTCGATCATTTCTCCTTGTCGCATGATTTTCTACGGCGTTGCGGAATAATAGATTAGAAGAGGTACTTCCCCAGGCGGACTCTGCTAGGAGTCCTACCACTACAACCTACTACGGAGAGCTGAGAGCCACTTTTCTCTCTACTATATATTCTAAATAGCCATAAGAGAATTATTTAAACGACAATGCTTTGAAGATTTATTCCAGACTAACAGCACCCTCCGGTTTCAACCGCGTAGTTTCCAAAGTGTGCCACGAGTGTCAAATTCTGAGTTTCTAAGTTTTCACTTTTACCGGTAGTCCCTATAACTTTTGTTTTAAAATTGGCTTACACAAGTCAAATTGAATGCTAAACATCTGTCAGTTTGTTTGTCTGTGCCTTTGACGTCAGACTGTGAATGAATTAATGAAAAATTTGCTTAAATAAATTGTTGGTACAGTTGTTTTCAGTAATGATTTTCAGAAGTTACATGGGAGTACAAAAGTATTATTTGTAAGGCGAACAGCACACATTCAACATTATGCTGGGAAAACATTTAAATATTTCAGGTGAGTCTAATTAGAAGTTTTTTTATAAAATAGAGTGACGGGACGAGCAGGACGCCAGATGATTTTGATGCCCTGTAATTTCTCTGAAAACATGGCCCTTCAAACCGGAACACAGTTCACTGTGTTCCGGTATGCGGATTAACTTTACGTTAAAAAATGACACATTAAGATTCAATAATTGAATAATTGTCGGTTATTTTCAGCGGCGGTAATCCTAATAGTTTTCACAGTAACTTCGCAAACAGATGCTAAATGTAAGTATATTTTTTATTTATATTCAGCTTAAATATGCTACAATAGCAGTTTTTAGACACTAAAGCTGTGCCGTTCTCGGCAGAGCGGGAGAGTTAGTAAACAACAGCTATTACTTTTTTTTAGCCTTTATCTACGACTACGATGGATTGTGCTTATTATTATTATCTCAGCCTATATATTGTCCTATTGCAAAGCAAAGGCCTCTCTCCCCTCCCTTCAATTTTCCCTCTTCAGAGCAACAGTCCTCCAAGCTTCCCTATATGTATCGAGTTTGGTCCTCCATCTCTTCCGGGGTCGCCCGGCTGGTCGTACATGTTGTGGGACACAAATAATTAATTGTTCATTTGGCCCAGAGTTGTTCCGGGACCATACATGACCCGCCCAGGCCCATTTAAACACGGCTGCTTTTTGAGTGGCATCTATTATTTTAGTTTTTGAGCGTATTGCTGTATAACGTAAGCGGTCGGTGAGTTTAAGGGCGTGTGGGCCGTAATTTTGAATTTTTAAAACAACTTTAAGACCTTTAAAATAGTGTATTAAACTCTGAAAAAAATATATGTATTAGTTAAGGATCTAATCTAGTGCAATTCGCAGTCAATAACACGATTTAATAAATTTTACTTGATAGAAAAAAATCCCAAAGTTACCCCTTTTCAAAAAGGTTTTTCAAGTTTATAACTAAACTAATAATTTTTTTACTAAATTTTTGTACTCAATGAAAGCCACTAAAAAGTTATAGATGCATTCGCAGAGTTTGACTTGATAAAAAGTATCAGTTATTCACTATGTTTTAATATCTACCATATATATAGCGCGCCGTTCGCCAGGCCTGATCAGTCGCGTTTCGGCGCTCACGGACGACGGGCCTGTGCTTGATTTTGCAATTTTGACAACCAATAAATTTTAAATATTACGATCATAGTGCCACAGTATAACAATATCAGTAGGTATTACTAGTGAAGCACGATATGATCTTGATTTTTGATACCGTTTTCATTGGAATTGCAAATAGACTAATTAGTACTTTGAGTTCACTTTATTTTGTAGACCAATAGGGGAGTCTCAAAAAACTGACGTCTATAGCACATCAGTAAAAAATTCAATGCGGATGCAATGGAAAATAGATAAGAATCGGTACAATATTCGTCCGTCAAATCAGAGATCGGGATAAGGAAATAATGAGAGGAGAAATCCCTGCGCAAAATGCAAGTTAGGTATCATAAATGATACCTAACTTGTATTTATATGCCATTTAGGTAAATTCTTTGGTAGTAAGGTACTTAGTACTTGGAAGAAAAGTCCTCACATACAGATTTTACCACTTTGGAAGAGATTCTTGCACAAACTATTCTACAATACAATTTGTATGGTTTTGATAGATTTTTTATTTCTTTTCCAAGTTTGTGACACTACCAAAATTTATTGTTTTTTCTTTTTTTGTATGAAAATGTTAATATTGTTCATAGAATACATGTACTTACCAAGTTTTAATAGTATACTTCTTATAGTTTCGGAGACAAATGGCTGTCACATACGGATGGACAGACATAACGTATATTTAAAAATTTGTCTACGAATCCCTAAAAACCCAACTTCGTTCATTTAAAACTTATTTAAAATGAAATTTAGACACTCGACCAAATTTGATAAGAAGCCTTTTAGGCAGTAAAATTACTCGTAGAATTTAACTCTGTGCTAAATTTCCGATTCGTATTTTTTATATAAGGTTTAGAATCATTTCCTGAGCATAAAATCACAAAATAATGACAAATCCAGGTGGAGCTTCAAGCGCGAGCTCGAAAAAACGTTTTTAGCCGATATTCCGAAAAAGTTATAAAGCCTATTATTATTGTAGAAAATAAAATTTCGCATCTTTTGTTGCCAGTAAACTTTTTTTTCGAACTTACCGATTACGATTTATTATGTCGAATTTAATGATAACAATGTAAAAAATAAGATGTGAATTCTGTTCCCAGTAGCATAAACATGTCTCTTTTTACCGGAATGGAAGAAGGGTTATGTTTTTCATCATCATGATTGAAGAGTTGAACGAAGAGTTTGGTCTCCACTTTTGTAATAAGAACAACTAAGCTGTGAAACGCATTTCCAGAGTGGGTTTTTGTCGAAGGCTCGAACCTTGGGGTTACGAGGTACACTGTGATTGTTTCTATTAGAGAAGCAAGTTCCATCGTAGACCACATCATTTTCATCCACTATTATCGGCATCATCGCAACCGTATCATTAAATGGGTTATAAATCGTAAACGGTATGTTTTACAAAAAAAGATACTAGCAACAAAAGATGCAAAATTTTGTTTTCATCCCACCAGCTCGGAAAGAGTACTTTTGCTCCTCGATATCAGGGCGCAAAAGTCGTTTTTACCCTCTAGAGGTTAAAGTAAATTTGAATTTAGAACATCGTGTGTACTGAGGTTTTGAATTCAAAACATAATTCAACCTATCTATTTCTACCTCCTTGGTGCCGAATGCATCATACATTTTTTTTAATATGTTAAAAACTTTGACTCGGAACCTCCTTGGTGTACTTAGTTTTTTTTAATTTGTTTAGCGCGAAAACATTAAAAAAATTGCATTTAGTCATTTCCTCGCTGAGGTGGAATGAAAAGTTACGTGTTGCACTCGAGTGCAAAGATTTTTCACCTTGTGCTCTTTTGATTCCCTTGCTACGCTCAGGATTCTAATTTTGAATCCCTCGCTGCGCTCGTGATTCAATTTTAGAATCCTTCGCTTGCTCGGTCATCAAAATTGAGCACGCGGTTAAAAATCAACTTTGCACTCTTGTATAACAAATAACTATTTCTACAATTATTGCCAAAATATATAGTTTCCAAAATATCGGCTAAAACAGTTTTTTTTTCAATAGGCGTTTGAAGCTCTACCTGGATCAGTGAGCATTTTGTAATTTTATGCTCAGTTAGTGATCTTTACCTCATAGAAAAAATTGGTTTAGAAATGTAGTGCAAAAAAAAACCTTTTCATCCCACCAGCTCGGAAAGAGTACTTTTGCTCCTCGATATAAGGCCGCAAAGTCGTTTTACCCTCTAGAGGTGAAAGTAAATTTGAATTTAGAACATCGTGTGTACTGAGGTTTTAAATTCAAAACATAATTCAACCTATTTATTTCTACCTCCTTGGTGCCGAATGCATCATACATTTTTTAATATGTTAAAACTCAGACTCGGAACCTCCTTGGTGTTGGTACTTACTTCTTTTTTTTTAATTTGCTTAGCGCGAAAACATTTAAAATTTGCATTTAGTCATTTCCTCGCTGAGGTGGAATGAAAAGTTACGTGTTGCACTCGAGTGCAAAGATTTTTTAACTTGTGCTCTTTTGATTCCTTGCTACGCTCAGATTCTAATTTTGAATCACTCGCTGTGCTCGTGATTCAATTTTAGAATCCTTCGCTTGCTCGGTCATCAAAATTGAGCACGCGGTTAAAAATCAACTTTGCCCTCTTGTATAACAAATAACTATTACTGGCCTTTCATTATTACGTTTCAGCACATTTTTTAAAATTTTTGACGAACTTGTGAATTATTAGGAAACATTTTAAAAAGATGCATGAAATTGGAAAAGCCGTTCTCAACTTATAGTGTGACCAAAAAAGAAAAGGTTGAGTTTTGTATACCTACGAGTACTTATAGATATTTAATATTTCTTCGTTTATATAGCAATAAAACTCTTATCATAAACAAACAAACATAAACAAATCTTGAACAAAAAATGAGTTTAAATTACATAGTCCAATATTTTAATGTTATTTCTGCACTGTGGCACCGATTCCGCGGTCGGTGACGGTCGCGAGAACAAGATAGCGGTAAATGCCTACTTTGACAGAATTACCTGGCCTTAATTCCAAGTACACTGCGCTCCATTGCGCGTTGATAGACCCCGAGACCCCGAGGCATGAACGCATTCCGTTGCCAGAGTGGTTACATTATTAGTGACTTCAAATCGAGAGTGAATTGGTTTCTTCTTTGTAAGCACGATCCATAGCAGTCATCAGGGAAGATGGCGGTCAAATGTAAACATATTATGTAATGTAAAAACTATAACAATTAAAATAAAACCTGTTCTGTTCCTGTGTGACGGTTCCCCTCACAATATTGTATTTCACCTTTGAAGCCAGTGGTAATGGTCAAGGAAAAGTATTCAAGAACCTACGCTTTCAAGATTGTCAAATATTTTTTACCGCTGAAATACGTTCGTGAGTTCTAATTAGACAAAGCTGCTAGAAAGTTCAACACCTGCTAAATTATTTTTAGTTTGATTCTATTTAATTAAGACAACGAGTAACTCAAGCGTGATACGGTCGGTCCGATCCCACTCAAGTTTCAGCCGCGTCCGGCGGCCTTTTTCATGGAGAAAGCGCGCGTAATGGCATCACACTTGAGTTACCCGTAGGATTAATTAATGATGATGATGTCGTCCGCGTCGTGTCCGACGATGGCGACTCTGGTTAGTTTCTGGCGTGCGCTCGAATGTGGCTGGCAAATCCAAACTTCGTCTTGAAGACCCGGTCGCATGTCGCGCATTATAGCTGGCCTGCACTATTGAATGTGTAGTTATAGGAAGGTTTCGGTCGGCTCTTACGAGTTTGGCGTTTGAGGTCTATGTTAGAAAGGCGGACATCTTCAAAATATGTAACGCCCTTTTCAACTTTTAAAAGCCAAACAGACCTTTTCTACGCATCGTCCTCCCACCTATCAGAAGACAAGCCACAAGACAACAGGCTCCTCTTCAAAACGTCTTTATAACGTAGATATTGTCCACCGGAACTATGCTTTCCTAGCAAGAGCTCCGAGTAGAAGACACTCCTGGGCAGTATACAATCATCCATTCGCTGGATGTGGCCGCACCATCGCAACTGTCCCCTCATGAGTAAGGCCTCCATGCCGAGGGCATCCGAGCGACGAATTAATATTAATAAAACAAGTGTAACAACCACTTTAATTTTCATAGTTTGATTCGGCAAATTATTTATTTATTTACAGCCTCTTTCTATGATCTTCCGTTCTCTGCCCCCGCTGATGATGATTCCAGAATGATTGGCGATACAGCTCCGAAGACTGAAAGTTCAACATTTTCCCCCGCTGATGAGTACTTGATAGTTCGTGAAACAATTCTGAATCCGGTTAGTACAAAAACGACACTCTATATATTTATATTAAAGTAGAAACTCACTCATCATGAAATCTCACAAACTACAAAAGCTAGGCACCTGCATTTTGCATGGAGGTGCTTTTCAACACGTAGGCGCTTGCTGATACGGGGTTTAACGAAATTCAACCCCTAAGAGGGTAAAATTAATGGAGGATGAAAGAAACGCACAGGGTAAGAAACTTAAAATTTTCTCACACGTATGTATTTCTCCTTTAATGTTGGCATCTACCCCTATCTATCTTAAAAGTTTGTAAGTACTAAAAGGTGTGGTGTAATAAGAAAAGTGTAAGATTGTGTCGATAAGGACACAATCTTATACTTAATATTATTTAGCAAACTAAGTCATAAGAAAATTACTCATTAGCCTAGACTTTACACATTAGGCTAGATTGTAATAAATATATTAGTCACGAAGTTGGTTGGTGAATAATTATCAATAGAAAAAAAATCTACGTTATATTTCAGCCTACTTACTGTCTGTTCCGAATTTCAGACTGATCCGTTCAGTTCTTACAACGGGATTGAGCATCAAACATCCAAATTTTAGCTAAACTTATGACGAGCAGATAGCAGCTAATATTTCGTTACAAGATGAAGCCGACCACGTTTTAAAATTGTTATAAAAATACAGATACTGAAGGATTCCAGAGCGCGCATCGAACCGACGTCCTCCGGTCAGCAGGCCTCAGCAGGTATAACCGACAGAATGCCTCCGAAATCCGTATATGAATTGATGATGTATTTAGGCCGTCTATTCAGGTTTTCGTAATCAGCTCGCATCCTTTAAAAAAACATGTATGTATACTAAAATAATCGATTTACAATTCATTCTTTTAAAGAAACTCAATATGGTAGGTACTTAAAAAAAGTTTTTATTGCCCTCTCTAGCACTGTATATTGCATAATAGGCGAGACAACTAATAAAGTAATTAATTAGTCCGCCAGTTTGGTTACTAAAACATGTTGTATACGAATTTTTGTTTATGTTTCACAAACAAAAAAACGACGAAGATATAGTGCGTAGTTTCAAGTAACGTCATACCATATGGTACGATGTTTACTATAGTGTGACGTCACAACCACTCACGCCGGTTTGATGATCAATATTTTTGTAAATTTTTGGTAATTTGATAAAACAAAACATACGTGTCCCATAATCTACTTGACGGGCTACTTATATTTTTGATCCTGACGAAATCCCAATTCTATTCGCGTCGGCGCAGCGCTCCCTTTATCGTACGTAGGAAATAGTCGAGTGCAGAGTGCGTAGCACACGTAGCGTATCTACGAGGTTCTTGAGTTACGTGCACACTTTCAACAAATAATAACACAACGCGTCGTCAAGGAAATGCGGCGATCAGTGGCGTCGCTATGCGTGGCCATAATAAATAAATATTTGTGGACATTTCACACACAACACCACCTGACCGCAAACCAAGCAAAGCTTGTACTATGGAACATGATAGCTGAAATGTACCCTTGCCTATCGCACTAAAAAGGCATCGCAAGACCACCATATTTAACATCCAAATTTAATTTTAAATTAACTAAAAATATTTTTGAACCTGAAATAACATTATTTTCGGATAATTGCTTCACGTACTAGTATAATTCTAAGAAATCAATTGTTTTTTGAAATTCTTACTAAATAGCACGAATCTAGGTTTCCGTGGAGTGTAATGTCCCACATTTAAAAAAAAACTAAAATAACATCCAAATATAACCATTATGGTAAGATTTATTTACTGGGTAGGCCATGGGAACGAAAGAAAATGGGCCTCGCTAATGCGACTTGGCCCACATCTGTCCATGCCGCGCCACTGGCGGCCACGAGTGAGGAGTCGTCGTGTACTCGTACACGCTGTGATCCCGCTACGAGTCGAGGTCGCGGCGGAACGTTGGCGAAATACTCCCTCGCTCAGAGACTACCGGGCGATAGAAGCGGGTATCCTTTCGCTCGTGGAGACGGCCCTAAAGAGTATCTACGATATGTTTAAGCCGGGGAAATACATTTTTTTACATTTATATAGGATAAAATATAAAAATTATCTGAATTCGTTGAACACAAGTCATATTTAGTGCACTTAACATGCCCTTAAAAGGATACTAGCTGATTACCATAAACCCTGTATACTTAGCTGATTATCATAAACCCTGTATACTTATTCACTTATTTTAACACCTAATCCTAAGAAAGTAAATAAATACGTTGAAATATTAAGGAGGGATTTATTTCATTTAACAAATAACGAAAAATTACTTCAATATTAGAGGTAACATATCTATACTAATATTACAAAGCTGAAGAGTTTGTTTGCTTGTTTGAACGCTAGGATCTCGGGAACTACTGGTCCGAATTGAAAGATTATTCTTCTGTTGGATATACCATTTATCTAGGAAGGCTATAGGCTAGACTACTTATATAGTCGTAAATATATATTTATTATACATAGAAATACCCAGATATGTATATAGATAATCACACTTCTAGAGTGGGGGGGTTCTGACGTCTCTTCTTTGTAAAATCGTACCATGAAGTGACGTCACTCTCAAACTTGTAAGTACTGTACCTTCGTCATTATTTTCTTTGCGAAACAAAGGAAAACATACGTGTACATTTTTAAATATACTCGTTTTGACTCTCAGACACTCTGACTGACTGATTAATTTGTTTATTTTTAGCTATCATGCTTATTGTATCTTATTAGCCGTGGCGATCGACCGCGTTCGTTCGATTACACAATAGTGAGTTCGTAGATCCGAGTTCTGCGCCTCTCAGTATTTTGCCAAAAGCAGATGTTAAAAGTATTACCACTGATTTTACTGGTTTACGGAAAAGCTTCACCCGTGGTACATAAAATATAGCATTTAGGGATTACGTATTCATATTCAAAATTGAAATTGAATTTTTGAAATCGGTGCAGTAGTTCCTGTGATTACCTCGTTCAAACAAACCACCTCTTCAGCATATCCGTAACTAGATCCGGCATATCATATGCATAACATCTCTACAATCGGTTTTGACGCGTCACTGGATACAAACGTAGGTCAACCCGAGGGTCTACCGCCTAACTAGAACTGTCTTAGCTTTGATATTCCTCTCTTTTTTCTTTCCGCTTGAAATGATAGAGACCGCAAGAGCAAGCGAAAGCCGATTTAGATAGGCGGTAGAAGCGCCGGAAAGGGAAACCCCAAGGACAGCGACAGGGCCGCAGTTGAATGCGAAAGTAATCCCGCGACTCTGCAGTCAAGCCGCGACTAGGGAAACCTGAGGGGTTCTAGTCGGTAGGGGTTTACTCTAAGTGAATGTAGAACCCCAAATTTGTACGTGTCACTGTATGGCGGATTATGCGTGCTTACACCATAAAAAAATAATAACTTAACTTTTACAGGTTTATACTAGATCGCCATCTCGCCAGAAATTTGGTTGACAGAATAATTAAAGAAAATCAGTAGGCACGATTTTTGGTCAAATCAAAAAAAAAAAAAGTTAACAATCTCCCAGTATTATTTTCAAAGTCAGAGCAATTACTCATAACAGATAAAACACAAAATAAAGGAAACAATAATTTTGTTGATCGGTGCTTTTTAACAGACTTCCAAAAAGGCGGAGGTTATCAATTCGACTACCATATTTTTTTATTACTCTCGCCTGATTTTAAGCGATGATGCTATTTTCATTTAGGTGAGCATGCTTCGTCGTAGACGTCCCTTAACCTCAGCTGAGATGGCGGTCAAGTTCAACTTATAAGTACTAGTAAAAAAAAAATCTAATGAATGCTAGTCAGGACATATTTCACAGAAGCACGATAAACAATAATCGAACAGCTGCACCAAGCTACTGAAGACGCCATGGGAACCCGACCACATGCCCAAGGTCCCAGACGGTCACGGCTGTATTGATCCAAACAGGGCTGCCATCACGTAATACAACAATACCGGACACAGATTTCCAAACTCCCAACGATCTATCGCCTGACTAAAATGATTTGGTGTGTTTTTTCTTTTTACCAAGTTTGCATAAAACATCAGGCGAGATAGCAATCAAAATGATGTTAAGCGACAATGAGTGCGAAAAGATCATGGTATCACGTGTGATCTACGTATCTATAATATCTATATCGTTAGTGGCTCCTCACGTCTTCTGCGCTACCCTGAGCAAACCCTAGCCAAACATCGCTTCAAAAATCGCCGTAAAGAGTATGCTCTTGACTATAATTCGCCAAATTTAAAGCGATAATGGAGCACGGTTTCCATTGGAAACCCTGTTCAAGGCGTGAAGCTACCCAGATTGCATTTTCATCGTTATTACCAACTTTTACTATGAGATGAAGCATGATTTCGCAAATAATAAAAATGGTATGGAAGGACTCTCTGCAGAGTCAGTTTGGGGAAGTACCACACTTTTGCCAGTTATTATATCGACAAGCATTTATGGCTCAATAGAATACATGTAAACACTTAGTTTATACTCTTAAATTTGCTGTTGTTCCCGTTGAAAAATGTAAGAGAAGAGTCGAGTTTTACTCGTGGATTCGGGGTCCCACAGCAACAGTTGTTAACACTAGTCAACACTGGAAAACTTTCCAGAGTATTTCTACCAGTTTTCGATATAATTAACAGTGTGATATGTGGGTTATTTTTTTTAATGAAATGATTATATGTTGGGCTTTGGTATGAGTAGAACACGACGATCCTTCAGGCCCAATAATACCTGTACCTAATAAGTACACCCGTACTGCGCAACCCCGTTTTAAAACACCTTTTTTTAAACCCGTGACGTAAATACGTGGCTGTTACAAGGTGAAGCGTCGGTGTAATTCTGTCTGTAGTGGCATCTTAGGTCTAAATAATCAGTTTGACACAAAAAAGCTAACGTGATCGCAATGATTCTTAGCTATAATTTGAAACGTGGTATAGTTTTTATTTCAACATCATTGTAAATAGTGTCTGGGCAAATTTGTCAGAGTATCTACTACCTACTACCGGATTACTGTTAAAAAAAGTCGCTCAGACGTACCCTGAGCCATAATTCTAAGTCTATCTTATTGTTAATACGGTAAGGTTTATTTCAGTTACAGTTTGACACGGTATTAAACTTGACCGTGAGATAGTTCAGGGTCTGCAATTGCAATATCGATTGGTAAGTTGCAAAAGACTCTTGAATAATGTTTACATAATATTATAGCAGACAGTTTTTCCTAGTTTAAGGCTAACGTATATATATTTATTGTCATTAATGCTTAAGACATCCTGTGGGACAGGCTACCTGCGCGGTGGACTGACGACCTGAAGGGAGTGGCGGGAAGTGGATGAATGCGGAGAGCCGAGGACCAGATTTGGTGGCGCAACACTGGAAAGGCTCTGTCCAACAGTGGACGATCACGGGCTGATGACGACTGTCATTATTTACCCACGTTAGCGTAGAAAAAAATATCTGACGCGTATAGAAAAGTGTCGAAAAATAATAAACATTTGTTTCACAGTTGGCGTTAATAACGTATCATTTTATAAGCATAATGCGATACTGTAATTTGACATATTCTCTACACCATATGTCATTCATACCTGTCATTCTGAAAACTTCGCATTTTGGTTGATTCTTTTTTTTAATTTATTCACATAGCCAAATGGAAGGATGATTTCATAGTTAGAAAAAATTGAGAAGTTTACTAGGTGGATACTCCTACTGATCAAGTACAAATTCCTGAGTCTTACAGATGGTCGTACGTGAGACTTTGATTAGTAGTCCTCAGTGAAAGGACAATGGCCACGATGTGGTAAGTACAATTACGTTAAGACTATACTATGTAACCATTTTGTGGTGTAATAAAGCATTATATTGTTATTCAGTTATTTATTCATTATTCTTAATTTCTAAGTTTTTTACAATAAGTATAAAAATATTGTTATTATTATTATGTGGCCACAGAGGCGGAACTGTCCTATCCCAAGCCGCGATGGCGACAGCGTAGCGAATCCCTTTTATATTACTACTACTATAGTAATTGTAAAACTCTAATTTAAGTGTTTCATTTTGCTTCATTGTGTTTCAGACATATTTACATACTAGATGTATGCCCCGGCTTCGCTCGTGGTACATTACATAGCACTCATCGGGATCCCGTACATATCCAACGGTGAAAGAATGACTGAAATCGGTACAGTCATTCCTGATAATATCGCTTTCAAACAAAAAACCTCTTCAGCTACCTGCTACCCCACCTATCGAAAATTGATCGTACCAACTCAGATTTAGAAACAAATTTGATTAGCAAAGGTTTATATTCAATGACGCAATCTTGGACATTGGCGAAATTACGGTGATATTACCGAAAGGAAGCCAAAATAAAAATTTTAAGTTGAAGTTGACGTAATCTTAGACACATGCTGTCATGTCAAAGCACGCTACGAAAACTCTCAAAAAAGAATATTTTTTCCCCGTTTTTGTTACATTCTTGATTCATGCTCCGCTCCTATTGATAGTACCGTTATGTTCTATAGCGTATAACCTTCCTCGATCAATGGACTATCTAATAGAAATAATCTTTCAATTCGGACCAGTACTTCCTGAGATCCTTGCGTTCAAACAAACAAACTCTTCACATTTATAATATTAGCATAGATGTGTGAAAAAATTTAATAAGCCTTTGAGTTAACAAACTTACAAGCATTAGCCGTACCGATCTAGCGTCGAGAACTGATTCACAATAAGTATAGTGAGGTGAGGGCTTGAGGGCCTTTGTGTGTTCAACAATCAAATTTTGTACTCATTCGGTGCCACCATTATTTTCTGATAGTTTCCAGCGATGCCGCCTAGTTCAACATGCCTGGCGTGTTCACGGCATAACATGAGTTACCTTTTTTTTCGCAAAAACAAATCATTCCGGGGGCCACTTTAAAAATATTTAACTTAAGGCATAATTATGCTCTACGATTTTGGCTAAATAATAAAGTAGTTTTTTTCATTTACTCACTAGCCTCCCTTTTTTCAAATTATGTCAAAATCGAAATAGTTTCGGTTTTGACATAATTAGTTTTTTGACATTAATTTTAGTAGTTGAATTAGTCGATAGGTAGTGTTTCATGAACGAAAATGGCTGCCACCATAAAATGGCGAAATTTTACAGCAACTATCTCCCCCTTAATATGGTTATCACGTGAAAGTGCTGTGCTTGACTAGGAGAATACTTTTTTTTTTAATAAAGAGTGTCGAGACGATCAGGACTTGCGCCTGATGGTAAGCAACATGCCTGACACATAACAGCACAGTGACACGCAGCTATTGGTACATGAAGAGTCCAAATCATTACCTAGTACTGCACTGCGCTCGTCACCCAGAGATCTTATATCTCTAAGCCCTGTAATTTCTCTGGAAACATTGCTCTTCAAACCGGAACACAGTAATGTTTGGACATTACAGCATGGCAGTAGAATAACTGGCAAATACTATTATACTAAGACGAATTTCAAATGGACGGTCGCGGGGCTGCTCAACATATTCCATTTTGTTCTTATTAAATAAATCAACAGTCTGATAAATGCAGGACTGGTAGGCAGGCAAGACATAGATAACATTATTATGTATGAGCAACACAAGTCAAGATGTAAACGAGCCGAGTGTGAGAGCCGGCTGTCTACAAACGACGCAGAATACCAAGATAAATGTTTATTACTCAGCTGTGCCGTAATTACATCTCTGGCAAGACTCTCGACAGCTCTCCAGACTTTCTGGAGCCGAGAATCATTGATAAGCATTCTTAAAACGAAGAATTTTAGAATCAAAGCGTAACCAATATAGTGCAAAGGAATTTCGGTCTGATACCACCTTGTCCAAAAAGCGACATCGTTTCATGGTTGATGTCAAAGACGAACAAAGACGTTTGACTCTACTTTTGTGATAAGAACGTCTAGGATGTGGAATGCGTGGCCTGATTAGGTTTTTTCCGATGGATGATATTGGTGTCTTCAAATAGGAAATAAATCGGTTAATTATAGGTAGGTAATAGTAGTGGTAGGACTCTTGGCAGAGTCCGCTTGGGGAAGGACCACACCCTTTCCAGTTATTCTATCGCCAAGCGGTAATGTGCAAACATTATTGTGTTCCGGTTTGAAGGGCAATGTTTGCGGAGAAATCACAGGGCTTTTAGAGATATAATATCTTAGATCTCTGAGTGACGAGCGAAGTGTGTTGATAGGTGATGATTTGGACTCGTCATGTTCCAATAGCTGCATGTCACTGTGCTGTTATGTGGCAGACATGTTGCGTACCATCAGGCACACGTCCTGCTCGTCTCGTCACTATATACTATTTAAAAAACACACTCCATCGTAGACCACAGCGTCTGTTAACACACATGGCGGCCATGAGTTAGGCCATAAAAGTTGAAAAAGGTACTTCGAGAGTGACTGCCACTCTTATCGCAGTGAACCAATTGATTGCCGGGAACCCACAAGCTCTGAAGTCGGCGAGTAAACTTCGATAGGTATTAACATTTCTAATGTTTGTACCATCAAACAAAACCACACAGACAAACATCGTTTTGAACTAAAGTTTCGAAATACGGTGATTATCGACATCACTACGAGCAAGATTAGTCTAATCGTTATTCGTTATTATTTTAAGCGCTCTACAGACGATGCCCTGAAATCGGAGGAAATGACGTAGATGTAGAGGAGCACTAAAATAGGGTATTCTCTACACACGTACAAATCAGTCAGTACGATACTGGCTGTACAACGGACTGGTCGTCGATCAGAGCAAAGAGTATGTAATTACTACGTAGGAGTCGGCACTCAGTACAAACCAATAACAGCAGTTAACATGTCTGTTCAATACCAACCTAACAAATTATTTAGTTTTCATAATATATGTAATATTAGATTTAAATAAAGTTTCTAGTGGAAATGAAAAACTTTTTGGTAAACTACGTTTTATATTTACAATACAATAGAAAAATAAATTTACAGCTAATAAAGAACAAAAAACGCGGAAATAAATCAAAGAACAATTATGATCAACACGCAAATGCCACAATGACTAAACAATGCCAAATTGACAAATCGCCTAAATTGGTAAAGAGATGCCCGATGATATGATATTATATTATATATCGTAAAATGCTATTGCCTATTATAAAATTTGAAATCGGATCGGTTGAAATTGCGAAAACAGTTGGATTATAGTCTGGAATAACTTAGACTTTATCAGCTGACTATTATTATCATTGTATAAATTCAGACCAGTAAAAACTGTGTTGCCAGACATATTGCATGCTTCTAGAAGAAGAGGCCAGTTTGTACAGGTCAACTTTTAAAATGTTTTGAAAATGTTTTGTATCACCTTATCTTACCTTTTAGTTTAGTTAGTTTATGAATAATATTTCTAGGATTATGATGGGCAACAAATTTGTGTGTTTCTAATGGATAATACTGTTGGGGCTATTAAAATTTATCATTTTACTATGTACAATGTAAAAATGTCATCATCATCAGTCTGTATTCGTCCACTTCTGGACATAGGCGTCTCAATAATATGCTTCTCAACCCAATCTTTGGTCTTACGTCTGCTACCGCCATCAATTGCCTTTCATGTATCGTCATTCCATCTAGTATCTCGAAATCGTATACTACGTTAATTTTTTACATAAATACACGGGTAACTCACGTTTAATGTAGTCAGTCCAGTCCGACTCAAGTTTCGATCGCGTCCGGCGATCTTTTTCTAGGAGAGTGCGCGCGCGGGTTCGCAGCTCGTTTAGCACGTACTTGTAATTAAACGTGAGTTACCCGTGTATTTATGTAAAAATGTAATAACCACGTTAGTTTTCATACTACGTTGATTCGCGGTTTAGCCAACAGTTTGACGTCTTGCTTGAAGTCAATCTGACCAAAAATCGACTGTAGGTATATAGGAGCAGGAACTGAAACAATTTTAAATTCCAAAAATTTCTTCAAATAGTGAGTCAACATGGATATAAATACTATTTTGAAGAGTAACCTACTTCTTTACACACGTATTTATTCTGTACTAACTAAAAATACTAGTTGTGGAAGTGTCATACTTTTGTCGCGGCACATCCCTATGTTGTCGTAGTTGACATAAACCTTATCCGCTTACGATGGGCACAAAAGAACCGTGCCGAAAACTCCTATCTATTCTATCTATTGACTTACATTTTATCTGGTTTCCGCAAATTTCAAATTTATTATAGACCATCTTTTCGGCGGCATTGTAGTAAAACGTATTCACTGCTTAATGCTAACATAATATTATTATGCAATATCTTCTATTCAACTTCTATTTCTTCTTATTTTTTCTATTAAGCTCCTCGATTAAAATACACGAAACACAATACAAGCAATGTGACGGACATGACCACAGACTTAAGTAGATACTTTGATATAACAGTGAAAGAAAGAGAAGCTATACATACTGTGCTCTTGACATGGACCGTGTAAATTTCATACATTTATAATTGTTCCAAGTTATGATACACTTACAACTTACAAAACTAGGGCGTGTATTCCGCAATTCCGAAATCTTGGAGATTTTTTTTGATACTTAAATTCCGAAATTGAAACACTTTAATATCGTTACTACAATATCGGTATTTTGACTACCAACTTCTTTTCTAACGATACACACACGCGATAAGTTATTAAAATAAACCTGAGCGGCTCCAAAATTATTGAACTGGATTTGTTTAACCCCACCATTCTCCTACTTCAAAGAACTTTTAAATCTTTACATAATTACCATAAGCTTCCTTTTAGGTCAAAATCAGTCTTTCCCTAAAGGCCCTTCTGCTTTAACTAAAATGTTCGATGGCATATCGTTTACTTGCAGGGCGGGCGACTCAGTTATGGAATAAATTGCCCGTGCACATCAGGCATTCTCCTTCACTGAACAATTTGAAAAATATGTTTAACAATTATATTTGTTAAAATTGTAGACTTGTTGTTGGAAAATTTACTACTTATGCAATTACAGGCGTTTTTATTTATGTTGTAATCGCATTACATTTATTTATAATCGTATTAATTAGTATTGGTATTATACATCAATAATTAAGTACCTACTAGTATTGTTGTATAAGATTAACTAACTACAATATCATTATATTGTGTTTTATTATTATTGTGTCTTTCATTCCGTTTTTTTTTGTTCTTGTTTGCACCCCATATTCTGACTATTTTACAAATTCTTTTCCGTCCTAAAGTTGGCTGGAATAGATCGCTTTCAGCGGAAAGGCCGCCCACTGTCGCAGTACTTTACAATGTTTTGTTGAGTTTTGCTGTGCCTTTTTAATGTGTCAATAAAGAGTAAGCATAAATATTAATACATTTTGTAGGTAAAATCCAAATACATTTTCCAGTTTTGAAGCTGTTCCGGAATTCCGATATTGGGTATTTACTATCATGATTCAGTGCAGGAATTGAAAACTTTCCGATATTACATTCCCTACTTAAAACAAAAACATAGGTGTTGCCATGGCACTTACTACTGAGAAAAGAGACTTAGGTTAAAAACTGGTTGTAAAAACATCATGAATTATAGACAAAACATTAGGGATGTTTTTGAAAACTTGTTGTAGCGCACACACAGATTTTTCGTGGGCTGTGAATGAAATGAAAGAAATGTTCAGATGAACTCAGTATCGCCCAGAGGAGATGATCGATATTCATTGATGGTGATATCAATTTAATTTTGCAGATAAAAGTAGTACTGCGTAGTGGTACTAGGCGCAATCCGAACGGCTCAAATTCAAAATGACAATCCTTGCTTCTGTAATTCTAAACAGATAAAACAAAGACCGAGATGTGAGATTCCGTGTCGGATCAATCCGACTGGGTTTAGAATTGCTACGCTGGTTTCATTTAATTTCTACAATAAAATAGTCGTAACATACATATCAACTAAAAATAAAACATACCTACACTTTTTATAGAAAAGAGTGCTTGTCACTGTTTTCTATATAAAAAAACAGGACATGTGTGATAGTAACCAACATGTCTGCCACATAACATCACATTTTTGGTAGTGGTAGGACTCTTAGCAGAGTTCGGCTGGGAAGTACCACACCTTTGCCAGTTATTCTACCGCCAAGCAGTAATGTGCAGACATATTGAAGGGCAATGTTTCCAGAGAAATTACAGGGCTTAGAGATATAGCATCTCAGATATCTGGGTGACGAGCGCAGTGCAGTGCTAGGTAATGATTTGGACTCTTCATGCTCCAAGAGCTGCGTGTCACTGTGCCGTTATGTGGCAGGTATGTTGCTTACCATCAGGCATATGTCCAGCTCGTCTCGTCACTATTTACAAAAAAAAACACAGTGATACGCAGGTATTGGAACATCAAGAGTCTACATTATTACCTAGCACTGCACTGCACTCGTCACCCAGAGATGTTATATCTCTATGCCCGGTAATTTCACTGGAAGCATTGCCATTTGAACCGGCACGTAGTAATGTTTCCACATCACTGCTTCGGGGTAGAATAACTGGTTATTTATTTCAAGATAAGTTAAGAAAATATTTTGTGTACGATTTCGATTACTCGATCGTATATCGTACTATAGCCAAAAAGTCGTATAAATACGATTTAAATCGTATGGTTGACAACACTGGCGGAAATCGGACCCGATTTTTTGATAAGTGATTTATCACGCCCCCTCCGCCCCTTTTTCGTCATTTCCTCCGATTTCAGGGCATCGTCTGTAGAGCGCTTTAGAGTAGTGATTCCGCAGGAAAGAGCCTTTGTGACACGGCGATTGACAATGGGTGTGGCAAACATTGTTTTAAACTAATCATGGTTGACGTACACTATACTAGTAACATTAATTAAGGGATTTTACTGAGGCTATATAGCAGTGAGCATTGTGCACGGTACTGCACCGAAATATCGGGACTCGCTCCATCGAATACCCATAGTAAAAATATCCCGTAATTATACTAATAACGAAATATGGAAAAGTGCGGTATTTTCTTAGAGGGTTCAAGTTCCAAATATCCGCTTGATCCCCGAAGAGAGTTATGATGGACTCAATATTTGGAATCATAAAGCGAATAATCAAAACGAGGAAAAGCCAATATGAAAAAATAATGAATTAGTATAAGAAGATTACGACAAGTCTCAAGTCACTCGAGAAATCCTCAAATCATAAGCGAAATGGGAAATGAAATAAGGAAACAGACCTCCGAAGACGCTCGCTAAATTATTGATAAGAATTCTGTCTACAGTGATATTTCGTGCAATAATTCAAGGCTGATTAACATTCTAGTTGCAAAACAGGTCTTTGCTGAATTTCAGGTTTTCAATTTCAACTTTCTCGTTTAAGATTAAGTACCTGGGTGGGTTACGAAGACACATGCAGATTTTCTAAAAAAAAATAACTTGAAAAAAGAAAGGCGGCTGGCTGGATTCGAACCCGGACCCACCATGTAATGAACGCCCAACTTCCCGACTGAGCTTAAAAACATTCTACAAATACCGTAGTATTATAATGCTTATATAACAGTTTTTCATTGTCTTAAAACGCGCATAAAACGCACGTTTTTTTAAATAAAACCTGGATAAATCGATTTATCGTCCCCGTAACCCCTGTATACATAATTTCAAGAAAATCGTTCGAGCCGTTTCCGAGATTCAGATATATATATATCTACAGTTTATAAAAAATCGTAATTTTTTTGTACATTTTGTAATTAACAAAAATAATGTATTTGCCCAGTCAAAAAAACAACTTTCGTAACAAGAGCGCGCGCGTTCTTTAACTTGATGATAAATGATGAGCCGAAGTGTTTTTTTGGGATTCGTATTGAGTTTTAACAAAAGTTGTTTGTTTAAATATACAGAACATGCTTAAACGGATGTAGGTAAGCTGATTGCCAGTAACCCTGTATATTAAGAAGTTTACGCAATTGTCGAAAAAGGGGTATCTGTATCTACATACTTTTTAATTCACGTATTAATATATATAAAAGCTGGAATCAAAATAATATAAGAATTTCTATTTCTACCTCTAGATGTAATAAACAATAATTTCACGGAATCTGATTGCTATAACGTAAAGGTCAAGCATCTGTATTTACCCCTGACTGACAAACATTTTATCCACAATTTTTCGATTGCGATGAAACATGTTAACTAGACAATATCACATAACGGTTTATATGTTGTATAAAAAAGTTTCGTTCGTGGCGCCGCGCGCTTCGTGATTTATTACGTTGTGTCGGCCTCCGAGATCTCACGACTCATCTCATTCCTTCGTCTCAGTGGAAAACTCCACGACAGTGAAAAGAAACTTCAAGTAAAATATTCAAGAAAAAGGTTCGTGAAAGAAAACGCCAAATAAATATTCAAGAATGGATAATAGGAGGCAACCAAAAAATTGGTCCAACTCTTTGGAGGAAACATTGCGGATTAAATTATTTTTCATTATCAAAAACCTTTCCGAGCATTTGATCGACGCGCTATGTAAGGCTAAGAACTCATGGAGCGAACCCATGAGACCGCTTATTTTCGCGGGTCCACAGCCGCCGCGCCACTGAGTCTGCGGGCGACCGTCGCCCGCGCGGAAACCGCGCACGTAAAACGCGTCGTGAGTTATTGTTGTTGTTTTATATACTTTATAAATCTGCATTCTACAGAAGCTGAGAGCCCGCAACCGCGTCAGTCGCGGGTGAAAATCGCTCCATGAGTCCTTAGCCTAACACCAATGCTGGCGTTTATTTAACGTCAAAGCATCGCTATCATGCTACGACGCGGCGCATCGCCACTGCGTTAGCATGTCGATGACGGGAACTCGTAAGATTTTCTCCTACGAAAAAGTACCGATAAAGAAGTTTTTGATTTTAATGTATAAAACGCTAGTAGTTTAAATGAATACACGGATAACTCACGTGTGATATAATTAGTGTAGTCAGTTACGGCCGCGTCCGGCGGTCTTTTTAAGGACCGAAGAACCGAAGACTTCTTTAGAAGTGCACGCGCGTGACCGCTTCTAGTTCGACACTGACGACATTACATTTATAATGTGTTAAAACGACGTTAGTTTTCATAGTAAAACATTGGTATAATAAATTACGGGATATTTAATGTGTATACACAGATTTCTAAACAGATGAAACCTTCGTGAACGACACTGTGAGGCCAGTCATTAGTCATGTATGCGAGACAGCTCTCACCGACGTTGTCAAATTACTCACGTTGGTGTGCGTGTAATGTTCCCAGTCTTAAGAAAAAAGTCCCACTATTGTTGAGACGATTTTCTTAGGTAACATTCCATGGATTCACCGTGCGGGTGCCGGGTCCATCGTGTGGCAGAGAGAGAAAACCAGAGTAGTTCCCGAGACTTGTGACTCGGGCGTAGGTTTAAGGGCCCCTTTCTGACGTACATCAAAACTCACCTTCACTACTCGTCTTTCTCTCCTGCCCGGCCAAATCTGATATGAGCCTACTAGTGCAGCTTTAGATACTCGTTCTAGTATAGAACTTACTGCACTTCTGGATAAGCCAAGGTCTTTCAGCAGGTTATAGAGAAATTTTGCTAGTATACCTCTCGCTCCCACTTCTACAGCGTATAAACTAACTACATAGCCGTTTTTTTGTTAATTCGTTTAGGAGGTCGTAATACTTATTTTGTTTCATCGCGTGGTATTTAGGTATATTAGTTTCTCACGGTACGGTAAGTTCTACAAGGACTATGCGTTTTGTAGCTCTAAAAAGGAAAATGTCCGGTCTGGATGACGAAACACCCACATCCTCTGGGATTTTGTAGTGCTTTTCATACGTGTCCATTAAAATAGTCCAATCAGGTGCTGTACCCAGGATTGAGTAAGGCTTGTTCCTGGAGTTTGATGTTGAGCCTTCTTTTACAAAGTTAATTTGTCTTTTGTTTGTCGTCAATCCCTTTTGGGCTCTAGCTACTGAAAGGCTCATGGCTTCACGTATGATTTCAAGTACTCTGTCATGGCGCCGTGAGTAATGACCCCCATTAAGGAGCACCTTACATCCCACCAATATGTGTTGTTAAGCTTTGGAAATTTTCACGTATAATAAACGCATAAAACATTATTTTAAAATAATTTATTATTACACCGATAATATATGATGCAAGGATTTCTTGTTAATAACTTGCTCCACAAAAAAGGAGACAGAACGTAAATGAAAATTATAGACCTATTAGCCTCATGTCAAAAATTTACAATTTTTTTTTCAAAGCTGATCCTAAATAGAATATCAAGAACTATAGATGAAGAAGCCTATTGAACAAGCTGGTTTTAGAGCAGGGTTTTCAACTATTGATCATATGCATGTATTAAAACAGTTAATAGAAAAATCTCAAGAGTATGGGAAAGACCTATACATTGCATTTGTCGACTACAATAAAGCTTTCGACTCAATCAAACACAATCTGCTCTGGGAGGCTCTAATTCAACAAGAAGTAAGAAAGAAATATGTTCGTATTATTAAAAATATTTATGCTAACAGCACTGCACAGATCAAGTTAGAATCCACAGGTCATAGACGAGACGTTTTATAACGGCGAGGATTTGTTCTTATCTATTCGTTTCATAACTATAGTTTTCATCAACACTATTATTATTTTTATTAACTCTAGTAGCGGCGAGGATTTGTTCTTGGCATCGATTCACATTAAATAAAAAAATAACGATTATAAAAATAGGGCTTAGAATTGAATTATACAATGTTCATCAATAATTTGGTCTACGAGTATCTTCAAAACAAAATTAGAATCTATATTTTACCTTAACTTCAGGGAAAATAATTTCAATTTAGTATAGCAACACTGACCTATTTTCGTTGAGGTGTTGTGTTTCTATTCATCAATCAAATTAAAATCGTCTAAATTATATAAATACCAGTAAAAATATTCAAACTTTCCTAAGAAATGTCCTTTTTTTATTTTTGTGAACAATGTTTGCAATGTTTGATGACATAACGGCATAATCTTAAACAAAACATAAAATCACACGGGACTCCCGTACGAGACGGAAGTCAGTTTCGTACTGACTGGAGTTTGTATTTGCTTTGGCGTTTGATATTTGCTTTCCGGACCTAAGGATCTGTGTTCCGCACGTTCCATCTGCCTTTTGTTTTAGAAATCTGTGTGTGTATAAATAAGAGGGAGTCCTGTATATTTCGATGAAGTTACAAGCAGAATATTCATGGGTAAACCGGCAAATGTAGTTAGTAAAAGTATCTACTAATCACGGCCAGACATATTACCAGTGCCAAACGAGCAGCGGTGCATTCTTCTTGAAAAAGGCCGTCGGATGCGATTGAAACTTAAGTCGGACTATAGCACCCGAAAATTTTCATACACATTTAATGCAAATTACGAGTAAATGCAACATAATACAGTAATTGCTAATATTAGCGTAGCGACCAATCCTGATAACTTTAAACAATGTTAGCGAATAAAATATTCTAGATTTCGTAAAAGAAAGCATTAGCGTTTAGTACAAGTGAAGCGTAGTAAGCGAAATAACAACAATTCGAAATACGTATCCTATGGACTCCACGTAAGTTATGTTCAAAATGAAGCACGTGTGCATGTGTTTACATGTTTATACCGAGTGCTTAGTTACTGCCATTTATTTATTTATATTGGTGTCGCGTCTACTATGTTTTATATTATGGAGTCGCGGGACAAAGAAGACATACTTCTGATGGTAAGCCACACTTCATAATAGCAGAGTGTAACATAACTATTGGAACATGAAGAATGCAAACCACTTCCCAGGCTTGCACTGCATTACCCACATGAACATTTTTAAAGATAAATAACTTATCTTTTTGCTCTGTAATTATTAATTACTCTAGACACATTGCCCTTCTAATCGGAACACAGTGATGTTCGATACACATGTAAGACTCGAACGTAGTGATGTGTGCACTTTTGTGATAATAACGTCTAGGTTGTGGAATGCGTAGCCTGATTGTGTTTTTCTCAATGGTTACAATATTGGTGTCTTCAAATAGAAAGTGGGTTTCTTCTAGGTTAGGATATGCCGTTCCAGACCGCATCGTCATAGCATCAGGAGAGCCATTATACATTAAAAATAATCTTTGTGATTAATGTTTGAGTGCGTAATGGTAATGTATGGAGTTACTCTTAATAGTGAATGTGCTTCATTTCGAAGATAAATCACACAGAGTCCATAAAAACTTATTGGTTCTCACCTCTCGCTGTCGCGCCGGAGCGACCACCTCCTAGAAGTTAGCGCTCGGAACATTTTACACTTCACTGGGGACTCAACGGAGTGCAAACATGGTAACACCGACGCACTGTTTGGTTTCACTGAATCTAACTCTTAGGTATCACATGACGATGTAATTCATGTAATGTACACTGATTGTTTGATGTGTGCTCGTCCAAACTGGTATTATTTATAACTGTAGAGTAAATGGTTCTTAGTACTTAAAGGTAAGTAAAGAGTATTGAAAAGATCTGTGGTGATCTAATTAATGGTAGCGGAACACCACTAGTTGTTATGGTACGGGTTCAAATTTCACGATCACCACTGTCTTTCCGAAGTCATGTGTGTAATGACGCTAACTTAAAACGGTGAAGGAAAAACATCGCGAGGAAACCGACATGTACCTAGAATCACTCGAGGTGTATCACGAACCCGGGCTTGGCCAGCGAGGTGGATTAAGGCCTTGAGTGAGTGCGCGAGATGGCCCCGAGTCCCAGCAATGGGAACATTTAGCAGGCTGCTTATTATCTAGTGGTAAAAATGTCTGATTTCATTATCGTGATGTAGGTTCGAACCCCGTGTATCCATCTGTTTTTTTCCTAGTGCAGATGTAAGAATTTGATAATTTGTCATCACCACTAGTTAACGGGGAACGGTTGAAAAAGACCGCAGAATACGGTTGAAACTTAAGTGTAGCTAGATCATACCACACATGCATAACCTCACAATAAACTCAAAATCGGAGAGCCTTCAAATCAACAGTAAATATTTATGAAGTAAAAGATTATTTAATCGCGTTGAACACTTTATGGTGGGAGGAAATCTTATGAGTTCGGGACACTAGACATGCGTAGCGTCAGAGCGATAGTGGAGCAGCGGTGCGGGACGTCCGTGTTAGACGCTTTTGGACGGGTAAGATGACGCACGACCTCGAATGATTCTTGGGACGTATCTCTTTCCTCACGATGTTTTAATTCACTGCTAAAGCGAGTATTGATGACAAACTAGTGCATGCAAACTGGTATTACGAGTAAATCGAGCCCAAGTTTCGGTAGCTTCAGAAACTGCTTAAAATGCTGCCTTATCGATCAAAGTTTTACAGTTACAGTGACTTTTTAGAGAGTGATGGTAAAGTTACGATAACACTGTAAAACATTGACATCGTAAATTACAATTATGATAAATCAGTATAAATATGTATGTATACAGTTTAACACGTATCTGCACGATAAAATTGTTATCGTACGCTCGTACAGCGAAATGCTCATTTGAAACTTTGAAAATGTATACTTTCTGTAGGCTATTTCTTTTGTTTTGGTTACTAAAATAATTGTCGTGTAAATTGTATATTTATGAATAATTGACTTTGACTATATGCTCGTGACAAATACTCAGTAATCCCACGTCTTAGACGCTAGGCCATGACGGCTTGCTAAGTATAATAAATGCTTCAAAACATGAGACTGTGTCACGGCCAGTGCCAAATAGTCTAAGGTCAAAGCCGTCATAAATAATATCGGAAAAGCTACCGCCCTATATGTGATTATGACGGAGCAAAGTGGGAAAGGTCAAAGATAGCGATCAGACTACAATATTAGGTATTACACGTCTTTATCCATTAAAACCCGGAAAGCCCGCCGGTGGGCCAGTTGATTTTAAACCGAAATTCTAATAGATTGAGTCTATATTTGTTTTGCAATTTTATTATGTTACTTAACGAGTTAATAATACGTGAATAAAAACTTTGTACCCATTTTTTTAAGAAAGATGCGCCAGTGAAACTTCGCATACTTATCCTACCAATATTTTAAATGCCAATGAATGGATGTCTGTTGCTCAATCACGTCGGAACGTATGAGCGGATCGAGTTGAGAGGCAGAGGTGCAGAAAGCGATTTTTTGTTAATTACCTACGCTTGTAATATAATAATAATAATAATAAAGATATACGTGAATAATAATAATAATATAACACTTTATTACAACTACAAATCTTAAAAATTAATCATAACAATAATAGCATTACAGGACAAATGAATAAATTTGCAGAGTAATTGGCGGCCTTATCGCTTAAAGCGATTTCTTCCAGGCAACCATTGAGTGGAGAAACGTCTATAAATATTTTGTAGTGTAGGTGGTGTGGTGTAACTTACTATAACAATAATATTCATCCATACCAATAAATATAAACATACTTATAATACAGAAATATATACTTAGATAAATACATAGTCATATAAACCTACATATATCTATAAATAACTAATATGAGAAAAAGTACCTAATGGGAAGAGGAAAGATAATGTTGAAAGACACGATTTTTAAAAATGGGAAGGGACTTGGCTTCTCTGATAGAAAGAGGAAGAGCATTCCATAGTAAAATAGCTTGTATTGTGAAAGATTTATTATATGTGAGGTTAGAATGGGTAGAGGTAGGGAACATGAGCTTAAGGAGACGAGTGGTGCGGAGAGGATACGATTTAGGCTCAATAAACTTAAATTGTTTTTTTAAGTATAGAGGAGTAGTGGGATTGTATAGAATCTTGTAAAGCAAGGAGAGAATGTGAGCATTACGGCGGAAGCGGATAGGTAACCATTTGAGCTTATGACGAAATTGAGAAATGTGATCATATTTTCGTAAACCAAATATGAATCGAATAAAGAAATTTTGTAGTCGTTCCAGTTTATCTAGCTGCTCTTCGGTAACATCCAGATAGCACACGTCAGCGTAGTCCAATATTGGAAAAAGGAGTGATTTTACGAGCGCAGTTTTAGTAGAGATAGGAAGGAAATTGCGTAGTCTCCTAAGGGAAGCAGCAGTACCAAATATCTTACGGCTCACTTCTGCTAATTGAGGAACCCACGAAAAATTTCTGTCAATAAGAATACCCAGATTTTTGACCACTTCACTGATGGTGATAGGAATACTGTCAAAAATCACCTGGGGAAGACGGAACCAGTCAATCCTCGAGATCATACGTGAACTTCCTACAATAATAGTCTGTGTTTTCAATGGGTTCACAGTGAGGCCGAAAGACCTGCTCCAGTTTAGTAAGCCATTCAGATCGATATTAGTAATTTGAATAGCTTCATGCAGGTTGTCTACAGAAGCTTGAGTATATATTTGTAAATCGTCTGCATACAGATGGTAGGATGAAGTAATTTTTTTTTTTTTTTTTTTTTTTAACTATAATAGGTTTGCACTTGACCACCATCTCGCCTGATGTTAAGCGATGATGAGATCTACGATGGAGCGTGCTTACCTAGAAGAAACCGATTCACTCTCGATTTGATTTTGTGATTGAGTTAATAAATATTGCGAAAAGGAGTGGAGATAAAACGCCGCCCTGTGGAACACCGGCAGAGACACTACACCACGAGGAATAAGTGTCATCAATACGGATTCGCTGTCGGCGTCCAAACAGGTAACTGCGAAACCAGTCAATTACCGATGGAGATATGTTAAGAGAGCGAAGAAGTTCCAACAAAATGTCAAAATCGACATTGTTGAAAGCATTGCTGAAGTCTAGTAGCGTTAGCACAGTCAGCTTACCATGACCGATACCGTCTCGTATGTCATCGGTGATCTTCGTAAAAGCAGTAACAGTGCTATGGCCCGCACGAAAACCAGACTGATAAGGATTAAGCAGGTTATTTTGACAAGATAAGAGGTAAGTTGTTGATGGATAAGGCGTTCTAAAACTTTGGATAAGAAAGGAAGAATAGATATGGGACGATAATCGGAATAGGATTCAGGATTAAGTTTTTGGGAAGCGGCGTTATTTGGGCTTCTTTCCATATAGCTGGAAAAGTACCCGATGTCACAGAGTAGTTAAGGATGTGCTGGATTATAGAGCGATTTCATCGAGTATGGGTACGATCATTTTGCGGCTAATGCAGTCGCTACCAACAGCATTAGATGAGATAGATTGAATGCTCTTCTTAACATCACATGCGGTAAATTGACTAAAAGTAAAGGGGTCATAATTGGGAGGACTTACAGAGAAAAGAGATTTAAGCGTCTCAGCTTTTAATGGTCCATTAAAACTGGAAGAATCGGAGAAGTGACTATTAAGTTTATTGATATCCAGATTTTGCGGAATGTTATCGTGACGCGATTTTCCAACTCCCAATGACCTCAAAAATTTCCAAACTTTTGCAGGATTTTCATTTTCTACAGAACTATGGATATGTCGGCGTTGTGCGTCCCTACATGCTCTGTTGCAGACGTTACGGTAATGTATATACTTTTCCTTACTATCATTAGAATGATGTCCTTTAAGTTTGTTCTTAGCTAGTAATTTTTGTGCATTACACACGTATCTCATCAGTCAACCAAGGTGCCGGCAAATGTTTCATTTTGACAGCGCGGAGGGTGCATGAATATCAAATAGGTTCGTTAAAATTTCATTGAATTTTGAAATTTTAAAATCCACGCTATCTGCACTCCAAACATCTGACCAATCGGTCTCTAATACATGCTCTCGCAAGTTTTCAATATTTATACTGGCAAAACTGCGCTGTAAAAGAATTTTGGGTTTGAATTTAGGTGGCCGAATTTTGTACGAAAGAAAGATCATGTCATGATGAGAGAGATCATCTGCTGCACACTGGCTATACGCAGCTGCATGGGAAGGAGAAGATATAAAATTAAGTCTAGAAGAGACGGTGTATAGTTTGGAGGATTATGGGTTGCATTTAATGGAAGTATTGTTAAATTGAGAGACGTGGCTAATGAATGGAGTTTACGGGACCGGTAGTCTTGTTTTAGCAGGCACGTATTAAAATCACCCATTATTATAGTGTGGTCATATGAGGCAGATAAGTTTTCAAGCAATTTTTCGAAAGTACTAAAATAATTAACCTCACGAGAATGAGAGTAGAAGACTCCTAGAAGTATTTTTGTATGGTGCAGTTCGACTTCAATAAAAATATGTTCACCGGCATCGGACGGAGGCGGCTGGGCGGACATACTAATAGTAGTGAAAGGAATATGTGTACGGAGATATATAGCCACGCCGCCACCACCCTTACCAACACGATCATTTCTAATGAGCCGAAAGCCAGGTAATGCCACGGAGTTAGATGGAAGAACAGGTTTAAGCCACGTCTCAGAAACTAAAATGGCATGAATATTGGGGTGTACGAAGGACGCGAGCATTTCTGGGTAGTGAGCCGTAATACTCTGTGCATTCACATGGAAAATGTTAAAGTTTTTAGGATGGCCTGAAATCAGAGATTCAATAGAGTCTGACAGGGTTGGTATACTACAGAAGCTGTTTACAGTGTCGTTGATAGAAGTAGAAGAGCATGTCAAATAATGGGAAGCTTCGCTATCACTATCTGACATACAGTTGGTACAAAGGTACAATGTTTATTTAAAAATATTATATAAATACGCAATATATATATATAAATTTATAATATGTAATAAAATTATATACCTATAATATATATACTTAGAATACAATAATAAGTTATGTGACGACAGTAGACTAGTCGCCTACCTGTCTATTGTGAAGTGTTAAATATACATAGAATATACTGATTAAAAGGTCACACTGAACAATAAAGAGCACTTATACATTAGTTTACGCAATTACAGCTTAAACATTAAATTCAAAAAGAAAAATTACAAACAAAATAAACTATATCTAACAAGTTTCAAATCGAATGTGTTCCGTGCAATATATGGGAACACGGAAGCAAATATAATAAAAGAAAAAAAAACAATAAAAGTACAATCTGTCACTGTTATGTTGACATTGACGCATGAAGATGCCAACTTCCACAAACAATCTAAGAACTTACCTATTTAAAAGAGAAAAGAAATTAAGAAACTGGTGGTAGACATAAAAAACTGTGACTACCCAAAAAACAAAACAACGAAACAAAAATATAATTGAAAGGTTCGTCAGAAAGAAACTCGAATTAATTATTATCAATCATTACTTTGATGCCTTTTGCTCACGTCGTGTTCTCGCTCCCTTCGTATCCTTCACATTTACAGCTGCAACCACTGTTCGGCCCTGCGCCGATTGTGTTGTTGAAGTAGATGCTTGTGGTATAACTGCTGAGCGGCTTCCTTTTATAATATATGTACATGTCATAAATTAAAAACATTACACACACTACTATGTATTTGACACATACTCTTTGGTTTAAATAAAGTCTGAGTATCATGATTTGACCATTCGACCTATACTAATATTATAAAGCTGAAGAATTTATTTGTATGAACGCGCTAATCTCAGGAACTACTAGACCGGTTTCAAAAACTCTTTCACCGTTGGATATGTACGTGATCTGAGTGCTATATGCCTAGGCCGAGGGTATATTCTATAATGTACCACGGTCGAACCGCTGGTTGAGAATAGGTTAATATTGCATTATGATTCTATTCGATCACATGACGACTAGTTTTATAAAACTTGTATGTTAAATTAATAATATACAAAGTGAAAATGCTAACAAGTTCTGACTGATTCGATCAAGATCAAACCGGTTTTGCATGATTTGGACACAGAATACAAAATATCCTTTCGACCGTGAACAAAGGAAGTGGCAGAAAAAGATGAACGGTTTAAGATATATTGTGGGGAAATACGATCGCAGGATGAGAGCAGTGGTTATTTTTTATAGAGTTCCTTACCCAAAGGGCAAACCATACCCTATTACCTACTTGATACGTGATAGCACATAGCTATATTATATTCTCCCTGAACGCACTCTAAACTAGGACAAATCCGAACAAAACCGGCGGGTCTACCGCCTAATTAAATCTACTTTGTCTTTGGAATAGGCGTGTCGACTAATTTTTGATATAATGTGCCATCAAAAGGCTACTCAATATCTGAAACATAGGTGAAAGAATTACTTTGTTACCTGAAAAACTTCACGTGATATCACGATTTTAAAATCACAATTTTGGACTCTCCCAAAAACGCTTCATACAAATCACTACAGAAACGTGACGTCACACTGTCGTATTTTCTATGCGTCGCTCGTAAAGTTTGTATGGTAGCTATATTAAATATTGCGTTTAGGAAACTGGTTTCATAACAAAAGTAACTTGAAATTGAATTGGTTATCCAATGGTAAATACATTTTCTAATAATTGCGTACTTTTACAAGAACAAAATTAAAAATTTTGATTAACCCCCGACTACCTCAGATTTGTTATCCGTACAACATTCTACTAGTCAAGCCCTTTCATTTGATACCCATATTAAGGGAATTGTGAAAAAGGAAATGTAATTCGCCATTTTGTGGTTGCGGCCATCTTGGATTTGAAATGTGTCATAGTGCAAAGTATTCTACTGATCAAGCCCTTTCATTTGATCCCCATATTGAGGCAGTAGTGAAAAATATTATATAATTCGCCATTTTGTGGTGGCGGCCATCTTGGATTTGAAATTTGTGATAGCGTTTAGTACTCTACTAGTCAAGCCCTTTCATTTGATACCCATATTGAGGTAGGTTGTGAAGAAATATTTTGTCCGCCATTTTGTGGAGGCGGCCATTTTGAATCGATATTAACCAAACATAGCTAAGAACGGATATTAACTTTCAAATAAAAAAAACCGCATCGAAATCGGCCCATCCGTTTGAGCTCTACGGTGCCACAGACAGACACACACACAGACAGACAGACAGACAGACAGACAGACCGACAGACAGACAGACAGACAGACATCGACGTCAAACTTATAACACCCCTTTTTTTTGTCGGGGGTTAAAAATGGACTTGAACATCCAGCTTTGAATGATTATAAAGTAAATTAAACTAAAGAGTGTTAAAATTAAAATTGATACATGTTATTATTCTATTCAAATACTGTCATTATATCAAATAATTTAATATAATTGCAGGACCTGTCGACACGCCTATTGCTGTCTCTATAATTTCAAGCGAAAATAAAAGAGTGAGAATAATCAAAGCTAAGACAGTTTTAGTTAGGACGGATGACAGCCCCGTATTTAACTAACCTGACATTTTTTATATTTTAATACTAGCAGCGCCCTGCCGTTTTACCCGCATATTTCCCGTTCCCTTTCAAGGGATAATAGCCTATGTGTTCTTACAGAGTTTAAACTAAGTGTTTTCCAAATTCCAGCCCGATCCCTCCGTACGTTACTACTACGTGATTGAGCGACAAACATCTAAATACCCAAAATAACACCCGTAGAATTTCTATTTTTTGATGTATGGATGTTTGGATATTTTGTTTTCCCCTCAATAACGTCGTATCTTAAGATAAGATAAGATAAGAAAACTCTTTATTAAAAGCCACATAAATACAAAAATAAAACAAAATCACAAAAGAAACTTAAGAATAACTTATGCTAGACATTTTAATTGGCGGCCTTATCGCTTAGAGCGATCTCTTCCAGGCAACCGTGTACGGATAGGATATAAAACAGTAATGCGGCCTTAATAATAAATTCAATACATTAAACAACAAATCCAAATAGCTAAATTATTGTACAACCTAAGATTAAAATAATATACTACTTACTCGTACAATAAGGAATACATTTAAAATACACATACTAATTTACATAATACATATACACATATGAATATACATAATATTTATAATATTAGAAGCAAAAAATAAACCTACATAAACTTATAATAATAAACAACATCATACAAAGAGATCGGGCTGAAATTTAGAACACAGTACATACGAGGGTCAAACTGAAAGTTCTTAGAACTGGCCACTTATAAACAATATAATAAAAAAATAATTCTATAATTTGAAAATAGAACTCTTTACCAATATTACTGAGTATATACTTCATTCATTTGTCATTTGTTTTACGATTTGGCGGCAAATTGAAAATTGTCTGTGTCACGTCAACATGAATTTAACACGAGAAAATTTTCGTGCAATGATTTTTTATGACTTTCGATGTCATTTAAGTCAACAAGAAAGTTATGATAGACTACGATTGGCCTTTCACGATGAAGCCCCATCTCGTGCGACTGTTTACAACTGGTTTAATGAGTTTAAACGTGGTCGCACTAATCTCACTGATGATTTACGTGAGGGACGGCCTTCTACGGCGACGACTGAAGATAACATCTGTGTTGTGCGGCGTATGATAGAGACTGACAAAGAGTGACCTATCAGCAGATTCGGACAAGCTTAGGCATCGGTATGAGTCAAGTGCACAAAATCCTACACGAACATTTAGCGGTCAGGAAGCTTTGCGCCCGGTGGATACCTCATAATTTGACTGAGGCTCAAAAACTCCATCGTGTGGATTGGTGCCGTAAAATGATTGAAAGATTTAACGGAGGTGACTCAAATGCTGTGTTCGACATACTAACAGGTGAGGAAAGCTGGATTTACTGTTATGATCCTGAAACCAAAAGACAATCTGCTCAGTGGGTGTTTCCTTTCGAGGAGTTGCCAACTAAAGTGAAGAGAGATCGAAGTGCGGGGAAAAAATGGTGGCCTCGTTCTTTGGAAGGATAGGTAATTTCGCAACAATTGTGTTAGAGGATCAAAAAACTGTTTCTGCAGAATGGTACACTACCAATTGTTTGCCACTTGTCTTGGAAAAAGTTCGAGAGAAACGACCTCGCAGTAGGATCCTCCTTCACCACGACAACGCCTCATCGCACACAGCCAAGCGAACGATCGACTAGTTGGCGACATCAAACGTTGAATTACTGGGTACACCCGCCGTATAGCCCCGACCTCGCGCCTTGTGATTTTTATTTATTTTCAAAAATTAAAGAAAAACTTAAAGGAAAGCGGTTTATGAATGCTGAAGAAGCGGTGGCTGCGTATCGCGATACCATTGAAGATACCCCTAAGGACGAGTGGGCAAAGTGCTTTTCCCAGTGGTTCCATCGCATGCAGCGGTGTATTGACGTGAATGGATAATATTTTGAAAAGATATAATAAAACTAATAACTGGCTAATGTAATCAGTTTTTGATTTTCTAAGAACTTTCAGTTTGACCCTCGTACATAACAGGAACGGGGGTTCTAGCGCCGAACGAAAAATGTCTGTCTCTTTTCTCTTCATTTGAAATGATAGAGATAGCAATAGTAAAGCCATAGCCGATTTAGTTACGCGTTTGAGGGGCGGGAATTAGGCGGGTAAAACGCGGGATCTGTAAGTAATTTATACACGTGTTATATCAGCTGTGTGGTTTAAATAATATAAGTTTGGATCAATTTAGAGCTAGATGGAGTTGCATGTGTGCTATTTAGCGACAATAGATTTGCACTCGACCGATATCTCGCCTGAAGTTAAGAGACGAAGCGGTCCAAGGATGGATCCACTTACCTAAGAGAAACAGAATCACGCGAGTTTTGAAAACTTTCAGATTTTATCCATCAGGAAATACATCAGATACCATATACCAAAGTTTAGTTTTTATTACGAAAGTTGAGCCTTTTTTTTCGAATCTTTGGAACATAAATCGTGAAACGATGTCGCTTGGCGCTACGAGCAGTCCGATAGAAAAACAGGCAAGGTTATATCATGCACATCAGCCGCACACTCTCCGAAATATATTCGAAAAAAAAAACTCCGAATTAAGAAGCAACTTTGCGGCGATGTTCAAGACTTTACGGTTGCGGTTATTTTACGATCTAGAGGGTAGCCAGGGATGTGGATTAAAAACGTTTATGCAGCGCTTACGATCTAAAATGTGCTGAAAGTTATTTCATAGTTAGAATTTCAACACAGAAATAGAGAATTAAACGAGGTCAAGACTATCAAATTATCCGAGCGTGAAAATGAGCTATGCAACGACTTTCTAGTTTCTATCTGACAACAAAATGTTACAGCCAATTTTAGGCGCGTTGAACAGTTTTTTGGTAGACGGAAAAGCTTATGGCTTCGTATCACTGACATGCAAATGCAGCGACGTAGCATCGGAGCGGCGGCGGAGAAACGAGATAATTATACAAAGCACAGATTCGCTCCTGTATGGAGTACTGTTCGCACCTTTGGGGTGGATCGGCTAAGTATCAGCTGGGGACTCTGGAATCGATTGAGAGACGTGCCAAAAGACTCATAGGCGATGACGCTCTTGTGCGTAAAAGACTTCAAAGTCTTGATCATCGCCGCAAAATCGCTAGCTTATCGGTTTTTTATCGGATACACTTCGGAGAGTGTGCAACTGATCTGCATGATATAATACCACCTTGCCCTTTCTTCTATCGGACTTCTCGTTGCACAAAAGGGCGGCAGCGGCATCGTTTCATGGTTGATGTTCCAAAAACACGAACGAAGAGATTTGACTCCACGTTTGTGATAAGAACGTCTAAGTTGTGGAATGCGTTGCCTGAATGGGTTTTCCTGATGGTTACAATCTTGGTGTCTTCAAATCGAGAGTGAATCGGTTTTTTCTAGGTAAGCACGCTCCATCGTAGATCTCATCATCGCTTAACATCAGGCGAGATGGTGGTCAAGTGCGAACCTATTATAGTTAAAAAAAATATTTATCAAATAATAAATAAATTTCTTGTGATATGTTAGGCCATAGGGCACTATCTAAATTACAAATTCGTCGCGTTCGGCAAATTTCCCACTAGGTATTCGATTGAGCATTAAATATGAGCAAAAGCTAAAATCTGTCATTTATAATATTAGTTTCCAGAGTCTTTAGTAATAAAACTAAATTACAATGAGAACTATGTACACTACACTACATACCTAATTATACACACTACGCGCATCTGAATAAGCGCACACTAAGTGCAGTACACTAAGGGCATCTGAGTAAAAATTTTACATATACCAATGAAGATAAACAAAATGAACAAGCCCACTACCAGTTGTAAGACAGCTTAGGATGCTGGCGGCATCACCACGCTGAATGGCGATACTATTATGTTGGGCCAAATAAACACCATAATTTTGGTCACGCGTCGCGTCAACCAACCGCTCGTAAAGGCTATTAAAAATTAGTAAAGCTTTCACCCTTCGACAGTCTATCTTAATCGGTCTTGTCATTGCTATCTCTATGACTTCAATCGATAAGAAAAGAGAGAGTATATTTCAAAACTCACAAGACCATTTTCTCTAGAAGGTAGCTCTGGTTCTCACGGGCCCGATATCTCATAACTAAACAGCTCAAATATTAGTAGGCTAACTTAACTAACATTATAAACAGCTGGTTTGGTAGCAAAAGTATTAAGACAATATCCGTACGACAAGGCCGCACGGTCTCCCCCGGGGTAAAACTATGCGTATTGTTCTGTCCGCGAACAACTCGGCATTCTAGAGACATTCTGTTATTCATTATTATTGTACTAATTATGTACAAGGTTCAAATTCTTGCGCAGTGCGCCATTTACCGAACTAAGGTTCAGTGTGGACATGCCAACTAGCCTAATCAACCGTTCAATCAATTGCCTAGCCAATTTGCTAAACAGCGCCGTTTAAATACCGGCCGGAATGATATTGAGCCGTAGCTCGTAGCGTTTGTTACGACATTTAATAAAACTGGCTGGCTAATGCTGAGGCCATTCGTACGATAGGCCTTCGAAATTAAATAATCATTTTTGCTACCTAATTGTAGGTAATTCCACGTCTTCCTATACTTTTTTTAACTTTTATAGGTTTACACTTGACCGCCATCTCGCCTGATGTTAAGCGACGATGCGGTCTACGATGGAGCGTGTTTACCTAGAAGAAACCGATTCACTCTCGATTTGAAGACACAAAGATTGTAACCATCGGAGAAAACCCACTCAGGCAACGTATTCCACAGCCTAGACGTTCTTATCACAAAAGTAGAGTCAAATCTCTTCGTTCGTGTCTTTGGAACATCACCCATGAAACGATGTCGCTTTTTCGAGCTACGAGCATTCCGATAGAAAAAAAGGGCAAGGTGGTATCAGATCATGCAAATCAGATCAAATCATTAAATTTCTTCTTTTTTACAGCTGTTCTATAAGTAAGTGTTATATAATATTCATTAAATTAACCCAAATACTTCATATATGAAACTAGAGCTTAGATCAGAACCCTGCGCGCGTTTCTACGCCACCCTGTAGAAAATTGGTTTACGTATACTACGTATAGAGTTAGATTTTCCGTACGGTTCCTTTGTGTCAATCGTAAGCAGATGGCATGCATACTTTCTATGGCAACAGAATGATGTGCCGCGACATAAGTATGACACTTCCACAAGAGCGACAAGGCAAGAAAGATGCTGCCTGTGCTTGCGGTGTAAAGCGTTTGTGCCAACTCTATACGTAGTGCATGTAAACTCTTTGGTCGTGCCAGCTTAGAAACCTTCCTTGGCTCATCCACAACGTAGCTATGCTGAAGACCACCACATCATCAAACGTCTAATTTACGATTCCATAAACGACATACAAACAAACATTCATTTTTATATATACAGATTCAGTTTCTCGGATCAAGTTTAATGTTCATGACGTTTCCACCTATAATTCTTGTGCCACACACAGCCCTTAATATTTTTACTACTTCAATATGTTGGTGTACTCTCTATGTTAGTGGACTAAATAAATAAAGAATTAATCTTTCTATCCTTCTTACAAAGTCGGGTGAAAAATTGCGACGCAACACGACGGTTTAGAAGTTATCGTGAGGTATACCATTCCGTCGGCTAAGGCGTAGGCGGCTGGTCAATACGGCAGCATCGCGCACATTATCTAATCAACGCCGCGGCTGAATTGGACAGACCTCGATCTTGAATGGAAGCGCCACGCAAAACAGAACCAGATCTAGTATTATTATGGGATATCTATAATTTAGTGAGGTTATATGGCAAAGCGTATTTAAGTTAAAATTTAAGTTCCCTGTATTTTCATTCAATTTATTGCACTGCACTCCTTTAGCGGGTATTAAAACTGACAAATGACAGGAGACGACAAAGACTTTGGCTACTATCTATAGGTACTAGGTCCTTCACTGTTGGTCTCATAACGAAGCTCAAAGTCACACAGCGAGCTATGGAGAGAGCTATGCTCGGAGTCTCTTTGCGCGACAGAATCCGTAATGAGGATATTCGCAAAAGAACGAAAGTGGCTGACATAGCTCAAAGAGTAAGCAAGCTGAAGTGGCAATGGGCAGGCCACATCGCTCGCAGAACTGACAACCGATGGGGAAAAAAGGTTCTTGAGTGGCGACCACGAACCGGGAGACACAGTGTTGGACGGTCTCCCACTAGATGGACACCTCACAAAGGTCGCTGGAAACCGCTGGTTGCAGGTTGCGCAGGACCGTTCGTTGTGGAAATCTAGGGGGGAGGCCTATGTTCAGCAGTGGACGTCTTGTGGCTGATGATGATGAGGTACTAGGCGAGTTAAAATTTAACTTAGCACTAAATTTCCGATCCAATTTTTTAAAAAGGTTTAGGATCTCTTACTGAGTACAAAACCACAAAATGCTGACAGATCCAGGTGGAGCTTCAAGCGCCATCTTGAAAAATTGTTATTGACCGATATCTCGGTAACTATGCACTTTAGGTTAAAAGTCATAGAGATCATTATTGTAGAGAATAAAATGTCTTCCAGTAAACTATTTTTGTAAAACTTCCGTTTACGATTTATAACCCATTTGATGAACAACTGATGTTTTAAAAAGCGAAAGTGTGGATGTTTGTTGATCAATCACGTCGGAACGTCTCCTAGGATAGATTTAACATTTGGAACACAGCTTCAGCACAGCAGAACACTTTTATCACGAGAAAATAACGGGAACGGGTACTGCGCGGGTGAAACCGCGAGATGCTGCTAGTCATGCGCGGTACGAGGGGGGGTGTGTCACAGGGAACACGACCCCCCCCCAAAATCGTATACGTTAAACAAAAAACCAAGAAAATTAAAAAATCTAATGGTACATAGACTATTTTTTTACGCGGAAAAACAACTGGAACGGGAACTACGCTGGTAAAATCTTGGGGCGCTACTAGTAAAGTATTTTTAGCTCGATTTATTGTATTCTTACTTGTGACCCCCCCCCCAAAATCTGAGGCTGCGTACTGGTGACCCCTTCCAAAATTTGAGGCTGGGACCGCGCCTGCTGCTAGTTCTGTGTATATAAGTGGAAACACGGTGACCTGGACGTCTACTCCTCTTCTACGAACAAAGGTAATTTCGAAATAAACTCGCGACTTTCCTACTTTTCTACTTCGATCCTCCATTTAAATGTTCTAAGCCTACTTTAAATTTGAGAAGCTTACAACATTTCAACGTCCCTTTTTTCTATCGCAATGCTCGTAGCTCCAAAAAGCGACATCGTTTCATGGTTGATGTTCCAAAGCCACGAACGAAGAGATTTGACTCTACTTTTGTGATAAGAACGTCTAGGCTACGTACTAGGAATACGTTGCCTGACTGGATTTTCCCCGATGGTTACAATCATTGTGTCTTCAAATCGAAAGTGAATCGGTTTCTTCAAGGTAAATACGTTCCATCGTAGACCGCATCATCGTTTAACATCAGGCGAGATGGCGGTCAAGTATAAAACTATAAAAGTTAAAAAAAAAATTGCATGCCTGTAAAGTCGGTCGGAGTGGTAAAATAATTTTACGGAAGGGACGCGTGCCTTTCACTTTTTATGTCTGTCTCTCTCGCTCTTAAGCGGGCTAACCATGCCCGAGTGGAAAGGACGCGTGCCTCTCACTCGCTCTCGTTGTGAGCGCATAACGTGAGCGGAGCGTAACGCAGTTTCTTGAAGTGTCACCCGGCAAACCAATTTATAAGACGTTGTCACGTCAAAAGTCAAACAATGTTCGATCGGACGAAAGGAAGCAGAACCGGAGTTTCTAGTAGAGTAGCGAGAGAAGTTTATTTCGAAATTACGTTTTTCGTAGAAACAGAGTAGACGTCCTGTTATTGTCGCTACAAGCTACAAGGGCGCAGTAACGGGCCAATACAGAGACATTATCTTATCAACGGCGAGTGAGTGGATGGCCGGCCTCGATCTTGACTGGGATCGGTTTGTTCACCGCGGCCTCGGAAGTTCGACCATTTTGATTTCAATACATTGTGGTTGATACACAGATGTAGAACGCGATTTTTCGCATTTAATCGGGAAGTTCGAGACGGCTTAGCAGCTATCATCATTAGCCTATTTACTACTATGTTTTTTTTTTAAACAAAGAGTGACGAGAGGAGACATGTGCCTGATGGTAAGCAACATGCATGCCACATAACAGTATAATGTCACACAGCTATAGGAACATGAAGAGTCCAAATAATTACCTGGCACTGCACTGCGCTCGTCACACAGAGATCTAAGATGTTTATTTATTTAAAGAAACACCAACACATATTAAACATGTCAAAGTTGAATTTACAATTTTAATTGTTATATCTCTAAGTCCTGTAATTTATTTGGAAAGATTGCCCTTCAAACCGGAACAGAATAATGTTTGCACATTACTGCTAGGCGGTAGAATAACCGGCAAAGGTGTAGTACTTCCCAGGGGCTCTGCCAAGAGTCCTATCACTACCATGTCTGTATGCCAAGTAAGGCAGAAGCTAGAGATCCTAACTGCGTCCTAAACCATATATCTGTACCTAACCTAGTTTTCACAGGCCAATAAATCATTGTAAGTATAGTATTGAATTGTATTTTAGTCCATTGCTGGACATAGCCCTCTTCCATGGCTCGCCGCTCAGTCCGATCTTCAGTTTTACGTTTTCCATTGGTGTATACTGTATATCGTCACTCCATCTTTTTTTATCATACTAGACAATCCGGAGTAGAGTAGATAGTTATGTGCGCGGACAAGTGCGTGCGTGGACGTGGATGTCCGATTCTGTTTTCGAGTGTGTTGTAAACATTATCAATAACTATTAGGGGAGACAAACAAGTGAAGTTACTGGGCTAAGAGATAAATCATATTACATATCGGAGTGACGAACGCATTGCGGTGCTAAGCAGTGACTAAGACTCTTCATGTTCAAAGATGTCCTGATGAGGTCTACAACTCATCTATCGTAGTTTCATCGTTTAACATTAGGTGAGATGGCGGGCCAGAGCAAACCTTTAAAAACTATAACGATAATAGTACAAGCTATGCAAGTTTGGCTTCCAAGATATTATGTGAAAAATATCCACCAATATTTGTTTATTAACATTTATACTAAAAAACCTCTACTTAAGCGAAGTATACATGCTTAAACACCAATAATATGACACCCAAGATCTTAAGCCGAAATGTATTCTAAAAATAAGTACACACAACATTGAAAACCAACAAAATACACTTATACAGTCATAAAAGACTACAATCCTTTACAACTCTCCGCATAAAAACACCCACGCACATAAACCTCGCGTTTTCATTTGCAAAAGGGAAACCGACGGGTTTATTTTTTAGGTCTGACCCTTTTAAAACAGGATACCGGTTCCGGGTTTAGAGCGCAAAATGCGGCATTTTGGCTAAAAATAAAAACAAACTATGGTATGGTAGCGATGTGGTACGATTTTTTTTTTACATAAGAAGTGACGAGACGAGCAGGATGTGCCTGATGGTAAGCAGCATGCCTGCCACATAACAGCACAGTGTCACTCGGCTATTGGAACATGAAGAGTCCAAATCATTACCTAGCACTGCACTACGCTCATCACCCAGAGATCTAAGATGTTATATCTCTAAGCCCTGTATTATCTAGCTGATATATACTGACATATTTTTAAATACTTATTATTACATAGAAACACCCAGACAGTACAAATATTTGTATTCATCACACAAATATTCGGTGGGAATCGAACCCATGACCTTCGGCTTCTCAGGCAGCTTACTAACAACTAACCAACGCAACGATGTAATAATTCAAACAAAAATTTACCAAAAATTGGTTGCCTGTAAAGTCGGTATACGGGCGAAAGTTTTACGTGGTAAAATAATTTTACGGAAGGGACGCGTGCCTTTCACTTTTTATGTCTGTCTCTCTCGCTCTTAGGCGGGCTAACCATGCCCGAGTGGAAGGGACGCGTGCCTCTCACTCGCTCTCGTTGTGAGCGCATAACGTGAGCGGAGCGTAACGCAGTTTCTTGAAGTGTCACCCGGCAAACCAATTTATAAGACGTTGTCACGTCAAAAATCGTCAATGACCTATCTTATGTCATCTTACGTAACATTAGTTTCACTGTTGGGAAGTTGGGATTAAGGCCTTCTCTAAAGAATTACTCAAAAAAAATCTCTATATTTAAAAACGTTATGTTGGTTTGTGTACGCTTCAAAAACTTAAAAAGTTCTGCACCGATAGAGCTGAAATTTTAGAATGATATATAATCCGCAGCAAGGATTGTTTTTATCTAATTTTTACACCACAATGTGCCACAGCGAAGCGTGGCAGGTTACAGCTAGTATATTATAAATATACTAGTTCCACAGTTTCAAATCAAAATCATTTCATTTCAGATAACATAATCCATTGAGTTAGTAGAATGATACTAATTAATCAACTATTGTTAGTACAGAAAGAAGAGATCAGAGAGAGAAGAGAAGAAGAGGGATAACAAATGATTACAATATAGTGACCATTTGACCTCCCATTTTCCCGCCGCATTCCAAGATGGTGGATTCAAGTGAACCACCAGGAGACCTATGTAGGATGACAGAAGGGTATAAAGTAATAAGATTCGGCATTGGTTCCATATAGTTTCAATACCTCTTCTAATCTATTATTTCGCAAAGCCGTTAAAAAATCATGCGAAAAGGAGAAATGATTGAGGGTTAGAACCCCCCCCCCCTCTTCAATTGCACTCAGTTGGACAGCTTACAAATGACGGCATAGTGCTGAATCTTATTACTTTATACCCATCTATCATCTCTCATAGGTCTCTTGGTAGTTCATTTGACCCATAAATTTTGTTCACGGGCCTGCACTCTAATACCTTAATCATAAAGTTAGGAGAATTTAAAAAATGTTAACCTAAAATGGACTTGTTGACTAGACTACTAAAGGTAATTTGAAGTGAAATTTTCTTTCAAGTGAAAACTAAATATTGTAAACCCTGACTGTGCTATACCTAAATATTAATGTACTAACATAAAGAATATTTAAAGTTGCATATTACAACAAAATGCAAAAACTAATAAGTTTAACAAAACAGAACCGACTTTCAACGGAAAACTTATAAAGTCAAAAAGTTTTCCTCGATTTCTCTAGGATGTCATTATCAGATCCTGGTTTCATTATCATGGTACAACCCTTAGATATTTTCTTTACAACAAAAAAAAAATCATCACAATCGGTTCATAAACGACGAAGTTATCCGCGAACACACATAAAAAAATCATACATACGGTCGAATTGAGAAACCTCCTTTTTTGAAGTCGGTAAAAAATAAATTTTACTTGTTTAGACTTTTCTCAGTAAATTTAAAATTAGCCGCCCGAAATGGCCAAACTGTTATGTCTATGTATTGTATTTAATGATATCTTTTGTACACTGTTACTGCAATAAATGATTTCTGATTCGGGCCACGTCGAGGACGTCTTGGTAAAAGAAAATCTTATGGCTACGCGACACCGACAAGCTAAAGGCGAGGGCTAGCGACGTGGGGGCGTACCGGTAACCGAGTAGCGAAGTGGGACGTACGCTTTATAAACTTTTTTCGGGTGAATGGAATCTTGTTAGTCCACGTCACCAATATGGATAATAGTATGATATCTGTAGCTATAAACTTGACGTATTGTGCCACATCTACTATAATTATATGTATACTAATATTATAAAGCTGAAGAGTTTGTTTGAACGCTAGGATCTCGGGAAGTGCTGGTCCGAATTGAAGGATTATTTTTCTATTGGATAGTCCATTTATCGAGGAAGGCTATAGGCTATAGAACACAACTAGAAGCGGAGCATGAATCAAGAATGTAACAAAATCGGGGTAAAATATTCCTTTTATGGTAAAATATTTGAGAGTTTTCGTACGTTTCGTGCTTTGACATGACACATGACAGCATGTGTCTAAAATTGCGTCATTGAATATCACAGATTACATACCTCTTGAATATAAGACCTTTTTGCTAATCTCTGAGTTGGTACGACCAATTTCCGACAGGTGGCGTAGCAGGTAGCTGATGAGGTGTTTTGTTTGAAAGCGAAATTCTCAGGAATGACTGAACCGATTTCTAAAATTTTTTCACCGTTGGATATGTGCGGGATCTCGATGAGTGCTATATATGTTCCACGGGCGAAGCCGGGGCGAACATCCAGTACTACTATAATGCTATATTATAGTTTACTTCTATCGGCAGTCCCTATGACTGCCATATTTCTTCGTAACAATATTAAATTTTCACTTGATCGCCATCTTGCCCAATGTTATGCCACGATGCGGTCTACGATGCAGCATGCTTACCTAGAAGAGATCGATTCTATCTTGACTTGAAGACACCGAGATTGGGAAAAGCCACTCAGGCAACATATTCCACAGCCTAGACGTTCTTATCATATGAATGAAAGAATGGAGTCAAACATCGTTCGAGTCTTTAGAACGTCAACGATGAAACGATGTCGCTTTTTTAAAATAAGGAAAGAATAATATCAATACCTATTCTAGAGTTCTAATTAAGCAGAAGGCATGTTGAGAGATAACAGTTGCTAATTCAAAATCAACCTTATCAAATCACACTAGCACAAAAACGTACCTACGCATACCGCATAGGTATGATGGTACACGACTTCGTCCGCTTCGAATTTTAAAAATATCCATTTCTTTAACAATTCCGCATTTTTTCGGGATAAAAAGTAGGTTATGTCATGTTCTTATGCTAGACTAAAATCTAGATTTCCAAATTTCAGCTTCAGCCTTACGTGATTGTGCAACAAATTTTCAAACATTCACATTTATTATAAATATGATTAGCAGCGCACCATGGGTTTACCTGTGTAATACGATAGTAAGTAGTAATAGTGTACTAGTCCAGACTATAATAAATATTAATTAATAAATATTGGTGGACAATTCACACACAACACTACCTGGCCCCAAACTAAGCAAAGCTTGTACTATGGCGGCCTGATAGCTGATATAATACTTCTATAGTTTTTAAATACATACTTGTTATACAATAATCTAACTGTATTTTAAAATTCAAACCGATTCGTCCAAAAGCTCCGACGTGGTAGAGCAACAAATATACAAGCTTAACTACATTTATAATTCCTATTAGTAAGATTGTTTGGAAATGTCCACGGAATCCCGCAAAAAGAAACTGATAGTTTATACAAAAATAAACTTTGGAATCGACAAAACGTATGGCACAACAGATTTTTTTGCTTGCAAATTCGTTGATCATGTAATAAACATAATGTTTATAACACTGAGAAAAACGATTTCCTATCGGCTTAGTTCAAACGTTACGTATACCCCTGTAATTTTTCATCGAAATCAGCAGAATATTTCGAAGACAAAATGCAACTTATATGTACACTTACAAACACATGCAATACACAAGACTCAAGACGCAAAACACACAAGACTCTTTTTCACGAAATCTTGTGAAAATCACATTTTCCATATATTTATTTTAGTGATTGATGATAATGGGATAGACGCATAAACAAAACACGCGCCAAGCTTTCCATTAGTCACAATACTATTGTTATAAAGAGTAAACAAACACAAAACACTACGCTAGCCGGTCCGGCGTGCATTGCTGAAAATAAAAAAAGAACGAACGCGTACAAAAACGCGTTACGTACGTTATTTTGGCGAAGCCACGGACCGATAATAGAATTTCTTCGTAACGTGTTTTCTTATAGATGTTTATTGATCGTAACGCGACAACGACGGCGCGACGTCTCGCCCCGACCGCGGCCCGACATGCACTGAGATAAGGAGGTGGAAATTGGCAAAGAGTCGGGAGGACAGAGAGGAAACCCGAATTGCATCGACGGGAAAAACTTTTTGCGACCTAAACTAAGTCATGTGAAATTCGGGTAATGAGCGTAGCACAACGCATTTGATTTGAATGCTAGACTGTGTTTTGAACTCCACATGGAAAATAGTTATGTGGTGCAGTTCTGTTATAACGTACGATTTGCTCATCCTTTTCCTCTATCCATTAAAATAATAACAATTTTGCAAAATTTGGTCCTGAATAGTAAATTAGTTTTTGCTAAGTCGCGTATGCAGAACACTTGTAAGCTAGCGAAATAAAAAAACATAAGCAGTCTGGCTTTCATCGTATCAATTATAAAAAAATGTGTTAAAAAATGTAATGCAATTGTTAAAGATATTTTTAAAATGTACTGCAGAAAACGCTTGTATGTTTACTGGTAGTACTAGAGGTACAAAGTTGTGTCATTTCTACAACTAGTTGTACTAGTCAGTAGCAAGTACTGTTGATACAGAGCGGAAAACCCGGCCTCCACTTCAGAACATTACCCTAACGGATTTGTGTCTAATATGACCTGCCCTTAGCACTTCAGTTCGCTAATGTATTGATCGAATGCCGGTAACCTTGGGACTTCCGGGCAACTTCGTTAGTCGATCTATTTTATTTGTACTCTATTTAAAAACTAAGCCGGCATATCATAAAATGTAAATCTATATAGGTAGGTATATAAAATAAAGTTGTGCTCGTTACAACCTTTCAACTTCATCATTTATAACTCAAAAACGGCTGGACCAGTTTACATGTATTTAATGTTTTTGGATTTTTCTTTATTTGGTACAGGATAATAAATATAAAAAAATGATATTCAATATAAAAAAAATCTGTTAAAACATCAATCTAGCCTTCTTGAACTTAAATCTGCTCAATTATTGCTTCTTACGCGGAACAAAATTCGCTGGGCTGTCTAGTACTTATAAATACTGAAAAGTTAGGTTACATAAATACTGAAAGTTAGGTCACTCTGTACGCTAGGATAATCTTTGCGGCGTCGCAACGCATCGCGTCGGCGCACTGTGCGTCCACTGCGCCAGTGAATCGACGAGGCAATGTATCACGACCGCCCAGGGGAGACATTTTTAAAGTCACACGTCTGCGATCACTTCTACGTCATGCAGAGTATGCAGAGATTCGATACACTTTAATTATTTGAAGTTAGACTGTGGTATGCGTTGGTTTAATGGGGTTTCCCGATGGATACAAACTTAATCTTTTCCGATCGAGAGCGAATACGTTCTTTAATTCTAAAACGTTGTTTCTACAAAGATGTGGTGTCATGGGACACCAGGGGGTCTACCACCTAACGCTACTGCTTTCTGGTATGCTTTGATTTGTGACGTCATCGGCCAATTTGGTACCGCCGATGAAAGCCGAAAACTACAACTGCTTTCCGTAAAGCCGAAAGCAGATGCATGAACGAAACTCATTATGTATTAGGCGATCGCTCCAAAATCATAGCATGACAGGCCAAATGTTATGAAGACATCTCATGCTTTCCGTCTGCTTTGGAATTAGGCGGTAGACCCCGGGTAAGAACGAAGTTGGTTCGGGTAAAACAGAAGCAAAAAAACTATTGCTTCATTTTATTATTTGTGGTACGATCTGAAAAATTAAGTTGGCAGCTCTGGTGGCCACGGGCAGTTTTACGCGTCACTTTCTTTGTATATTTTTACGGTTTTAATCCCACATTTTTTTAAGTTCGGTCGAGCAGCAAAATCTTTATCTCAAATCTCTATCTCCTCCAAAACTGCAGTAAGGAATTTCGTTCCAGTATGGTGGTTGGCTTCAGTTAGTTTCTGCCAAAGAGTTTACATATACCTAGTACAACAAATAGAGTTAGAACGAACGCTTTACACCGAAAGCACGGGTCTGATCGCTCTTGTGGAAGTGTCCTACTTTTGTCGCGGCGCATCACTTTGTTGCCATAGCTAACGTACACCTCATGTGCTTACAATTGGTACAAAAGAACCGTGCGGAAAAACTTCATCTGTTTACTTATTCTTTATCTAAGGTTTATTCTGACTACCGAACTTCGGGCACAAAAATTTTGACACACTTTGAATGTCATGGTTATCTATGTATGTATAGTTGCCGGCAAACAAGTTGACCCAATGATGTTAGCTGCGCATGGCGGCGCAGAAACGTTTTTAAGTTATCTTTTGTGGAAGAACACATGCGCGAACTTTCGCCTTCCACGTCACTTTTGGGTCAACTTGTTTGCCGGCCACTATATAAGTAATCAAAAGCCTAAAAAATAAGGTTCATTTATCTGGATTTAAAAATGACGGAACTTCAATACATAATTTTACTTCATATTGCACTCAATGCCTTAAACTCCTTTTTTTAACGTTAAAAATAGCATGTAGTTTAGGCGTAAAACCGTAATAGACAGAGTTACTTTCGCATTCATAATATTAGTAGGGATGCGGATAGAACTACATTTGCTTGCGTTTGAGCAATACGGCCTATGGGATATATCATCATATATCACGTTTACCTAGAATGTACCTGTTTATTCTAGATTAGAAGACACCCCAGTTGACGTATATAAAGTTAACTACAGAAAGTTGCACAAAGTTCAACCTGAAAATAGTTCTAAAATCAATACACTACCTTCTATCTAAATTTACTTTCAGTACTCATTTTCCTGAAGTGAATTTGAATAATATGACATACCTATGGTTGGGCTCTTGCAGATTCCACTTGATATTCTCTCTCACCTAACAGTTTTCACTGTGTGGTGGCGCGTAAATATTACTGTCTTCTGGTTTGAAGGGCAGTTGTTTCCAGAGAATTACAGGGCAAAGAGATATTCATATATTCATACAGCGTCATAAGTACACGTCAATTTCAATCACCTTTTACAAGAATGATTGTTGAAAACAAGACAGCTATAGCTATAGCGTTAATCTAAACCAGTTTCAGAGGCAAAACGGGACAAAAACGGACATTGAGAAGCATATTCCTAATTGTTTGGGCATTCTGCTGACATGGGATTCGGACCGATAGCCCGTGGCGGTAACTACGCCGTTAGGCAGATTCGACCATTGTCTGGTGAAATCTGTATCCGTCTATCCCGAGTATACCGAGGGAACCAGTGGCTGTGGCTGCCTAAGTCAGCAGTTTTTGCAAAACAAAGCGCATCTCGTCGTTATTCTATAGTGCTCGTAGCGCCAAAAAGCGAAATAGTTTCATGGTTGACGTTCCAAACACTCGAACTAAAAGGTTTACTTCCACTTTCGTATTAAGCTCGTTTAGGCTGTGGAATACGTTGCCTGAGTGGGTTTTTTCTCGATAGGTACAATCTTGGTGCGTTCACTTTAGTATACATGCACCTGCCGTACGTCAAAGTGAGGTTTTTTTTTAAAATAAAGAGTGATGAGACGAGCAGGGCATGAGCCTGATGGTAAGCAACATGCCTGCCACATAACAGCACAGCAACAGCTATTGGAACATGAAGAGTCCAAATCATTACCTAGCACTGCACTGCGCTCGTCACCCAGATATCTAAGATGTTATATCTCTAAGCCCTGTAATTTCTCTGGAAACATTGCCCTTCAAACCGGAACACAGTAATGTTTGCACATTACTGCTTGGCGGTAGAATAACTGGCAAAGGTGTGGTACTTCCCCAGGCGGACTCTGCTAGGAGTCCTACCACTACAAACTAGGTAAAGTATGACATAGCATAATATGGTTCAGATACAATCTTGGTGTGTTCACTTTTTTGTACGAATATACACGTGGCGTATGTCAAAAAGACGTAAACTATGACAGCTAAATATGCCTATCAGTCCGAACTTAAAAAGAAAATACTTAACCAATATCGTTCAAAAACATGAATAATGTTGTGTGTAATCACGTCTTCACAATTTGTAAGGAGACCGTTTTAATGATAGAAACCTGAAACTCAATAAAATAACGAGGCTGTACCGGTAAGCGGATGAAAAGGTCTCGAGTTTTACAGGAAATCTGATTGGATGAGCGGATAACAGGGACGGGTTTATTTTGGGCCTACTCGAGTTTATAAGTAGCTCGTGTTATACTCCCACAGCTGGGATTCGAGGATTTCTCTCACAAGGTACCAGTTTATGGCATTATTCAATACGCTGGCTAAGAGCGGATTAGCGGGTAACGCATGTCCCTCGCTTTTTTTGCTTTTTTCTCAATCTCGTCCAAATTGGTAAATAATTAAATTTTAACAAAAAAAAAGTTAAGATTTTTTGACGTGACCACGTCTAATAAATCGATGAAAGCCGGCTGCATGCACAAAAAAGTGTCCCGGTCTTCCCGTTACGCTCATTGTCTTGTGCCGCATTAATCAATGTTTTGTTATGAGGTTGTCACGTCACTCGTAACGTCCGTAAACCAAACGATTTTACAGACGACCAATTTTTTTTTTAAATAAAGAGTGTCGAGACGAGCAGGACATGAGCCTGATGGTAAGCAACATGCCTGCCACATAACAGCACAGTGAGTGATACGCAGTTATTGAAACACGAAGAGTCCAAATCATTACCTAGTACTGCACTGCGCTCGTCACCCAGAGATCTAAGATGTTATATCTCTCAGCCCTGTAATTTCTCTGCCCTTCAAACCGGAACACAGCAATGTTTGAATATTACTGCTGGGCGGTAGAATAACTGGCTAAGGTGTGGTACTTCCCCAGGCGGACTCTGATAGGAGTCCTACCACTACTAAATTTTAATACTCTCTACTCTTTTTCACAATATAATATAATATAGCTTCAAAAACTGGCATTCATGGTTCAAACACTAACGCGAAGAATTGACTCCACTAAAAAAGTACCTGCGCCTGTATACCGTTGGTTTACTCATACTCTTTTATTGATAACGAGTAGTTAGTTACATGTCATATTAAAGGATATTAAAATTCATTACAATTCCAATTCAATAGTAAATTCTAGCTAGGTACCGTTGGTCGTACTTATGGTTAACGAGTAGTTACATGTCATATTAAAGGATATTAAAATTCATTACAATTCCAATTCAATAGTAAATTCTAGCTAGGTACCGTTGGTTGTACTTATGGTTATTTTACAATTACAAATCACTAACCATTCGAAATCATTTCTACTACCATCACGATTTTAGTATAATGTCGAAGGCGCAAGGGACTGACAAATGACCCCTACTACCAAAAACAATTTACTCATTTGACTGATCGTACGACTGCCCTTCCTTAACGTTTTATTAGCATAACTGCACTATGCCTGTTGCGAGTTCGGTCAAACAGGCTTTTGATTTCGACAGAAAAAAAACCCGTAAAAATATAAAATATAGGTTTCTGGTCAGTGAAATATATCAGTTTTATAAAATAGCAGCTTTATAAAGGACGGTATCATTTCACAAGTAAGTAATTTAATGCAATAAGTAATTAGAAAAACATGTTATCACCAATCTACAAAATTAAAACGAATATAAAAAAAACGAAAAAGGGGACCCGTTGATGTCTTTCTTTGTATTCTACTGTGTCCTTAGAAGCTTGCATAACTCTATCTCATTTTCTCCGATCATTGGTGGAAAGTATAGTGCACGTCGCACGGATATTTGGCTAATAACAGCGCGGCTTTTTACCTCGTCCTGCTCCCCCCTGGTGACTTGTGAATGTGGGCGAGATTCGTTTCATCGCCGATCAACAGGGTATATAATCTGTGCCTACTACCACCGCAAACTTAGGATAATGTCGTAGGCCCAAGGCTCAGCCAATCAGTCCAGTATTGTCATCATATTGTTCAGAAACGGCGCGTGTGGTCTAGTCAAAGTCGATAAGAAACTAGGTCAACCCCGAAATCGGACCGGTCTTAATTGGCAGTATTTATTCAGCTGGCTTGCTATTCTGAATAGTATTTTCTAGTATTGCTTGTATCTTTCAGTGACTTAGTCTGCGTATAGGCACACTACAAAGGCACACTACAAAGACAAATTGGTAATTCCCAAGTGTAGACTACAAAAAACATGTAATTCTTTTACAGGAAACAGTGTTCGCTTCTATAATGTCATACCAGATCAGTTGGCAGGTCTCAATGAAAAAAGGTTCAAAAATATTGTAAAGACCTATTTAATGGATAAAGCCTATTATAATGTTGATGATTTTATTAAGGACAAAAATGTATGGCAAAAAAATGTGTCACAAATGTAACTACCAAATTATTAAGAGTATTTTAACATCGTAATTTAAAATTTTAGTTTACAATTTTATTTTATTTTTTGCTATTTTACAAAGCTTTTGACAAAGGATTTAGCTAATTTACTGAATCCGTTGGACAAGGCCTCTTTACAGCCGCTTACTGTTAAATATTGTCACTTGTTTATGTATTTAAACTGTTTTGTAATTGACGTTACCAAGTTTTCTTTGTAAAATAATGGTTCGAAGAAATAAATTGAATTGAATTGAATATAATTCAGAAAAATACTATTATTTTATAAGACACTAGCTGTACCTTGCCGCGCGTCGCTGTGGCACATAAAAACAATCCTTGATGCGTTTTATATATCATTCTAAAATTTCAGCTCGATCGGTGCCGAATTTTTTGAGTTTTTGAAGCATACACAAACCAACATAACATTTTTATATATAGAGATTATTTATAAGAACATGTATATCAGCTGCACGCTCTCCGTAATGTACCTGATAATCTTTGAATCTTAACCAATTAGATAATTTCTTTATTGACTGAAAAAAATCCATTTGATCTGAAACTGATATAATTAATCGAGATAAAATTTGGAACACTGATTTATAGTCTGCAACAGGTTTCTTTTCATCACGAGAAAATAACGCGAACGCAAACTACGCGGGTGAAACCGCCGGGCCCTGCTAGTGGACTAATAAATTGGAGAACTAAAATAACGATGTCAAGGTTCAGATAAGAGATCTGAAAATGCGTGTTGGTAACGTGTTAGGCCTTAATATATCAAGGCTAGGAATGAAAGAGGCCTTCATTTTGATTAAACTGGTTACACTTGTAAAACATCGAGGAACAGACGATAATTCATAATTCCATAACTTTCATCCTTTATTCAAGGTTTTTATTTTATTTTATTAGGTTAATTATTAACTGGACAATTAAATAAAGGTAGAGTAATTAATTTCAACAATATGGGTCTACTAATATTATTAATGTAAATGTTTAGTTGTCTGGATGATTGTTGCTCAATCACATTGTAAGAACTACTAAATGCAGCAGTTCAGAAATAAGATGCATCTAGAATCGCAAAAATAACCTCTTTTTACTACTTTTCACCCCAAAAAAACGCAGATACCGTTAGGGAATAATTTGTTTCAAAATTCTACAAGGAAATAAATGCGTAATGAATGTAGATGTATAGACGGTTTATTTACCATAATAAAAAAATCACGATTTTTGTCTGTATCTTTGTTCTGCTAATCCCCGAAAGGCTGGACCGATTATGACGGTGCTTTCATTACTAGATAGCCTGTATATGTTGTACAATAAACATGGAATCCTGTTTATAGCGAAATAAGCAAATAAAACATTAAAACGCGCGTGAAACCGCTAGTGTGGATTTAAAATAGGGTGTTGTCGTCACTCGACACCACGACTTAAAATTTGCATGTATTTTAAATCCCAAATATGATTTGTTTCGAATATATCAGCTACCGTGGCCCGTTTACGGAGGCACTTCAGACGCTGGACACGCAAGGTCGCTGCAATAACGTTACCAGGTCGATTGTGACCGAAACAGTTCAAAGGCGTTCACCTTTCGACCTCAGAAGCAAGCAGTATGGTGCGTGCTGTTATCTTTCTAACATTTCTAACTTGTCAAGGCTTGCCTAGTGCCTAAAAAACTGGCTGGCTAATGCTTAGGCCATTCGCAGTATAGGGTGAGCATGAGACAGAAATAAACGACTAGCACTGCCCCGCGTTTTCAATCCCAATCCTCAATCACGTCTTTTCCCGGGATAAATAAATATAGCCTTTATACAAAAATATAGTTAGTACAGGGTGCCATTTATAACGCATAACTATTTTTTACCTAATTTACTTTGTCATAATGAATGTAGCATAATATATAGTGTCATAATGTAGCTTTTGCATAATCGTTTTTTGGCATAATGTGTTTTAAGCATAACAATCTATTGTAATACATTCTATTCAACTGGCCTTGTGGCTTAGTGGGTAGTAACTCTGCCTGCGACGCCGAGAGTCGTGGGTTCGATTCCCACCCAGTGCAAATATTTGTGTGATGAATTCAAATGTTTGCACTGTGTCTAGGTCTTTCTATAAGTATGTATTTAGAACTATATAAGTATTATATCAGCTATCTGGCCCCCATATCACAAGCTTTGCTTAGTTTGGGGTCAGATGGTGTTGTGTGTGAATTTTTTTTTTTTTTTAACTATAATAGGTTCGCACTTGACCACCATCTCGCCTGATGTTAAGCGATGATGAGATCTACGATGGAGCGTGCTTACCTAGAAAAAACCGATTCACTCTCGATTTGAAGACACCAAGATTGTAACCATCAGGGAAAACCCACTCAGGCAACGCATTCCACAACCTAGACGTTCTTATCACAAACGTGGAGTCAAATCTCTTCGTTCGCGTTTTTGGAACATCAACCATGAAACGATGCCGCCCTTTTGTGGAACGAGAATTCCGATAGAAGAAAGGGCAAGGTGGTATTAGATCATGCAGATCAGTTGCACACTCTCCGAAGTGTATCCGATAAAAAACCGATAAGCTAGCGATTTTGCGGCGATGATCAAGACTTTGTTGTCCACCAATATTGCATATTGATGAGACGCGTAAATAAATAGTCTTTAGGATTTTCTTATTCATTTGTTATGCTACTTAATATAGACCCAGGTTACATAGGACTCAAATCCAACTCGGAGCACCGCGACTCCACCTAGTCTTGTCGCTACTACACCTAGAGTGTATTTAAAAAATGCGGGAGCCAGAAGGTCAAGGGAGGTCCTGAGTAGAGGAGCGCAGGCCAAGTATGGAGAAGCGACACTCAGGGCTGATCGCAGAGCTTCTGCGGGAAATGTGACGAGCGAAGTGCAGTGCTAGGTAATGATTTGGACTCTTCATGTTCCAATAGCTGTGTGTCACTGTGCTGTTATATGGCAGGCATGTTGCTTACCATCAGGCACATGTCCTGCTCGTCTCGTGACTCTTTACTTTAAAAAAGTATATATTTATGTGTGCTACAGGTATTTTACGTAACCCTATATACGAGTAACCAGGTCGCTTATGAGTGACATGCATTTCAGTACGTTCACCCCTAACATGGATGCAGTATGGATCGTGCTGTTGGCTTCGTAGGATTGGGGGCAAGTCTTTAGCAAGGGAGACGTTTCAAACCAACATCAATGTAAAAATATGATTATAAAATTTGGTATTTTTTTTTGTATGCGTAAAAATAAGCTCAGCTTTTTCTTGAAGGGTACATCATTGTTTTTTTATAATATTAGTTACAAATAATTAATAAGTTATATATAAAGTTAATAAGTTATAAGATTTAAGACAAAATTGTTTAGCACAAAAAAAAAACGTTTACTGCAGCGCCCCCTGGTGAGTTGTCACCGTAATATCTATCTAATAACATGCATCAATCAAACTTAAACCTATCGCTATAAACACAGGTCAGGACAAATTGGACAAGTAGTTTTGGAGAAAAATGCCAACTTGTACTTGCACATGCACCCTTCACCCCAAACGCATATGCATATAATATACTAGATGCCCGCCCCGGCTTCGCCCGTGGTATATTATATAGCACTCATCGGGATCCCGTACATATCCAACGGTGAAAGAATGACTGAAATCGGTTCACTCATTCCTGAGAATATCAATTTCAAACAAAAAACCTCTTCAGCAACCTGCTACGCCACCTGTCGGAAATTGGTCGTACCAACTCAGATTTAGAAAAAAAAATTAGCAAAGGTTTATATTCGTGGCACAGATTACTGAAATTCAATGACGCAATCTTTGACACATGCTGTCATGTGTCATGTCAAAGCACGAAACGTACGAAAACTCTCAAAAGGGGAATATTTTTTCCCGATTTTGTTACATTCTTGTTTCATGCTCCGCTTCAATTAATAGTAGAGTTATTTTCTATAGCCTAAAGCATTCCTCGATAAATGGACTATCCAATAGAAAAATAATCTTTCAATTCTAACCAGTACTTCCCGAGATCCTAGCGTTCAAGCAAACAAACAAACAAACAAACAAACAAACTCTTCAGCTTTATAATATTAGTATAGATACCGTCTCCGTTCCAATGCGAGTAATAAATAGGAACACCGTAGTATTACCACATCACTAATTGGCAATAGAACAGTTTGCAAAGGTATGGCAATTCACCAGACGCACTCTAAAAGGAGTTCCACCACTACAACCAGCCTACCTTCGTCTGTGGTAAGGTTTGGGGTATGATGAAATAAATGAGTCGAACAATATCGCACAATTAATAAAGTTACACAATAGTTATCTGGACCTATGCTACTACAAACATTAATAGGTAATCCGTTCGTTCACTCGCGCTATATTTACATCGCGAACCGAAAATAGGTCAGAGGGTCGATGTCACGAGCCGTGGCCTCATCTGCATATCGAGCACACAAACAAATCATTACAAGCCCCATGGAACAGCTGGACTACTAAGCTACATAAACATACGCAGCCCACTAAATGTTCCCACTGCTGGGACTCGAGGCTTTTCTCGCAAATAGACAATCAAGGTCATAATCAACTACGCTGGTCAAGAGTGGAATTAGTGGACGACACAGGACCTAGAAAGTTTCTAGGAACCTGTCGGTTTGCTCTCGATGTTTTTCTTTTCGAAGTTAGAGAGATTACGCACGTAACTTCGAAAAGACAACTGATGCATGCGGGATTCGTACCAAGGGCTTTTATCGGCAGTTGCCGTTGTCCCGACTAGACCAGCCGTTACTAAGCTAACTACCCTATTTTCAGCTACACCAGGCTAGTTTCACCTTTGTTCACTTGCATCATAAATTACGAAATATCAGATTTTTAACTTATTTTTAAGGTTCCGTACTGAAAGGGCAATACTTTATTTTATTACCAATAGGGTCGGGACCCTATAGACTTCACTGTCCGTTTGTCTGTTTTTCCGTCACCAAGCTTTATCTTATCAACCGTCGCGTCGTTTGCTTTCGTTGTAATTTTCACAGATAATGTATTCCAGTTGCCACTATGATAACAAATAGACAAGTTGACGAAATTTTCACGGAACATACCTAGAGTTATTACATTCACTTTAAAAATAAATAACTGAATGAAACAATTATTTCAGGAGAGCTCCCCTTTCAGACACTATTTTTTGCAATTTATATAGGTAATGTTGCGGAACCCTTCACGCGCGAAACCCGAATCGCAATTGGCCGGTATTTTATTATAATAGTGTTTAGTGACGAGACTCGTATGCTTAGAACTCACTGATGCACCTATAAATAATGCAGAAACTTAGTTACATATGTAAAGTGAGCGCACACAAAACCCGACCTACGACCTAATACGTCCCGGTCATTGACTCCTTGAAGTCTGGTAACGTCTTGTACGGTGACGTCATAATTTCCTAATTTAAGTTCAAGCTTATTTTATTTATTAGGATCAGAACAAATAACGAATACTGTTAGTTTAGCGAAACATAAAGTAAGAGTATAATACGTAGTGGTTATGGCTCGCACCATCGCTTAAGCAAGAACTAATTGTAGAATTCTTTGCAGAGTCCACCTGGGGAAGTACCACACCTTTACCGCCAAGCAGTAATTTGAAAATATCACTGTGCTTCGGTTTGAAGGGTAATGTTTCCAGTTTTCACATTACTGCTTGGCGGTAGAATAACTGACAAAGGTGTGGTATTTCCCCAGGCGGACTCAGCAAAGAGTCCACCATTACTAAACTATCTACTAGCTAGGCTTATGGGTTTTATTTTATACTGTAAAATTTACAATTTATTTAATCGTGATGTAAACGATATATATATATTTTTTTTAATTACCTTTGGATGTTTTCGACGACCTGTGAGGCTAAGACTAAGACCCATGGAACGATTTTCACCCGCACCCGCTGCGGTTGCTAAACCGCAGTGGGCGCGTGTTTTATTTAAAAACTCACGATACCGCTGATTTTTGCGTAGCAGTAGTTCACCGAGCTGTTTATTGGATGAAAAGTATTTTACGAGTATATTCAATTAACAAATAAGTACTTATATTGCAAAAGGGTTGTCTAAAAACATTTCAGTCCAGAATATAATACCTAATTAATTTTTTTTTAAACAGTTCGCTTAAATTGATTTAATTTTTGAAACGACTGTATTACATAACTTATTATTTTAACTTTACTCAATGCTTACGAAATCTCATGCAAATATGTTCAAAGAATAAAAAGTTTCGTACTAAAATTCATCCCTTCTTTCACCCCTTAGGAGGTTGAATTTCGCAAAACACTGTAATTATTCAGTATTTTTGCAGGGTACATGTAGTGTTTAAATCTTATACCTTTAAACGAGCTATTCTTGTAGGTATTATAAATATATAGAATCTGAATCTCGGAAACGGCTCGTACGATTTTCATAAAATTATGTAAACAGGGGGTTTCGGGGACGATAAATCGATCTAGCTAGGTTTTATTTTTTAAAAACATCATTTTATGCGCGTTTTTAGACAATGAAAAACTCCTACAAAATCACTAGAATACGATAACTTATTTCGCCAGTCTTCTTTAAGTCTAAATTGCTCAGACGGAATATGCTCGCCCTCGGAGTCAACAGACGCCGGTTCGAATCCTGATGGTTATGGTTACACTCGGGACTTTTCTTTTTGTTCTTTTTTTTTTCTGAGAAAATCTTATACTTAGTATATAATCGCTCCATGAGTTCGTAGCCTAAGTTTTTCACGGCCGTTGTACCGCGATGGAAACGTCGCGAGGAAATCGAAATCATTTAGATCCCGACTAAGTTCAGGGTACTGATTCTGAACGCAGTCCGAACGGCTCCAATACGGAAGGACACTAGATTCAGTATCGCTATGCTGATTAGTGTTGCCGACATGAGTTCGAATCGTGAAAGATTTAAAGTTACACCCTACTACAGTTTTACTTTATGATAATTCCGCTTCACAGCACAAAGATTTTTTGCTTAATTATTATCTATCAAATTTCTATCAATCCTTTGTCATCCAATGTTTGTAAATAATTACAAATAAACTACACAAATAAACGATATATTTCCCATGAGTTCAAATCGAGACAGTTTAAAAGGAATACAAGCATAACAATAGTCATAGGTATACCTAATTAGTTTTATTCTGAGATGCGTCCGCTTCACAGAGTAAAGATTTTTGATTATCAAATTTATATTAATCCTGTAAATAATAAACAACAAATAAACGATATACTCCGAAGCGGTTATAATCTAGGACTAACCTGGAGCCGGGCTGTGGCGGGTCGTCTGGCTCGTATTCGGCGTCGTAGAAATCTTCCTCTCCCTCGGACGACGAGTACGACGTGTCCGGAACTAGCAGCGACATCGCTTGCCCTGGGGGAATGCATTATCTTCTGTTATACCCGTCATTTCCTAGTGTTATTCCTTACCTTTCCCTTATTTCCCTACTACTACTACTTCTCGGCCTTCTTTAAAAGCCTTATACCATTCATAAGCCCTTGTTTTCGATACCTACACGATTCGCCGTAGGTATTTAGCAACATTTTTAGTGATTCACCACGTTAAATATCATTCGAAACACAAAATTTAAAGCACACTCTTTGTTCAACAATATTTTCCATTGTAAAAATCTCCGAGAACTCAAAACTATGATCAACAAAAAGTGTAGTTTAAAACAAATTAAATGACAGATCCCGCTCAAACTTTGCGCGCTAAATCAGTACAGTGCTACCAACATGCAGTAAAAAAATTTAGAACGACCTCTTTTACACGGGTCTTTTTATTGACATATTCCCGATATTTAGTACACAGAATGTATGTCATCATTTCCCTACTTCCCCACCATCCCTCCTCGCACCCGCCAGTCTCGATCCATCATCCGCCGCGACCATTCGCCCCCTACAAACTTATCTACTAGTTCTTCACTACTTACATTTGTACTAATTCTTTATCAATAAAATAGTGAAATAAATATTTTCCTTTTTGTTTAAACTCGGATCCCGGTTACCCGGATAACAGTTAATTATTCACTCCCAGAGACCCGCGGCTTAAACCGCGTAGTTATCCGTTTAAGGACAGAAATGCAGACGTGGTGGCGCTGAACCGCGAGGAAACAACTTAGAAAATAGAATACGCCTAGAATTAGAATGAAAATGTTCCCTACTCCCCCCTATTTCCGTTTCTTCTCCTAATCCAAGATTCGTTTAAAAACAGAAAACAAATGACAAAGGTCACGGACGCTGTGGAGATGCTAAATTCAATTAAAATAATAATAATTAATTAAAAAACCCCGCGTAGCTTCCGTTCCAGTTAATTTCCCGGGATAAAGAGTAGCCTATATGTTCTTCCAGACTATAATGTTGGAACACAGTTAGAGCTGTATCTAAATTTAACCAGGCGGTATACTCTCTTCCTATAAAAAACGTTATTTCGAAATAAACTCGCGACTTTCCTACTACGGTTTTACTTCGATCCGTCGTTTCGTCCGTTTAAATGCTCTAAGTGTACTATAATTAGAGTTGGCTTAGAACGTCAAACAATGTTCGATCGGACGAAACGAAGTAGTACCGGAGTAGGAAAGTCGCGAGTTATTTCGAAATTAAGTTTTTCGCAGAAAGAAAGGAGATGCCCTGATCCGACGTAACGATGTGTTATTTCATTTATATTATAAATGTGTAGTAGGAAATTACGTTTTTCGTTTTCAGAAAGAAATGGGAGATATCATATCATAAATGTGTAGTATCTATATATTGATATTAAATGTGTAGTAGGATAATCAACTAACAGTGTTCGCGGTTTCACCCGCGGTTTTCGTGTGGAAGCGTAAACAAACATGTACGAAATTGGTTTGAATGAGATTTTTCACTTTTTAGGGTTCCGTAGCCAAATGGCAAAATACAGAACCCTTATAGATTCGTCATGTCTGTCTGCCTGTATGTCTGTCTGTCCGTATGTCACAGCCACTTCCAAAAGAAAAAAGTAAGGTTTGCAGATCTCCGAAACTAAAATGATAAGTTTTAACACCGCCGCGATGCTCTACTCCTCCTCTCCCATGATACGCCACTCAGCCCTATCTTCAGCTTTTCTTCTTCAACCACTGCCTGCTGCGTTACGTATATCGTCATTCCATCGCGTTTCAGGGCGTCCTACGCTACGTTTAGGAATTCGCGGTCTTCACGCTGGTATACGTCTACCCCAGCGATTATCAGTCCTACGACAGATATTACCAGACGCTTCAGCTTGCTAAAACGTTGGCTATGTCGATACCTTTTGATGACTGTCGGATGACTTCGTTTCGTAAACGATCCCTCAGATAAACTCCGAGCAAAGCTCGTTTCATATCACGCTGTGGGCTTTGTACGTTGGCAGGAAGTACAAGTAGTCCAAGATCCCAGAGCCGTCTGACGACGTCACATTTTTCAGACGAACGAAGTGTGGACGATTGAGCAGTGTTAGTATGTACTACGAGTAAGAACACATGCATACCCGCTACCTGACTTAGACTGCCAATTTTGAGATATCAGGTAATGAAGGTACGAGGTATATAAAAAAATTACTTACTCCAAAAACCCACTAACTGCTTTTCACGTAATATCCTCAAAAATAAGGCGCCAATACTCCCAGACACATTCCGTGCGCAGTTTTACTTTGCAGATGCATAAAAACTCCCTAAATCAGACTTAACTTTACGTAAATTCTGAAATTTTTAATTCTGAAGTCTTAATTGAAGGTGAGTGTTGATGTTCGTCAGAAAGGGGCCCTTTAAACCTACGCCCGAGTCACAAGTCTCGGGATCTACTCGAGTTTTCTCTCTCTGCCACACGATGGACCCGGCACCCGCACGGTGAATCCATGGAATGCTATGAAGATCGTCTCAAGACAGACCGATCCAGAGGGCCAATGAACCCCTAAACTCAATTTTAAGCCTTTGTGGATAGGAACGCGAGACTGAGTGAGACATGATTTAGGATAAATTGACTTAAAATTGTGTTCAGGGGACGATTGGCCCTTTAGATCGGTATGTCGGTGTTATGATACAAAAATACAAAAATCAGTCAAAAGAATGTACGACTACGTAATTGTTAAAAATGTTTAAATAGTTGTTATATCCATTGCTTATTCTGGGTCTGCATGTGTTCTTAGTACATACTAACACTACTCAATCGTCCTCATTTCGTATCGTCAGAAAATACGTGACGTCTGGCGGCCCCGGGATCTTACTCGATAGTAGTGTGCGTACTTACGTGGCGAGTCGAGCGCCTCTATGGGCCGCATTCCGAGCGCGGACGCGGTCAGCTCGCGACACTCCGCGCCTAGTTCCACTGCCGGCGACAACTCTGTACAACAAGAACAAAATTAAATTTTTTTGACTAACCCCCGACTACCTCGGATCTCGGATTATCTGTATGACGTTCTACTAGTCAAGCCCTTTCATTTGATACCTACCCATATTAAGGGAGTTGTGAAAAAAGAAATGTGTATCGCCGTTTTGTGGTGGCGGCCATCTTGGATTTGAAATTTGTCACAGTGCAAAGTATTCTACTAGTCAAACCCTTTCATTTGATACCCATATTGAGGTAGTAGTGAATAAAATAATATAATTCAGAATTTTGTAGTGGCGGCCATCTTGGATTTGAAATTTGTAATAATGTATAGTATGTAAATTATTGAAAAACTAAATGAATATAGCCAACAATACTACATGGCATTTGTGGACTACAATAAGGCCTTTGACTCACTAAGCCATAGCTACATTTGGAAGACGCTAAAAAAACCAAGGAGTAGAAAGCAAGTACATCAAAGTGATAAGAGAAATATACAGTAAATCCACAGCAACGGTTCAACTCGAAACGCAAGGAGAAGAATTCAACATCCAGAGAGGGGTTAGGCAAGGAGACCCACTTTCTCCAAAAATGTTCACAGCAGTATTAGAAAATATCTTTAGAAATATAGATTGGAAGTATTATGGAATAAATATAAACGGCAAAAATTTAAACCATCTGAGATTCGCCGACGATATCGTGATATTTGCAGAAAGACCAGACACGTTACAAAGTATGTTACAGCAACTAGATGTCGAAAGCAGGAAAGCAGGATTATCTATGAACCCAACTAAAACTAAAATAATGACAAATGCAATAAGAGAAAACATAGAAATAGGACAGGAAAAAATCGAATATGTTGACGAATACATATATTTGGGACAAATAATATCAATAAAAGAACAATACACAAAAGAAATTGATAAAAGAATAAGTAATACTTGGAAACGCTACTGGTCGCTAAAAGAAATTTTTAAGAATGATGCAATACCAACACATGTGAAAAGCAAACTGTATAATTCATGTATACTTCCATGTCTCACTTATGGGTGCCAAACCTGGCCTTCTACAAGGAAAACAACCAGAAACTGATAAGTTGCCAACGCGGCATGGAACGAAGCATGCTAAATATAAGGCTAAGCCATAGGTGGAAGGTGGAAAAAATAAGGAAGAGAACAAAAGTAAGCGATGTAATATTAAAAATAAAACGTCTCAAATGGAGTTGGACTGGTCATACTATGAGAACAACCAAAGAAAAGTGGACTAAGGACATAATCAACTGGTATCCTAGGACTGGCAAAAGACAAAAAGGAAGACCTATAAAAAAGATGGGAGGACGACCTACCCAAAGGATGGAGAAGACTAACTCGGGACAGGGACGAGTGGAAGATATTAGGGGAGGCCTATGTCGAAAGACAACCTGACCTATAATAGAAGGGGTTGCTGAAGTGTAGTTTTTTGAAACTTTTTTAAAATATTTTTACTATTATTTTTTCTATTATAATCTAGTTTATATAGACTCTTAGTTAAATATTTATATCTATGTATTGTTATGGTCAGAGAATAAAGGCTTTATTATTATTATTATATAGTATTCTACTAGTCAAGCCCTTTCATTTGATACCCATATTGAGGTAGGTTGTGAAGAAATATTTTGTCCGCCATTTTGTGGAGGCGGCCATCTTGAATCGATATTAACCAAACATAGCTAAGAACATCCGCACGGATATTAACCTTCAAATAAAAAAACCGCATCGAAATCGGCCCATCCGTTTGAGTTCTATGGTGCCACAGACAGACACACACACAGACAGACAGACAGACAGCCATCGACGTCAAACTTATAACACCCCTTTTTTATTATTTAAAAAAACATTACTATTAGAATGTATGTTTACTATATTTTAGTAAATAGGTAATTAGTGCCTTATTTATTTTATTCTGTAGATACCAATTTACTCTTTAATTGATTACTCCCGTCTTTCTATAGTTTAACTCCTTTTCCATACCACGGTTGCCTGGAAGAGATCGCTTTTAGCGATAAGGTCGCCATTTGCTACTCTATTTTAAAGATTGTTTGTTTTGTAAGTTGTTTTGTTAAGCAATAAAGAGATTATCTATCTATTTTTAAGTCAAAACTGTTTAGAGCATCGAGCAATTTTTGGTTGGGCATAATTATACATTATAGATTTGCGTCACCAACATGTAAATGTAGTGGCAGCGGAGCAGGACGTTAACGTAAGACACGTTTCTTTTGATTTTGGATTTATTGAAGTGAAAACTTCTTTTGGCGCGCCACAGACACATTTTTCGTGGGCTGTGAATTGAAGTCTAGCGTCACGCTCGGGAACGACAAGAAATCTTCGGGTAAAGTCGGGACCATGGCCATTGGCCATCTAGAAATGTATAGTATAGTATTTCCCATTGGCCATCTATACATGACGCATTTCTAGATGGCCAATGCTCATGGCTACGCCCTCCGGTTTCACCCGCGTAGTTTCCAAAGTAAGCTATCAAATTCTAAGTTTATTAGTTTTCACTTCCATCGGCAGTTCTTATGGCTGCCATTTTATTTTTCTAAAAAGTGCTCGTTAAAGAATAAAAAAGTCAAGATACCTTCTTTAATGTGGGATTGTGAGGGATTCGTAGGTCCAGTGTAAATGCCGTTCACTGGATTCACCGTATTCTGTAAACAAAACACAACATTGTCATGTCTATCGTAGACCACAATATAGCTTGGCATCGAGGCGGTGGTCAAACGTAAACCTAACGATAACGATAAGACGTTTTGAGAAAGCAAAAAATATGTCTAAAATTTTAGTGATAGATAGATATCCTAGATTTTCATCTATTTATCACTTAAATTTATCATTTTGAAAGCACCTCATTATCTAACGTAGAAGGAATCGTATTTCCGTTGCAATCGCACGTTTATCTGTGGCATAACTGAAAATTTACTCCTAGTTTCTTAATTAGTAATAACTAGTTTTCTAAAACATGCAGTGTTTTTTTTTTCAATTTATACAGAACTGATTTGCATGATTTGATACCACCTTGCCCTTTTTTTATCGGAATGCTCGTAGCTCGAAAAAGCGACATCGTTTCATGGTTGATGTTCCAAAGACACGAACGAAGCGATTTGACTCTAATTTTGTGATAAGAACGTCTAGGCTGTGGAATACGTTGCCTGAGTGGGTTTTCCCCGATGATTACAATCTTTGTGTCTTCAAATCGAGAGTGAATCGGTTTTTTCTAGGTAAACACGCTCCACCGTAGACCGCATATTGTCGTTTAACATCAGGCGAGAGATGGCCAAGTTTAAAAAACAGACTCTTTTAGCTCGAAAAAGGAAAGACGTACAAAATTTAACTATTACCTACTTAAGGTTAGAGTTTGTTTGTACAAGAAAAACAAGTTTCTTTTTTATTTAATAATTATTCACCAACCTACTTGGTGACTAATATATTTATTACAATCTAGCCTAATTTGTAAGATTGTGTCCATAAGCACTTTTCTTATTGTCTCTATTAAGGCGAAATCACTTCGTTCGTGTATACTTTGTATATAATATTTATAAATCTAAAGCTTCTATTTATTTTTTAATAATAAAAGAACTAAAATATTAATGACCATCTTCCGGTTCCGTTTCATCGTAGAGTAGGTACACCGACAGGACGACACGAGCCCAAAATCGATGGGCTTATGTCGTTTAATCACCGAACTCCATGAGCATCTTCTAGCTCCATCGTCAGATCAGCTCCATGGCACCGAATTAATGCATTGTCACCCAAGTTACATAGGTGTACCAAATTTCAGCTCAATCGCTAACCGGGAAGTGGTTCAAAATTAACTTGTAAAATTTTATTACAAACAGACATCGGACAGGTGAAACTAAATAAAAACTTTGTTATTCATTTTAAAATGGCCAATAATTATTATTTTGTTACAAATTTTGCTTTTGCTACACAGAACAATTTTTGAATAAGCCATTCCAACTTTTACTTATCTTGATATACAAGGTAATCAGCGGTTCAAATTTAACTGGTAAAATTCTATTACAGACATACATCGGACAGGTGGAATCAAATAAAAGTTTGTTATTGGCCATTGCCAATACTTATTATTTTGTAACAATTTTTGATTTTGCTAAAGACAACAATTTTTGATTAAGCCAATTCAACGTTTTACTTATCTAAATATACAAGCCTGCATTCTTTTAAGAGGGTGTTTAGTAAATTAGATACGTCAATTTTTGTTCCACCTACAGCAGTTTAAAAAAAAACGTATATTTTTTTCCATACAATATAATTAAAAAAATGTGTATTTGCCCGGTTTAAAAGCATCGAACTCTTCGTAACAACTCGTAACATGAACGCGCGGGCTCTTTAACGCTCGATAAATGATGTGCCGAAGTGAATAAACACAAAAACAGCCGCTAAAGAGGACAACAAACACATTTTTGAAGTGACAACGTCTAATAAATCGATGAACGCCGGCTGCATGCACGAACAAGTGCCCCCTTGCACCATACATATTGTATGCAATCATTTCATCAATGTTATGACGTCACGTTGAGACGATCTTCTTAGCATTCCATGGATTCACCGTGCGGGTACCGGGTCCATCGTGTGACAGAGAGAGAAAACTCGAGTAGATCCCGAGACTTGTGACTCGGGCGTAGGTTTAAGGGGCCCCTTTCTGACGTACATCAACACTCACCTTCACCACTCGTTTTTCTCTCCCTGCCCAGCCAAATCTGATATGAGCCTACTACCGCAGCTTTAGATTCTCGTTCTAGTATAGAACTGACTGCACTTCTGAATAAGCCAAGGTCTTTCAGCAGGTTATAGAGAGATTTTGCTGGTATACCTCTCGCTCCCACTTCTACAGCGTATAAACTAACTACATAGCCGTTTTTTGTTAATTCGTTTAGGAGGTCGTAATACTTTTTGTTTCATCGCGTGGTCTTTAGGTATATTAGTTTCCCACGGTACGGTAAGTTCTACAAGGACTATGCGTTTCGTAGCTCTAGAAAAAAGGAAAATGTCCGGTCTGGATGACGAAACACCCACATCCTCTGGGATTTTGTAGTGCTTTTCATACGTGTCCATTAAAATAGTCCAATCAGGTGCTGTACCCAGGATTGAGTAAGTATTGTACCTGGAGTTTGAAGTTGAGCCTTCTTTTACAAAGTTAATTTGTCTTTTGTTTGTCGTCAATCCCGTTTGGGCTCTAGCTACTGAAAGGCTCATGGCTTCAAGTATGATTTCAAGTACTCTGTCATGGCGCCGTGAGTAATGACCCCTATTAAGGAGCACCTTGCATCCCACCAATATGTGCCTTGCTGTACATATCGCCTCTCCACAAGTATAGCAACATTTTTCAGACGCTTTTCCCCACATTACCAAGTTACTCTGGTCAGGGAGGGTCACTTGGAATGCATTTAGATAAAATTTTAATAAGACAAGAGGCCAGTCATAGATCAAGGTGCGTCACTTTAGAGCTAATGGGATACAGAACTCACCTATGGTTAATCACCTATGGTTTTTTGGGGTATGTATTGAGTTTTTAAAAATGTTGTAGAACAGAATTTTGAATTGTTGTAAAGTAAAAGTTGTTGTATATATGCGTCGAAGTTCCTGGTGCCAACTTCATAGTGTTTTTACCAAAACGGCCGACCTGTAGACACCAAACGATTACCTACACAAAGCGATTCGAATCATGTAATAAAACTATGATGAAAATGATAATTATTAATAATACCTTAGCTATTTGTAGAAGCACTATGGAATGTTTTATGTTGTCCAACATAGCCTGCAAAATAAACGAAAATAAAAATTAACTTTTTACAAGTAAATTATGGCAACACTATGCGCGTAAGCAATGAAGGTCTTTGAAGTTAAACTTCTTTTGGCACCCTTAGAAAAAATAATGACAGTGAATGAAAAAAAAAACAATACATGAACACGACATGACTAAGTTTTCCGACAAGCGTCCCTTCAGAGTGAATTTTTACGATGCCCGCTCAATGACACTCAAAGCCTAAAAACGATACGGTGAAGTTGGTTGACAATTTTCTCTTCGCACGCACGCACGCCGATGCTTAAATTCCACACACTGAAGTCAGTTGCGGGTTTTTTTTTTAAAAGAACCTATAGCGGAGGTCCTCATATGGCATCTTCTACTGACTAGCCAATTTGGGCTTTCACAAGAGTGTTGCGATAGCGTTACCAGGTAATACGCTTTAGAAAAAATCAAAAAATGTTACCTATTTCGTGGTTACATAGTAGATAAGTACGAACACTCACACAGCTTTATAAGTTTTATTTTTGTGGCGTTCGTCAGATGGTACGAAAGACAAAAGTGGATGTCAAGTATTTTTTTTTATCGGTAATAGGTGTTGTACTTGCACCTTACCTGATGTTAAGCGCCGATGAGGTCTGCGACCGATTGCACAAAGCCAAATTTACAATATTGTTGTGTAGAAAAAACCTAACGGTATTTATTATATTACCCTAGAAGCTAACCTCGAACTGTTAGATAGATATATAGATAGATTTGCTTAGGTTGGGATTAGATGGTGTTGTGTATGAAACGTCCATCATTATCACTAATAGGTCCCTTTAAAAAAATCACAACTGACTTCAAAACATAGAATTTAGGTGTCGGTTATAACACCAGGAGCGTAGCTACCGCCGTATGTGTCGTATCAATTATACGGAGCCCCCCGAGCCACAAGAGCCCCCGCCGTGCGTAAGTCCACATTAATAAAAACATCCCAAATTTCCTTTTTTCAGTAATGATAAAAGTAAAAAAGCTATTTTTTTGCTAATAATGAAAAAAATAATTCGTCAATTAAAGCGTGCGTTTAAAAGTTATATATAACTAGCTGTACCCAGCCCCGCTTCGCTGTGGCACATAGTGATGCAAAAATTAGATAAAAACAATAATTGATGCGGATTATATATATTGTAAAATTTCAGCTCGATCGGTGCAGAACTTTTTGAGTTTTTGAAGCGTACACAAACCAACATAACATTTTTATATAAAAAGATTTGAATTGTTTGTACACATTTTGGAAAAAGTGACGAAAGATATTTAATTTTATGCAAGTTGTGTTTTCTTTTGTGAGAAATTGTTACCCTTCGTAAGGGCACTCAAATAAATGTTTATATGGGGATGTCTCCAGTGGATTAATGGATGGTTAACACATCGTAAAAACTTCACTCTGGAGAGACAGTTGTCAGCCAACTTCATCAGTACGTTTTTTGGCTGTCATTTGCGTTGAAAGTTCACTTTGATACATATTTTTTTTCAAATGAGCCAAAAGAAGTATAACTTCAAGAATATTCAGATTCAAGTTTCATTAGTCGCCCCGTTGAACCATTAAAATAGAACCACGTATATTGAAAGCGCATATGATTTTTTTGCTTGACACGACTTACGTTGGAATGGTCTAGTATAACTTGTCCTTTACTTCTCTCCAGCGGGTCGCTCAGCTCACTCACTCGTGTACTCATTTTCTGTAAAAAGATAAATGGGACAACTCAGAAAACAAAAAAAAAATACATATACGGATCTTTTTAGCAGTTTGGTGTATCACGTGATCTGAGCATGTTGAGATACAGGGGCAAATTGAAAACACCTGGGAATATATCGCCTAATTAAAACTGCCTTAGCTTTGGTATTGCTCTCTCTTTTATTTTCGCTTGAAATTATAAAGACAGCAATACAAAAGCCAAAGAAGATTTTATTAGCGAAATCTGCAAAATCGATTTACGTAAGCGGTGTAACTTTATACAACCATCTACCGGAACGTATTATGGATGCAGCATCACACAACATTTCTAAAACTGAATTAAAGCTTATTTTAGACGAAAAAGCTTACAATACCTACTGTAAATAATTTCTTGAATGACAAATGTTTCAATAATACATAATATACTAGCTGTACTCTGCCACGCTTCGCTGTGGCATATTGTGATGCAAAAATTAGATAAAAACAATCCTTGATACGGATTATATGTCATTGTAAAATTTCAGCTCGATCGGTGCAGAACTTTTTGAGTTTTTGAAGCGTACACAAACCAACATAACATTTTTAATTTTAATTTTAAGACCATAATAAGCCTGGTCTTGCTTATAAGTAAAGTACACGCTACATCACTCACCGATACTAGTTCGATCATGATTTGCAGATAAGCGCCTCGGATACACGTCGCTCAAAGTCTCCGTGGCACGTTCGACGTCCCGGCATGAACGGCGATCACTGCTCGCTTTCTGTGGTGTTTGATCCACTTCACTCACCAATACTAATTCGATCATATGATTTGCATATAAGCGTCCGCCTCGGAGGCACGTTCCTGGAGGTCTCCGTGGTACCAGTATGAGCCGCGATCACTGCTTGCTCTTTGTGGTATCTGAGTTACTTCATTCACCGATACTAGTTCGATCATGTTCTGAGGTAAGCGTCTGCCTCGGAGACACACCACTCGAGGATTCTGTAGCGCGTTCGCTTTGCCGGCATAGAGTGTGATCATTGCTCGTTCTCTGTGGCGTTACTTTACAGTTACTTCACTCACCAAGACCGGATTCACGCCGCTCGAAGTCTCCGTGGCACCGTAGTATGTAGTATAGTAGTATGAACCGCAATCACTGCTCGCTCTATGATATCTGAGTTACTTCACTGACCGAAACTACTAGTTCTGCCGAAAGGTATCTGCAAAAAGGCGTCCCCCCTCGGATACACGTATCTCGATGTCTCTGGAGCGTTCTCCGCGCCGGTATGAAACGCGATCACTGCTCCGTCTCTGTGGCGTTCGACATCACTCACCGAGACTAGTTCAATCATGATCTGCAGATACGCGTCCGCTTCGGAGACACGTTCCTCGAGGTCTCCGTGGCGTGGCGCCGATATAGACGTCGATTCCTGGTCACTCTCTATGGTATCTGAGTTACTTCACTCACCGAGACTAGTTCGATCATGATCTGCAGATACGCGTCCGCTTCGGAGACACGTCGCTCAAGGTCTCCGTGGCGCGTCCGCGGCGCCGGCATGGAACGCGACCATCTCTCCCGGCGCCCGTGACGCGCTATCGTGTCCTCGAGGGCACGCACCCAGCGCTCTCTCTCGGGACCGTCTCGAGCCTGAAACGCGACATTTAAATGGTTAATTTATTAGATAGATTCTAAGCAACAAGCCTAGCCAATAACAGTCAAGTGTCCCTCAGCTATTTTAACATGAAGAATCCAAATCACAGCAGGGTGGTCGTTACTCGGAGATATAATGTTTTATCTCTTAGTCCAGTCAGTATTTTTTTTGGAAACATACTGGAATCAAAATGAAGCACAGTAATGTTTGCACATTACTATTTGGCGGTAGAATAGCCGGCAAAGGTGTATTTCCTCAGATGGACTCTGCAAAGAATTCTATAACTACAGATAACAGTATCAATACCTGAAAGTGGAAGGTCTTGTGGTCGACGGTGATGGTGAACGTGGAGTCGTCCTCGTCATCGATCCCGATGACGGCCGCGCGTAGCCGCACGCAGCCGCGCCGCACGCCGCGCGTCATCTTCTCTTTACTCTGGAAACGAAATCATATTTATTAACAAGCAATCCATCCCGCCTTTCTATCGCTCAACTAAACTTTTGCTTTGCTACTGCGGTCTCTATCATTTCAAGCGGAAAGAAAAGACAGAGCAATATCGAAGCTAAGACAGTTCTAGTCAGGCCGTAGACCCTCGGGCTTTGTCTGTGGTACATAACGTATAGCAGTCAAAGATCACGTACATATCTAACGGTGAAAGAATTTTTGAAATCGGTCCAGTACTTCCCTAGATTAGCGCTTTCAAACAAAAAACTTCATCAGCTTCAAAATAATATTAGTACAGATATTATATTGGATACTCATCGTTGCAAGTTACGGCTGGTTCAGTATGTTTTGGCTGGTCTAGTAAGGTTTGGCTGGTCTAGTAAGTTACGGCTGCTCTAGTAAGTTACGGCTGCTCTAGTAAGTTATGGCTGGTCTAGTAAGTTACGGCTGGTCTAGTAAGTTAGGGCTGGTTTAGTAAGTTAGGGCTGGTCTAGTAAGTTAGGGCTGGTCTAGTAAGTTACGGCTGCTCTAGTAAGTTATGGCTGGTCTAGTAAGTTACGGCTGCTCTAGTAAGTTATGGCTGGTCTAGTAAGTTACGGCTGTCTAGTAAATTATGGCTGGTCTAGTTTTTGAAGTGAAAACTTCTCTTTGGCGCACCACATACAGATTTTCCGTGGGCTGTGAATTGACGTCAAGCGTCACGTTCGTAAATGAAAGAAATCTTCGGGTAAACTCGGTTGATCTAGATGGCCTTGGTCATGATCACTACCTCGGGTTTCACCCGCATAGTTTCCAAGGTGAGCTACCAAAATCTGAGTTATTAGATCGGCCAATTTTTTATTTACTGTTATTTTAATCTTACGCGGTCATATGTCATCCACCGACACGAGCTGGGCCAGCGTGGTTTAGGCTCTGACTCATCGATTTCATATTTTCATGTGTATACTCTGATGCCATGTTATCCACTTCACTAGTGGGCCGCCCCAGCTTCGCCTATGGTACATATATAACTTATAGCACTCAAGAATCCCATACATAAGCAAGGCTGAAAGAATTTTTGAAATCAGCCTAAAATTTCCTTTGATTATTAGCGCGTTCAAACAACGCCTTCAGCTTGTTTTAATATTAGTACAGATATTCGACGCTCGTCGTTACATCGGCTGGTCTAATAAGTTACACAGTTATAGACCGCAGGCCCGTGAACAAAATTTATGGGTCATCTGATACAGCAGGAAACCTATGTAGGATGATAGAAGGGTATAAAGTAATAAGATTGAGCACTATGCCGTCACTTGTAAGCTGTCCAACTGAGTGCTGTTGAAGAGGGGGGGGGTTCTAAACCTCGATCATTTCTCGCTGTCGCATGATTTTTGTACGGCGTTGCGGAATAATAGATTAGAAGAGGTATTGAAACTATAAAAATTATAAATTTTAAAATTCTTATTGTTAGTTTGTGAAAAGAAATCATGATTTTCCGACGATTTACAGAGTAAGTTTGGTCATTTCATTATGTTCGGCTTTGGTTCCATACAGTTTCAATACCTCTTCTAATACGTTATTTCGCAATGCCGTACAAAAATCATGCGACAAGGAGAAATGATCTAGGTTTAGAACCCCCCCTCTTCAACTGCACTCAGTTGGACAGCTTACAAGTGACGGCATAGTGCTTAATCTTATTACTTTATACCCTTCTATCATCCTACATAGGTCTCCTGCTGTGTATCAGATGACCCATAAATTTTGTTCACGGGCCTGCAGTCTATTATAATTAACAAATAATCAAAATAAATAATACATACATTAACATAATTTACATAACATATTAACATGATTTACATAATTTTACCTTATTATAAAAGTATGATTTCGACACGTTAGCGTTAACTAAAATGCGTCTTAAGGTTGGTTCTTAACAAGTCAATTGGGGACGGTGACCCTAAGTTCAAAGCCGATAAGCGAGCTATGGAAACGGCTACGCTTGGGTTTTTTTTGCGGAATTGCATTCGCCTTAAATTAATCGCAGTTTGGACTCTTCATGTTCCAATAGCTGCGTGTAATTGTGCTGTTATGAGGCAGGCATGATGCTTACCATCAGGCACATGTCGTACTATATAGTCTCGTCACTCTACACTATAAATAAAAGAGGTTAAGTTCGACTCGCCCATGAAGGCTTCCGTAGCAGCAAGTAACATAATACAAAAGTTCTTGTAGTTCGTTGTTACTTTTAAGTGTTTTAATAATAGTTAATTTATGACGTATTAAAATAAAACTACTTCCTAGATCTCATTCAAACCAATTTTCGTTGAAAGTTGACATGGTTAATGTACATCAGTACATCATACATTTTTAATTTTGTCATTCTCTTATTTTAGAAGTCACAGGGGGGGGGGGGGGCATTTTACCACTTTGAAGACCTATCCATAAACACATCAGAAACCAGAAACCCCACACGAATGGTTTTGATGGAAAACATTTTTTTGAGTTTCAGTTCTGAGTATGGGACACCCCTATTTTTTTTGTATTTTTCTGTTTTTTGTACGATAATCTTAATGTGGTTCACAAAATACATCTACTTCAAGTTTCAATAGTATAGTTCTTATAGTTTCGAAGAAAAGTGGCTTTGACCTACGGACGGACAGACAGACAGACATGACGAATCTATAAAGGGTCCCGTATTTTGCCATTTGGCTACGGAATGCTAAGAAAGACGCACATGGCTCATCGGATTAGCAAACTGAAGTGGCAGTGGCCTTCTCATATCTGTCGAAGACCCGCCCCTTTACCGCCTAAAGAAATCGACTATGGCTCTGCTATTGCTGTCTCTATAATTTCAAGCAAAAAGGAATATCAAAGCTAAGACAGTTTTAGTAAGGCGGTAGACCCTCGGATACCCGTTAGGATAGACAACTTCTGGAATGGAGAACCCACGTCCACTACAGAACCCGCCCTGAGACCAGATGCAGTGACGATACAAAAGCAGGTGGCGATTGGAAATGTGATATCTGAGGATCGGTGTATTAGATACGTCAAACGTATGACATCCAGTCGTGTTTGCGTCAGGGGTTACAAAAATTTGATTGTTGTGGATAAGCACGAGGACGGATTTTTGTATGATATGGAGTGAGGAGACGAGAAGGATATGTGCATGATGGTAACCAACACGCCTGCCCATAAGAGCACAGTGACACGCAGCTATTGGAACATGAAGAGTCCAAATCATTACCTAAGACTACACTGCGCTCGTCGCCCAGAGATTTAACATGTTTTATCTCTATGCCCTGTAATTTCACTGGAAAAATTGCACTTCAAACCGGAACACAGTAATGTTTGCAGGTTTGCACATAACTGCTTGGCGGTAAAATAACAGGCAAAGGTGTGGTTCTTCCCCAGACGGACTCCGCAGAGAGTCCTACCACTACAAAAGTATTCCACAATCGTGAAGTAGCAGCTTAGAATCCATAATAAGCATTATTTTTTTGAAAATTGTATGAATTGACTTATGAGATTGACCTTTGCATTATGTGTTTCGTAGTCGTGTATTTTACATATATGTATTTCAACTGAAATTAAACCATACATGGTGATAGAAAATACTTTGTAGTGTCCTACCACTACAAAGTATTTTACAGAGTCCGCCTGGGGAAGTCCCACACCTTTGCCAGTTATTCTACCGCTAAGGAGTAATGTGAAAACATCACTGTGTTCCGGTTTGAAGGGCAATGTTTCCAGTGAAATTACAGGGCACAGATATAAAACATCTTATATCATCTCAGGGCGACGAGCGCAACACAGTGCTAGGTAATGATTCGGACTCCATATTCCAATAGCTGCGTGTCACTGTGCTGTTATGGGCAGGCATGTTGCTTACCATCAGCCACTTGATCTGCTCGTCTCTTCATCATCATCATCATCAGCCACAAGACGTCCACTGCTAAACATAGGCCTCCCCCCAGATTTCCACAAGGAACGGTCCCGCGCAATCTGCAACCAGCGATTTCCAGCGATCTTTGTGAGGTCATCTGTCCATCTAGTGGGTGGCCGTCCAATACTGCGTCTTCCGGTGATGTGGCGAGCGATGTGGCCTGCCCATTGCTACTTCGGCTTGCTTACTCTAGTAGTAAGCTATGTCGGCCACTTTCGTTCTTTTGCGAATATCCTCATTAGGGATTCTGTCGCGATAAAGAGACTCCGAGCATAGCCCTCTCCATAGCACGCTGTGTTACTTTGAGATTCGTTATGAATCCCACTCTATACTCATCACTCTATCTATACTAATATTATAAAGCTGAAGAGTTTGTTTGTTTGTTTGAACGCTAGGATCTCGGGAAGTACTGGTCCGGATTGAAAGATTATTTTTCTATTGGATAGTCCATTTACCGAGGAAGACTATGGATGAATCAAGAATGTAACAAAATCGGGAAAAAATATTCCATTTTGGAATTTCGAACGTTTCGTGCTTTGACATGACACATGACAGCATGTGTCTAAGATTGCGTCATTGAATATCACAGATTACATACCTCTTGAATATAAAACCTTTGCTAATCTATTTTTTTTCTAAATCGGTGTTGGTACAACCAATTTCCGACAGGTGGCGTAGCAGGTAGCTGAAGAGGTGTTTTGTTTGAAAGCGATATTCTCAGGAAGGACTGAACCGATTTCAGTCATTCTTTCACCGTTGTATATATACGGGATCCTGATGAGTGCTATATAATGTACCGCGGGCAACGCCGGGGCGGACATCTAGTACTATATAAAAAGAGACGTGCTGTCATGGGGCACCAGCCCTCTTACGCCAAACTAAATCGGCTATGGCTATGCTATTGTTGTCTCTATCATTTCAAGCGAAAAGAAAAGAGAGAGCAAAAGATATTGCTCTCTCTTTTCTTTTAAGACTAAGACAGTTTTGGTTAGGCGGTAAACCCTCAGGTAGGACCTTCGTTCTTTCGGATAATATAGAGGCAATAACATTTGCAAAAAAATTGCACTTGCCATTGTTGGCAACTCACTACATTATTGTATTGAAGATTTAAAAACTATACGAAAATAAACATATTACACTTGGCTAAATTTATTCGACTGAATCCAGTCACTAGGTACTGAATCACCACGGGCGAAGCCAGGCCGGACCGCTAGTATTAATATTTTAACATTGATAACTATACAAATATTTGCTATGGAAGTGTATAAATATTACAAATATTTTCCGTAAATTTAATTTAGCATCTATTTAAACACCCTCGTTCTTGCGAGCAAATAAGTAGCAGAATAAATTAAAATAAATTATTGAGTTAAAACATTAAACCAATCGCTCTTTGATCCGCGAAGAGTGCAGTGTCTAGGAAAATGGAAACATTGGTGGAAATATATAATCATGTGTTTTACGACGTCGCCGGTAAGACAAATTAATGCACTTCATAATATTCTCAATTAATCTTAATTCATAAAAATTACGTATTACGTTGATTTTGGATTGTTATGGACTCTTAATGGATCTAAACTACTTAATCGATTTTAATCACACCGTTTGCAGTTTCATTACAGTAATATTCCGACTTACGCTACCTCGCCTTACGCAAATTCGGAGCTACACGTTTTCTCATTTGCACAGTCCTCTTTGTCAGTCTTCGATTTACGATAAGCTCAGACGTTTTGCGTGTGAAATTGTTTTACGTATACAGCGCACAATATTGATGTATCTTTAAATAAGCCACCTAATAGCGAGAAAACCTTAAAACACAACAAACACAACGTTTAAGCGTATTTACCTATGTGCAAAATCGAAACTCGAATTACGCGAATTCGACTTACACGACTATCGCTCGGACCTACCTATCACGTTAGTCCGGGGTATTACTGTATTTTATACTGTTTGTATTAATGTTTTTATAAGTGAACCAAAAATTCTGTACTATTTACGAAAATAGCGCAGACGGAGGAGTTTGAAAATTCTCATATTTATTAGTTTTTATAGAAGAGTGCAGATTTCCATTTGTTAGAAATTTTGTAAAACAAGAACAAAATTAAAAATTTTGATTAACCCCCGACTACCTCGGATCTCGGATTTGTAATCTGTACAACATTCTGCTAGTCAAGCCCTTTCATTTGATACCCATATTGTGGTAGTAGTGAAAAAAATAATGTAATTCGCCATTTTGTGGTGGCGGCCATCTTGGATTTGAAATTTATTATTATGTATTGTATTCTACTAGTCAAGCCCTTTCATTTGATACCCATATTGAGATAAGTTGTGAAGAAATATTTTGTCCGCCATTTTGTGGAGGCGGCCATCTTGAATCGATATTAACCAAACATAGCTAAGAACATCCGCACGGATATCAACCTTCGAATAAAAAAAACCGCATTGAAATCGGTCCATCCGTTTGAGCTCTACGGTGCCACAGACAGACACACACACAGACAGACAGACAGACAGACAGACAGACAGACAGACCGACAGACAGACAGACAGACAGACATCGACGTCAAACTTATAACACCCCGTTTTTTGGTCGGGGGTTAAAAATACATTAAATCAATAACATTTACATTACATTAACAACATTTCACACACTACCGACACAACATTGGACACACAGACGCCTATATAATCTTTTGTTTCTATATATAATGGTTGAATTTTGGACACAGGGCGACCAAGTCTCATTAGATACCTAAATAACTTACGACTGATCAAGTCCTATATTATATTTAAAAAAAGATGTAGTGTCATTGGACACCAGGTAGAAACGAAGTTCCTACAGATAATACTTGCACATGTATATGTTAATACACATTGCTCAATTTTATTATTTATGGTACGATCACCTGAAAAATAAAGTCGGCCACGCTGGTCACGGGCAGTTTCTACGTCACTTCCGTTATATATTTTTCTTACGGTTTTAGTCTCACATTTTTTTCAGTTCGGTCGTGCAACAAAATCCTTATTTCCTTCAAGTTTGCTTCTGAAACTTCTTTTCAAAAATAATCCTCTAAAATTAAATTAAATGCTCATAGGCAATGATACTCTCTAACAAATTGAACTAAATATTGAATCTAAAGGTAGCGGTTCGCCCGGAGACCGCGACCGCAGACCGCGACAGGCACTTGACACTATGGAATTGTATGGGCGACACATGTCTCGCGACACGTGTCTCGGTCTCGGCGTGAACTGGCGCCCATACAATTCTATAGAGTCAAGTGCCTGTCGCGGTCTCGTGTCGCGGTCTCAGCGCCAACTTGTACCTTAAAATAAAGAACATCGCCGCCAAATTGCTATAAGCCGACCGTTTATCTGAGTCCTCCCCTGCGCGGTACTATGTCGGCCTATGGCATATCGGTTTTTTATCGGATACACTTCGGAGAGCGCGCGAATGATCTGCATAATTTAATACCACCTCGCCCCTTTTTCTATCGGAGTCCTCGTAGCTCGAGAAAGCGACATCGTTTCATGGTTGATGTTCCAAAGACACGAGCAAAGAGGACTCTACTTTTGTGATAAGAACGTCTAAGCTGTGGAATGAGTCACCTGAGTGGGTTTTCCCCGATAGTTATAATCTTGGTGTCTTCAAATCGAGAGTGAATCGGTTTCTTCTAGATAAGCACGCTTCATCGTAGGCCGCATCGTCGCTTAACATCAGGCGAGATGGCGGTAAAGTGCAAACATATTCAAGTTAAAAAAATTGGTTGCCTGTAAAGTCGGTATACGGGCGAAAGTTTTACGTGACAACGACTTTGAGTGGTAAAATAATTTTACGGAAGGGACGCGTGCCTTTCACTTTTTATGTCTGTCTCTCTCGCTCTTAGGCGGGCTAACCATGCCCGAGTGGAAGGGACGCGTGCCTCTCACTCGCTCTCGTTGTGAGCGCATAACGTGAGCGGAGCGTAACGCAGTTTCTTGAAGTGTCACCCGGCAAACCAATTTATAAGACGTTGTCACGTCAAAAAATTGCGAACGAAATCGCATTGCACAACTAGCACTTGATTCGAATTAAGGACCGTCTGTATTTTGACGGTTGCAAATTCGAGGAAGCGCCGCGTCGTGCTTCGTGTACGAGTAGAGTGTAATATCGCGTGCCGGCCGCCATTTCCACGTAACGACTGTAACACGGCCAGAGGTTGGATCGGCTGTCAGAAAGGCTAATAACGACATTATGTGTCTTGCAGGGCTGTCTTACCGTGTTTGTAAATGGGAATATGAAGACAAAATAAATAATAATATTAGTGGACAATTCACACACAACACCACCTGACCCCAAACTAAGCAAAGCTTGTGTGATGGCAGCCAGATAGCTGATATAATACTTATATAGTTTTAAATACATGCTTATTATACATAGAAACACCCAGACACAGTGCAAACATTTGAATTCATCACACAAATATTTGCACTGGGTGGGGATCGAACCCACGACCCTCGGCTTCGCAGGCAGAGCTACTACCAACTAAGCCACTAGGGCAGTCAAATATAATGCTGCTAATATTAATATAAATGCAAAAGTTTGAATGTTAAGATGTTTGTTGCTCAATCATGTCAAAACGACTGAACAGATTGAAATTTGAAACACTGTTTGTTATATTATAGTTTGGAATACCTTGTTACTTTTTATTCCAAAATAATTTTGGGAAATGGCGGGTAAAACTGCAGGGCGCTGCTTGTGTTATATTTTTAACTATTATAGGCTTACATTTGACCGCCAATTTGTCTGATGTTAAGTAACGATGCGGTCTACGATGAAGCTTGGTTACCTAGAAGAAACCGATTCACTCTCGACTTGAAAACCAGTGGTATATACATAAGTCAGGCAACCATCGATATAAATCAAAAGATGTGCCCTGAGCACCTTAATATTGTTAACAAACTGCGTCTCTGTGTGTAGCGTGAATGGCTTACAACTACCAATTTACGTCCTTAGAATCGCTAACGGCGAGGTATGTTGCGGTTATAATTATTTTGGTTGTTGACAACGAATAGTGGTAGATATAAACACCTGGTTTTCACCGCTTCCTACAACCGACTAAAACGGAAAGAGTGAGCTCAATCTTACCAATGATAACATAATGTCGTGCGCCTGAAGTTCGGGAGGGCACATCTATTGATTTATATCGATGCAGGCAATGCGTTCTATAGCCTAGAACTAATATCACAAAAGTGGAGTCAAACCGCCTCAGTCTTTGGAACGTCAACCATGAAACGATGACGTTTTTTTGAGTTACGAAATTAAGAAATATGCAAAAATTCAGCTTAATCCATTGGATTGCGAGGTGAAATGCCTAGATACCTTTCAATACCTACAACACTCAGGTGTTGAATAGAACACCCGTATTCGAGGTAAAGTAACGATCGTCGTACTATTGAGTGCAAATCATGCTCGTCATTTTAGCACCATTTGTTAAGTGGCGAAGGATCTTTGCATATAAGGTTCCACAAAACACTTGTAACCTCGAAGGGTCGTATTCTAGTGATCATAATTAACTACTTTTACTATGAGAATAAATTTAAAATAGGGGAAATTTTTTAGTTGTGTTGAGTCGCCAAAACGAAATAAAGCCTGTATTTTTTTAAAATGATGGTGTCTTTCCTATACCTAATTATGAAACTTATTCCTTTCATGTGGGGTCGGTACATTTAAGTTTCTTTTATTCCTGTAAGTACATCCTTCTTCATCACAGCCCATTTGCAATAAAATAAAAAAATTCACACAAGTTTTCCAATTGTTTTCGATCCACCTATAATACCTGTATCCAGTAATTTAAAAAATAACCCCACACTTTGTTTGCTTATACTCGGTATGTAGAAATGGATTTCCAGAGGATATCTGCATATTTTCAGCCCAAAATACTACAAGCTTTTCAACTTTGTGATCTATCTGCATTACATATCTTAACTTGATGAGTTAGGTCGTTCCGAAGCGACGGAGCAACAAACACACAAACATCAACATTTTCACATTCATAATATTATTAGGATTATTAGTGTCATAGGATTGAATATGGCTGAATTTCAGATAGATCAAACACATTTTGTAATTGCATAACGATATTCCTGGTATGATTACGCTGTCAAACTGCTGATTGATGGATTCATATCAGCTGGTAACTGGTAACCCTGATTGCAAAAACACGACCCTAGGCAGTTCTATAGCGCCACTAACTTACGTAACAAGGTGGCCAAAAATGGCACTAACGTTTGATAGGAAACGTCGATCATAAGAATCGATAGTGGTGACGATATTTATTGGGTCCTATAAGTTTGTGTTAACGTAAATGATGTTGCCAACGTTTCTTCAACGTATGGTCAAATGATTGACTCTAATGACGTTGTTTGATTAGATGAGCAAAGATTTGCCTCATTTGCATCATAGCTGTTAATTGATTGACGCGTGTGGTTTCTATAATCGTATCACCTATTGTTTTCTTAATTTAAACTAGATTTTTCTTTAAGGTTTGATGTCATAATATTGTTTCAAATGTTGCTTTCGCGGTCAACACATTTAATTGTGTATTCCATTTCAACTCGATCCGTTTCGACGTGATTGAGCAACAAACATCCAAGCTTTGGCATCCTACTTATAGTACGATATTTGCGTCGATTTTTTTTATTCCCACGTATCTTCCAAACGGCTTAATGGATTTTGACAATTAAGATATCGTTAAATTCCTCTCAATTACCCAAGTAGAGATTTACTACGATAACATGACCCGCCCCTCGAGAATTCAAAACGTTTGAAAGTATTTGTGAAAGAATATACAACGCACCACCACGCATGTGTGCGTACTGCTACTGCAGACGAATAATTACAACTACATACAAACTCTTTCGTAAGGATGTTACTACACACATTAAAACAGTAATTTGGAGGGGGCGGGCCAAGTTATCGTAGTAAATCTCTATCCTTAGATATTATATAATGGTTTTAACTTGTATATTTTTGCGGTCGGATTTTAAAAATTAAAGTTATTATCCATAATTATGATTGTCTTATTTTGTTTAATGAATTTTGTTTAATCGATATTATCATTAAAATAATTTATCCGAAATAGTTTCACCACCGATATAGAGACGATATTGGGATATTTACCGCGGTTATTCTGTAAAACAAATCCAGATATTTCGGTAGAGTTTCAAATTTCTTGTTTTGTCTGCTAACCCGTGGGGGTTATCAGACAAATGTCGATGCAAATCTCAGAGGATACGTAGGTCGAGTTGAATCAGATGAAGCATCATCAACAGCCTATCTTAGTCTAGTAGTCCACAGACATAGTTCTATGACGCGCCACTCGGCCCGATCCCCAGCTTGACGTTTCCACCCATCACCTGCTGTCTTCCGTATATCGTCACTACATCTTGCCTCAGGGAGCCCTACTTGTTTCCCGATTCGCACACTCGAGAACTAGACGAATAGCTAAGGGCTAAGGGCTCTCTGGGGCAAGGAGTGTGTGTGTGTGTTGTGTAGTTTAAACTATTTGTTTGGCCATAAACGTGGAATAGAACTAGGGTAAATAGCGTCGCATTACCAGCGGCAATTTGGATACAAATTCGCTAGACATAATTTAGGAGAACGGTAATGATCACCGCCCACCTATCAGCTGTGCCATTTGTCGATCTACTGGGTCACACAGAAATCGTTAGGTCGTAGGTTCAAATTCCGTCTTCGCTTCGTATGTTTCTGACCAGATGCACTCGCAGGTTGTCATCAACACTGATTTAAAGCAGAAACCGCCACGACTTTGGAGGTTGAAGGACATGTGTTTTCCTGCCAACCCACAATTGGCCAGCGTGGTTAATAACGGCGTTGGTTTTCTCCATATGAAAGAGCCCGAATTCCAAAATAGGAAATAGGAAACAAACATAGCATAGTTAATTCTACATTACTAAGCTTTGCATAGTAATTAGGTATTTAAATCTTGACATACATGTTTAACTTCCCACAATTTACTTTTGGATATTCATTTCATTTTGTAATTTGATTAAAATAAATACAAACTATATCAAATTATATACGCAAATAACTGAAACGCGACTGTACCATAAAATACTGGCTGTTCAAGTGTTTGGAAGTCAATTACATTTACATTGAATTCCAATTATCTATCTTCTAGTATAGTGAAATATGCGCATACTCGTATGTATATATACAAATACAAATGTACAAAGAATTATAAAAACTAGTATCATTACCTAACATGGAACCCAAAGTCCAAGAAAGCTGTGTCCGGGCCGCTAACACCAAAAGACACCATTTTTTTTTCTTTACAGTAGATAATCTTATACCTTTAAACGAGCAATTCTTGTATGTATATATAATATAGAATCTGAATCTCGGAAACGGCTCGAACGATTTTCATAAAATTATGTATACAGGGGTTTCGGGGACGATAAATCGATCTAGCCAGGTTTTATTTAAAAAAAACGCCGTTTTATGCGCGTTTTTAGACAACGAAAAACTGTTACATAAACATTAGAATGCGATGGTAAATTTCGCGATGGCACGCGACAGTATATTAGCTCAGTCGGGAAGATGGGTGGTTGAAATATGGTAGGTCCGGGTTCGAATCCAACCGGCCGCGGGTTTCTTTTTTCAAGTTCATTTTTTTTTTAGAAAATCAGTATGTGTCTAAGTAACCGAGCAAAGCTTTGTCACCCAGGTACTAGGTGATAAACAGGACATGTGTCTGATGGTAAGCAACACGCCATAATAGCACAGTGACACCCATCTATTTAAACATGAACAGTCCAAACCATTATAGACCGCAGGCCCGTGAACAAAATTTATGGGTCATCTGATACAGCAGGAGACCGATGTAGGATGATAGAAGGGTATAAAGTAATAAGATTGAGCACTATGCCGTCACTTGTAAGCTGTCCAACTGAGTGATAGATTAGAAGAGATATTGAAACTATAAAAATTATAAATTTTAAAATTCTTATTGTTAGTTTGTGAAAAAAAATACATGATTTTCCTATGATTTACAGAGTAAGTTTGGTCATTTGATTATGTTCGGCTTTGGTTCCATACAGTTTCAATACCTCTTCTAATACATTATTTCGCAATGCCGTACAAAAATCATGCGACAAGGACAAATGATCGAGGTTTAGAACCCCCCCTCTTCAACTGCACTCAGTTGGACAGCTTACAAGTGACGGCATAGTGCTCAATCTTATTACTTTATACCCTTCTATCATCCTACATAGGTCTCCTGCTGTATCAGATGACCCATACATTTTGTTCACGGGCCTGTAGTCTATTACCTAGCACTGCACAGCTCTCGTCACCCAAATATATAAGACTAGCGACCCGCCCCAGCTTCGCACGGGTACAATGCTGATACTAAATATAAGTACCTACTAATAAAATTCCGGTCCGGCGGCAAGACGTTACGTTTTACGTAGTCACAAAGGTCACAGTTTTTTGTGATGCATGCTTTTTTGGCGCGACCGACGGACGCAATGTGTTGATTGATGGAACGAAACGTAATTCACACCAAAGATGGCGACAGCGCAGCGGTTTGTTTGTCAGTGCCATCAGAATTTAACGAAATTCTCCATAGGTAATCCGAATTTTATGGACATATGTTGTCGACTCAAAATCAATAATTTTTTTAATGTTTTGTTTTGCATATAAGGTTTCGATCAAGTCTAGCGTACCCCTTGACGAAATTATTAATTTATATTAAGTAATTTCACTAGAAACATTGCCCTTCAAACCGGAACAAAGTGGTGTTTTCGCATTACTGCTTGGCGGTAGAATAACTGGAAAAAGTGTGGAACTTCGCCAGGTAAATACCGCAAAGAGTCCTACCACTACTAAACTCAATTTACCGTGACAGTTCGTTTCTGCCTAACCCAACAATATCTCATCCTTTCACATCGCGCGAAACGTTGCAAAACGCCGACGATGACTGGAATTGTTGTATCTCTTAACATCCGATGCATTCGATAAGATGATATCAGTAACCTAATATCCGATAGTGGTTTAAATATCCCGATACAAATGAGATAGGATACAATACTTGGAGGTCATTGCATTCGGCGGAAAAAATTGATATTGCAATTTGATACTTAGAGTGTCATTGAAATATTTTTGCAATGGTTTATACATCCACTAGTAGGTATCTGCTGGATTTAGATTTAATCAAAATGTAACGAAAATAATTGTCAAAACACACATACTAATATGCATGTTTGACGGGATTCCTGGTACAATTTTTGCATTTGATTACTATCATGCTAATTTTGCGTAATAAACGTTAAAAATAACTTCATTTTGATGGGACGTCCAACGATTTCCTGTAAGAAACTTAGCCCAGTCGGGTTGGACTTTACCCTGGAAGTAATTATAGTCAGAAATATTTTTGCACCAATGTAATTTAGGAGGGGTCATAAATAGCTTAAATCCAAAAACTCGACCGAATCCGAAGCCACATTGGCTTGAAGATCAATTTTTTGACGTGACAACGTCTTAAATTAGGTTGCGGCTGGGAGTCACTTATGAAAAAGTGTAACGCTCGGTAACGTTACGATGAGTCACCGAACGAGAGAGAGGCCCGCCGAATGCCTTGCGTCTCTCTCCCACTCAACTATGATCGGTCTGCCGCGCGCGCAGCACTAGAGAATTAGGCGCATTGAATCGGCGCATGCTTGTGTCTCTGTCTTTGTCTTTCTCGAACGTTCTTGGCGTTGGAAAAACAAGAAAGCGTCATAATACAAGTTCACACGTGTGGTTAAAGTATCGTCAGCTGTGTCTGTAGTGAAAATGGAGTGCTTAGATTCGTCATTTACAACAACTACAACAATAAAGGTAAATAATTGTACACTGATATTTCATTATCGTAAACTATGATTGATTGATTAATTTCTTAATTTCATGAAAATACGTATAATCTTGATTGCGTATCAAACGTTTCTAAGTCAACTACGTTAAAAGGAACAACTATCGACTTGACTTTCGCTAGACACATTACAGCAGAAACACTTCCTTTCATTTCATATTTCTCCTATCATCGTCCTATCCCTCAACAAAATCACTCAAATAGGAATTAGTTAAGTTTAAGTTTACATGTACAATGTTTTAGTAAACAAAATATATTTCTATAGTTAAAATTTGTGCAATTCTTATTTTCATTCAATTCCTTGTTCCTATTGTGCAATTTAATTATATTCATATCAATAAATATTCTACCGAGAAAAAGACGTTGTCACGTAAAATCTTCGCCCGTAAAACCGACTTTACAGGCAACCAGATTTTTTTTGCTACATTTCCTTTATTATTAACTAGATGCCCGCCCCGGCTTCGCCCGTGGTATATTATATAGCACTCATCGGGATCCCGTACAAATCCAACAGTGAAAGAATGACTGAAATCGGTTCACTCATTCCTGAGAATATCGATTTCAAACAAAAAACCTTCAGCTACCTGCTACGCCACCTGTCGGAAATTGGTCGTACCAACTCAAATTTAGAAAAAAAAATTTAGCAAAGGTTTATATTCAATGCACAGATTACTGAAATTCAATGACGCAATCATTGACAAATGCTGTCATGTGTCATGTCAAAGCACGAAACGTACGAAAACTCTCAAAAGGGGAATATTTTTTCCCGATTTTGTTACATTCTTGTTTCATGTTCCGCTTCAATTAATAGTAGAGTTATTTTCTATAGCCTAAAGCCTTCCTCGATAAATGGACTATCCAATAGAAAAATAATCTTTCAATTCGGACCAGTACTTCCCGAGATCCTAGCGTTCAAACAAACAAACAAACTCTTCAGCTTTATAATATTAGTATAGATTTTTTGACAAAAATTAACTGAACCAAAGTTGTTGCAAATGTGAATCTGAAATTCAACCTCTACACGTCATCTCTAAATTTTGGCTCAAATATTGAGCCCAAAGCCCAATTAGACGCTAACTTGGCATCTTCAGAGTGCCTTATCGTTACCCACGACATAATTATATTTGGCAAATATTTTTGAAGTTACACGTGCTAAAACTAATTTGGTATCACTCTCCCTTGCTTAGAATGAGTCGTACCTATAACGAACTAAATGCTTCCTTGTATGATATGGACATTTTTCATAACTCACTTTGTAAGTAAACGAAATTGTTTAGGTACTTTAACAGTAGACTGCCCTAGTGGCTTAGTTGGCAGTAGCTCTGCCTGCGAAGCCGAGGGTCGTGGGTTCGATCCCCACCCAGTGCAAATATATGTGTGATGAATTCAAATGTTTGCACTGTGTCTGGGTGTTTCTATGTATAAAAAGTATGTATTTAAAACTATATAAGTATTATATCAGCTATCTGGCTGCCATCACACAAGATTTGCTTAGTTTGGGGTCAGATAGTGTTGTGTGTGAATTGTCCACCAATATTTATTTATTTATTTATTTAACAAGTTATTTTTGTGATTGTAGTATCAGTGGCCTTGTTCTTGGAATCTCTGTTCTTAGTTTGATGATTGTAACATTTGTTTTTTCTTATAATTGTTATTTTTTTAGTTTAGTTAATTGTCTAATGTTGTAGAGAATGCTGTAAACACCTGTTAAGGGTATACATATCAGGAAACATTGTACAATTGTAAATTCACCTTTGACTGTGTACTGTTGGTGTTTCTTTCAATAAATAAATAAATAAATCTTCTCAATGCTGAAATTCTACTTTACAACGAAGCTATTTAGTTTTTTAGACAAATTAGGCAAAGTATGGAGGACTTTGAGATGGCAAGTGGCTCTGCCAAATACCAGCTAGAGGCGCGCCAAAAGACTATAGGTAATGAAGATCTGGTTAAACCCCGGTTGCAAAGCCTTGAGCATCGCTGCAAAGTTGCAAGTTCAAGTGCAGGGTCGGTTTTTTTATGGGAGATTTTTGGGAGAGTATACATCTAATCTGCATGATCTAATGCCAGAATCTCTTTCGATTGGACTGCTGTTAGCTCGGAAAAATTATAACGTTTTATCGTTGACGTTTCTATGGCTCGAACCATGAGGTTTATTAACTCCACCTTCGTAGTGGGCCGTCTAATAATCTAATAGATACTACTCTTGGCAGAGTCCGCCTGGTAAGTACCATACCTTTGCCAGTTATTCTACCGTCAAGCAGTGATGTGCATACATTACTGTGTTCCGGTTTGAAGGGCAATGTTTCCAGAGAAATTACAGGGTTTAGAGATACAACATCTTAAATCTCTGGGTGACGAGTGCAGTGTAGTGCTAGGTAATGATTAGGGACTCTTCATGTTTCAATAGCTGCGTGTCACTGTGCTGTTATGTGGCAGGCATGTTGCTTGCTATCGGAAACAAGTCCAGCTCGTCTCGAAACTAGAAAATTGGCCACATCTTTGCATAACTGCTGTAACGCCAGTCAGGTGCAAACCTTTATCTATACTAATATTATAAAACTGAGGAATTTCTCTCTTCAAAAGGATCTCGGGAACTACTTACTGTACCGAATTGAAAGATTATTTATCTATTGGATATTTGGATAGTCCATTTATCGACAAAGGCTATTGGCTATATAACATATAACGCTACAATCGTAAAAAAAACCTAGCAAAATATTTTTTGAGAGCTTTCGTACCGCGCGTAGACGAGACAAAATGTGTCTAAGAATTACAAAATTTTACTAATAAAATTTGTTACAAATCTGAGTTGGTACGACCAATTTTCGACAGGTAGCGTAGCGAGTAGCTGAAGAGGGTATTGTTTGAACGCGATATTCTCAGGAATTACTGAACCAATTTCAAAAATTCTTTCACCGTTGAATATTTAGATACGGGATCCTTGAGCGTTATAGATTATATAATACGTACCACGGGCGAAGCCGGGGCGGACATCTAATTATTATTATTATTTTTTTTTAACTTTAATAGGTTTACACTTGACCGCCATCTCGCCTGATGTTAAGCGACGATGCGGTCTACGATGGAGCGTGTTTACCTAGAAGAAACCGATTCACTCTCGATTTGAAGACACCAAGATTATAACTATCGGGAAAAACCCACTCAGGCAACTCATTCCACAGCCTAGACGTTCTTATCACAAACGTACTTATTAATAAAAACATTTAATCACACATAGAAATACGCAGACATTGTGAAGATGTCAGAAACTGCCAAACCTATCAGAGTACACTAATCTTTTGATTTAATCAAATCATCACCAAATCAATTCCGCAAGAGCTAAAGTGGCTCACAATAGTCAGCGCCGATCGCTGCATCGTAATTGCATCGCAATCAACGATTGCGAAATGCGGCCTACATTTCACGAATGTAGTAGCCATCGGTATTTAATACAATTGTAAAGACCTTCACGTTATGAAGGACTACGCAGAAAGCGACCGAGAACGATAGACACGTTCCACTCAATAAAATTTAAAAAAATCATGATACCTACTGAATATTTATTAATTTTCATGTTGCATAATAACTATGCCAACATTTTGATGTTTGTGGCTCAATGCCATCGGAACGTACCACATATGAACGGATTATTGGGTTTATGTTTGGAATAGTCTGGAATTCACATACTTAGTTTCATCGCGAGAAAATAATGAGAACGGGAACTACGCGGGTAAAATCGCGGGGCGCTGCGAGTAAACTCGTTAAGATATAATCATAAGCAGCCGCTTTGGCAAAGTGTAAAATCAAAACAGGTTCATCCGTTCGGGAGCTATTTACAATACAACAGACAGACAAATACCTACACACACACGCAAGCACCCTCACAAGGACGCACACACACACACACTCTCTCTCTTTCACACACACTCAAACACACCCTCTCTCAAACACTCACAGAAACGGAGAGAGATAGGGAAACACGTCTTGTATCAAACCTTTATTATATGCGCAGTTCCATTTCATTGAATTTTCGAAGCCTTCAAAGTGACGCTTATCTTCTTACTACCCTTTCTGATTACTCTGGCACATGTTATGAGAAAGCGAGAATGTTTCGTTCTCTAGATGGAAGAAACGTGGGCCTTGATGCGATTTTGTAATTTTTTAAATCTCAATGTCAGTTCACAGGGACAAGAATAGCATATCAGGTCAATTATAAACCGTTCATTTGAATATTTTAATTAAACAATGTTTTACAATGAAAGGTAAGGTTGTTTCATTAATTGGGATGGCGGCTGAGTCAAAAATATACTATTCTGATTAATCGGTCAGCTAGAAAAATATGGGACACATAGCTTTTCTTTTGTCAAATTATTAAAAATTTACAAAGATAACCTAGAAAAGCCAAACTAGAATGTTAACTGGACTAAGTAATTGCTTCCCAGTGGCGGTTAACATTTTTTTAGCAAGCAATTCAGCGCTGCATTCGATCGCTGGACTGGAATAATGTACGAGGGGTGATCCAAAAGTAATGATAATCAATAATAAACACAAAATTTATTTCTCAACATAGTCTCCTAGCAAGTCTATACATTTAGTCCATCTATTTTCTAAACCTAAAATTCCCTTAGAAAAAAAATCTTTATCTTGACTCTCAAAAAAGTCCTCAACCGCGGCCATCACGTCGCTATCATCGTCAAATTTCTTGCCCGGAGGTGTTCCTTGAGTCGTGGAAAGAGATAGAAGTCACTGGGGGCTAGATCTGGTGAATAGGGGGGGTGTTCCACCAGCTCAAAGCCCGCTTCCTGAATGGCAGCCATGGCAATTGCAGCTTTGTGAACCGGTGCGTTGTATTGATGGAACAGCACTCCAGCCCGCAGTTTGCCTCGCCTTTTCTCCTTAATAGCCTCCCGCAATCTTCTTATTTGTTCTGCATAGTAGGAGCCTGTAATAGTGGCCCCCTTTTCCAAGTAGTCCACTATGATTATTCACTCGTAAACCGGGCATTATGACGACTATCATCAAACTTCCGGAGAGACGACTATCATCAACTTCCAACTTCCGGAGTAAGGGCTGCGACGTCACTTTTTTGTAAAATAGTACCATAGTATCTCACCGTCTCACCCTCACACGCACTCACAACACACACCCACACACACACACGTATACACCACACACACACACACCCTAATATTAATTAATGTAAACTAAAGAATTGTCGTGGTTATAGAGAGGAGGAGTCTCCTATTATAGGTACATTTTATGCTTAAAATGAGACCCCGATATACTTGTTTCGTAAGTTTACTGTTTGAAGGAAATACATTATTTGTATTTGTATAAAGTGACATAACTTGAAACTCCAAACGTTATTTTAGATGACACCTCACTTATTGCAAAAAAATTGCTTACGTACTATTTCAGACTACCGAGTATATTCCGAATTTCAACCAATTCAACATAATTTATCAAAAGATTTCGCATTTTTAATAGTTGAATGTGTTAGACCCATTTAATTGGAAACAGACTATTTGCACACGTGTTTTTTTCAACAGACGCGCGGGTCAAGGACTGGCTGTTCATGACGTCACCATGGCCGATAGCCGCCATCATAGCAGGGTATCTGGCGCTGGTGAAGGTCATCCTGCCAGCGTACATGGAAGACAGGGAACCGTACCAACTAAGGACCGTCATTAAGTGGTACAATGTACTGCAGATTGTGGCCAACGCGGTCGTTACTTGGGGAGTGAGTACTTACATATACAAATTCGTTTTATCATCTGACTAAGGTGTTATTTAATGCTCCCTTGTCGTAGTTCGTCGTTCATGCTGTTACGGTTAAGCGTATCCTATCTCGTCACTTTATAGAGACGATTTTCTTAGCATGCCATGGATTCACCGTGCGGGTGCCGGGTCCATAAAAGCTAAACAAAATTATGTACAAGAACAAAATTAAAAATGTTGATTAACCCCCGACTACCTTAGATTTGTTATCTGTACAACATTCTACTAGTCAAGCCCTTTCATTTGATATCCATATTAAGGAAGTTGTGAAAAAAGAAATGTAATTCGCCATTTTGTGGTAGCGGTCATCTTGGATTCGAAATTTGTCATAGTGCAAAGTATTCTACTAGTCAAATCCTTTCGTTTGATACTCATATTGCGGTAGTAGTGAAAAAATTATATAATTCGCCATTTTGTGGTGGCGGCCATCTTGGATTTGAAATTTGTTATAGCGTATAGTACTCTGCTAGTCAAGCCCTTTCATTTGATACCCATATTGAGGTAGGTTGTGAAGAAATATTTTGTCCGCCATTTTGTGGATGCGGCCATTTTGAATCGATATTAACCAAACATAGCTAAGAACACCCGCACGGATATTAACTTTCAAATAAAAAAACCGCATCAAAATCGGCCCAACCGTGTGAGCTCTACGGTGCCACAGACAGACACACACACACACACACACAGACAGACAGACAGACAGACATCGACGTCAAACTTATAACACCCCTTTTTTTGGTCGGGGGTTAAAAAGAAGCTCGACACTTCGAGTAACTTCACATTAATGAACGACAATTAAATTAACTGCACATTTTGCGTACAAAATTAACAAATTTGCAATTAACAATGAAAAATACTTTTAGATCAATTTATTCTTTCATATGCCAAACATAGATTCATACATCTACCGAATGTTACCTAGCTATCTCATCATAGATATATCAGAGAGATTGGACATAACACTTTCATTTCGCTAAACTCAATGAACATCACAGTCGCACAATACAGGGTCAGTTGAGTCATTCCTGAGTCATACAGAATTTTAAATAGGCGAGTGACTGCATCGCGGTACTTTTACTCAGACTGCACCCACCCTTAACCTACTTTAGTTTGCCGATTACCGATAAGCTTAGAAATAGGCGACACAACTAGATACTAAAACTATTTATTAGAAAATAATTTTTTGGGACCACCGCTAAACTAATCTACCAAACAAAAAAGAACCATAGGCCCCTCTCTATTGGACATTTCATGACAAGTTACGCGTCATATCCGTCATAAAATATTTTATAGTCTACCGGCCTGCGTCTCGGCCTAAATATTGCAAATCTATTTTGGGACAAATAAAAAAGTCGAAACAATATTACACGGAAACTGTTATGGAACGTTTTATGAGAAACCTACACCACACTATGATTTGTCATTGGAAAACAAAATCATAGTTTTCATCACCATCATCATTCATGATGATAATATATCATGGCTATTAAATTATTATTGAAGTTATACTAGAATTTTAACGTGTTAGATGAAAAACAAAAAATGGTCACGTACGCCCATGATGGATTCCGTAGCAGCAAGTAACATAATATAAACGTTCTTATAGTTCGTTGTTACTTTCATCAGTGTTTTAATAATAGTGAATTTATGACGTACTAAAATAAAACTACTTACTGGATCTCATTCAAAGCAATTTTCGTTGAAAGTGACATACGGACGAACAGACATGACGAATATATAAGGGTCCGTATTTTGCCATTTGGCTACAAAACCCTAAAAAGATGAGTACATTTTTACGATACGCCCGTACACCATCACGAAAATCCCGACACCCAGAAGTTACCTAGTCAAAATTCTAGTAAACATTGTAACTAACATCATGGTACTTCTTGCGTTGAATCTATTGTTTGGTTGAAATTAGACTTCATACCACGAAGAATAAAGAGTAGAATTATTAACTTATTATGTGGGTATTTAAGTACACATGCTTTTGACGTGACAACGTCTTATAAATTGGTTTGCCGGGTGACACTTCAAGAAACTGCGTTACGCTCCGCTCACGTTATGCGCTCACAACGAGAGCGAGTGAGAGGCACGCGTCCCTTCCACTCGGGCATGGTTAGTCCGCCTAAGAGCGAGAGAGTCAGACATAAAAAGTGAAAGGCACGCGTCCCTTCCGTAAAATTATTTTACCACTCAAAGTCGTTGTCACGTAAAACTTTCGCCCGTATACCGACTTTACAGGCAACCAATTTTTTTTGATGTGGCCACGTCTAATAAATCGATGAACGCCGGCTGCATGCACGAAAAAGTGCCCCGTTATGTCCCGTTACGCTCATTGTACGCTTGCGCCGCATCTATCAATGTTTTGTTATGACGTTGTCATGTTAAACTATCGTCCGTAAACCAACCAAATTTACAGACAACCATTTTTTTTTAATTACCACGCCGTTTTCGCAGCGTTACAGTAGCAGAATGTCTTTATTGAATAAACTGAGTTCATAGATCAGCGAGCAACACGGAAGGGAATAGGCATACACAGCGTTTCCCCTCTGTCAAAGTACAAGTCCGCATGGGCCATGGAGTTTGATAATATACTGTGGCTGAGGGCTGGGCTCGATTTGTGAATGGTGCTTTATTTTTGATGTGTTAGTGATTTGGCTGTGTGAGTATGATCGCCAATGGATCGGTACAGGTATGTTTTGTATGTAATAGTGCGGCTTTGCGCTAGTGTGCAACTTTCCCCTCCCGCAAGAAATGACAGAAAGATTTGAACAATATTGTTTAGCTAAGGTTTCCGTGCTTGCGCGGAAGATCGAGTTGATCGATGACATAGATGGTAGACTTAAGGGTTTCAATAGTTTTGTCCTCACGAATACAACAATGTTGTATTAATTACGTAGTGAAATACAATATTGTTTCGTAATTCTCTATATTAACATACAAATACCTAGTTGTAACTCGAAATACATACCTTTACTTAGATCTATTATACGTTAATAAATTTGTTGGCAACCCCATTTAAAATCAAAAAGATGAATGGCGTGGCACATCGTGCGACGAAAACTGGCTTTAAGTAGTGGGGTCTAGTGAGAAAGGGGGCACTTTTGCTCCAGACGGCGACCACGCCGGACATACTGTGTTTGCCTTCATGTCTTTGTTTGACTAATTGACTATTGTTGTCATTGAGGTTATATTAAACGTTTTAACGTTTATTTAAATATTGTTTGCTTCACTCTCCCAATCTTCTGATGTAGATTGTTTATACATTTTGTTAGTTATTATTATACAACAACGACCGTGGCCACGAGAAGACAGAATAAAATCCTAGTTACACTGTACAAAATAAGTTCTACAATCTCAAGTCGAGAGGGCCTCGGTGTTTCCACAGGACCGCACCCAGGGTACGAGTGTTCACGCTCCGACGGTAATCGTGTAACAAGCCGTGAACTTTTCAGACGAAAATTAATTTAATTAAGGGCTTGTAAATCTGGACTTTCATTAGTGACGCTCTGTTCTGCAAATTTGTAGGTTTGCTGACCCGTGATGTAATTTTATATGAAAATAATGTTCATAAATATAGCTAGGGAGCTAACTTTTGCCAGTTATACTACCGTCAAGCGATAATCAACATCACTGGTATCCGGTTTGAAGGGACTTGTTTCTAGTGAAATGACAGACATAGAGATATAGACTATCTTGTAACTCTAGGTGTACTTAAAGCTTCTGGTGACGAGCCCAGTGTAGTGTCAGCGTTGCACTGTGCAATGGTAGAAAGTTGGGCGTAAAACGCAGTTTTTTTTAACAATGATGGTTTTTCATTTATTCGCCATCTCCACCTGATGTAAAGGGACGGTGCGGTCTACGTACGATAGAGCGTGTGTACCTATCAGAAACCAATTCACTCTCGAGTTGAAGACACTAAGACTAACCTTCGGGAAAACCCCACTCAAGGATCATTCCACAGCCTAGACGTTCTTATACACTCCGCGAGGCATAAGCTGAGCTTTGCATTTGTGTGAGTGTACATGGATAGTGTAGGTGTGACAACCGGCCTTAGGCGCGGCGCCATTCTGTCTCGCCGCGCTCCTGCCTGATTGGTGATCACTCACACTAATGCAAAGCTCAGCCTATACCTCGCGGACAAAATTTCAAGCTCCTGCCTGATTGGTGATCACTCACACTAATGCAAAGCTCAGCTTATACCTCGCGGAGTGTAACAAAAGTGGCATTAAACTTCGATGACGTCTTTGGAACGTCGCTTTTTCGAGCTACGAGCTAATATTAACTCCATGACTCACGCTATAGATTAATAAGGTAACATATATCTAGCATGAATAATACACAAAGAATTTCCCAAATGTTGTCATAAGGACGATAAATATGGCATTATGTTATCTGACGAACCACAGGCGGCATATTACCAGATAGATTACATAAAAATAGGTCAGGGTTATGATGGTCCCCCTAGATAAAGGTTTTTCCGCACGTTCCTTTGTACCAATCGTAAGCAGATGAGTCGTATGCAAAGAGTTTACATATACTACCTATAAAGTTAGATTTTCCGCACGGTTCCTTTGTGTCAATCGTAAGCAGATAACGTGCATACTTTCTATGGCATCAGAGTGATGTGCCGCGACAAAATTGTGTGCTCACCAAACATTTATCTCACACAAATATATATCACAACCAAATAGGAGCCAGAAATTAATCTAAGATGAAGAATCAGATGACATAAATAAAAACCAGAAATTAATAGAAGATGAGGAAGAAGAAGACTTTAATCAGCTGACTATTATTTAATTTTTTTTATTTATAAATTAAGACTAACAAATTGTCTTGCCAGACATATAGCATGCCTCTCGCAGAGGCCAGTTTGTATGGGGCAACTTTTAAAATGTTTTGTATCATCTTATCTTACCTACAAACAGCAATAAAGATTTTTGTATTTGTATTTTGTAAAGTATGACACTTCCACAAGAGCGACAAGGCAAGAAAGATTCTACCCGTGCTTTCGGTGTAAAGCGTTTGTGCCAACTCTATACGTAGTATATGTAAACTTTTTTGGGTGTATGTTAAGTTAGCTATGGCGACATAGTGATGTGCAGCGACAAAAGTATGACACTTCTACTAGAGCGACAAGGCAAGACCAATCAGACTTGTGCTTTCGGTGTAAAGCGTTTGTTCTAACTCTATACGTAGTAAATGTGAACTCTTTGGGTGGTCCACTTTCAGATGGGATAAGGGACAAGCAACCTACAAGGTTTCCATTGCTGGGACTCGGACCTTCTCTCGCAAGGAGAGAGACAAGACCATAATCCATCAGGCTGGCACAATACGGGTTGACGAATAACAATGGTTTCCTCACGATGTTTTCCTTCACCAATTTTAGTTAGTTATGCAAGTAGCTTCGAAAAGACAGTGGTGCGTGTGGTATTCGAACCAGGGGCTCCGGATCAGCAGTTGCCGTTCTCCCGACTAGATCAGCCACTACATACATTTTCAGATGAAATGACAGCAAAAGTTTTCAATCACTCTACAGACTGATGGCGTTAATGTTATTATTTTGTTAGAGAGAATTGAAAAGTTTAAGTATTTTACTAATTTAACGTATTTTTGCACCCATATATTGCTTTTTGTTGACCAATGCCTGAGCGACAAGAGGCTAGTTTTCAAGCTAGGATAGCTTTTTTTTTTTAACTTTTATAGGTTTACACTTGACCGCCATCTCGCCTGATGTTAAGCGACGATGCGGTCTACGATGGAGCGTGTTTACCTAGAAGAAACCGATTCACTCTCGATTTGAAGACAAAGATTGTACCCATCGGGGAAAACCCACTCAGGCAACATCCACAGCCTAGACGTTCTTATCACAAAAGTAGAGTCAAATCTCTTCGTTCGTGTCTTTGGAACATCAACCATGAAACCATGTCGCTTTTTCGAGCTACGAGCATTCCGATAGAAAAAAGGGCAAGATGGTATCAGATCGTGCAAATCAATCGCACACTCTCCGAAGTGTATCCGATAAAAAACCGATAGGCTAGCAATTTTTCGGCGATGCATATAGCAACAAAACTCTTATCATAAACAAACATAAACAAATCTTGAACAAAAAATGAGTTTAAATTACATAGTCCAATATTTTAATGTTATTTCTGCACTGTGGCACCGATTCCGCGGTAGGTGACGGTCGCGAGAACAAGACAGCGTTAAATGCCTACTTTGACAGAAATACCTGGCCTTAACGTATTTTTGCACCCATATATTGCTTTTTGTTGGCCGATGCCCGAGCGACACGAGGCTAGTACTAGCTTGCTAGTGTAAGCAAGCTAGTAACTTCGAGATAACGCTACGCAACGCTAGTTTTGTCTACACGAAGCTAGAATTACTAACTTGCTACCTTGCTAACACTATATTGTTATCCTAGCTTGAAAAACTAGCCTCGTCTAGCTGGGACATTAAGCCTTGTTCGCATTAAGGCTTGTTCGCATTAGGCTAGCAAATTAGTCTAGTAGAGAGTAATTTAGTAGCTAAAATACTCGCTACTATTCAAAAATCGTTCGCACCGTGCTTTAGTACAGTTCACAAGTGAGTAGCGTTTCGCGACATGAAGATCCTACAACGCAATAAAATAAATGAATGAATAAGCTAATCTTATCGAATCGTAATGGCTATTTTAGAACAGGCGAATGAGGAAATTTGTGTGATCAATAAAATAAGTTATTCCACAGACAATTTCGTATTTGGAAAATTGTTTGAAGTTATTTTTCTCTCCAGACTAATTCGACAAGTTCGAACCTGTTTAATTGGCGAGCCAATGAGCGCACCGCTCGCAACGAACGCGTGGTGGGGGGTGCTACTCGCCCGTTGAAAATAGAACAAAATGGATTGACTCGACTAAATCACTTCCTAAACTACTCGACTAAATTTTCACTGTCCATACACGTTTAGTAGCTAAATTACTCGCCACTAGGCTAATTTACTAGCCTAATGCGAACAAGCTTTTAGTGGAAGAGGTCAATCAGAACAAACATGAGATTCAAAGATTTTTGATTGTGATCTGAAAACACAAACTTTTTTTTTCTATAGCGAATCTCCTTCATTTTCCTTACAATTGTAACGGTAGGCGTGACACCTATCAGGCAAATGGCGCGCTCGTAAAATGAACAATTAACGGGAAAGCTTTGAATAATACAAGCCACTGCTTTCAATTTCATAATGGGAATACCAGTAGTGTTTACATTGGTGTTTAGGTACACAGTATTTTTCCGGGGAAAATACCACACCTTTGCCTGTTATATTGCACCGCCATGTTTCTGCTTGAAGGGCAGTATTTACAGTGTTTTTTTTTAATAGTATTTAGTGCCGAGACGAGCAGGACATGTGCCTGACGCAACACGCCTGTCCATAACAGGCATGCAACTATTGGAACATGAAGAAGGCAAATCATTACCTAGCACTGCACTTGTCACGCATATATATACGCATAATACTAGCGGTCCGTTCCGGCTTCGCTCGGATATTGTCGTATAAAGACAAATAATCGGAATTAAAACTATCTTTCAAGTTGGATCAAACTGCACACGGTGTGCAAGTTTTATTGAAATCGGTTCAGTAGTTTGGGAGTTCATCGCGGACAAACAACGTGACGCGTAATTTTATAAATACTATAAGACGACAAGTTGTTTTATATCTATGCCCTATAATTTCACTGGAAACATTGCCCTTAAAACCGGAACACAGTAGTGTTTGCACATTACTCCTTGGCGGTAGAATAACTATTAAAAATGTGGTGGAAGTATCCCAGGCGGACTCTGAAAAGAGTCCTACCACTACAAAATTACAAAGCAATACAAAATCATCTCATACCTGTGGGTGACCACCGAGGTGGCTACATATAGCTGAGTGACGTTATGCTACTTAACAGCAAGTGACGATGATGGAGGCGATTACTAGCAGACTCCCAACCGTTAGTGATCGGCTCAACAGACGAAATCAGACTAGCACTAGGATTAGTTTGAAGATGTTCCCTACTCCCCCTTATTTCTTTTTTCTTCTCCTAATCCAAGACATATTTAAAAAAAAAATAACCCAAATGACAAAGGTCACGGACCCCGGAGTTTGTGGAGTGGCTAAATTAAGAAAAGTGGCAGTATTGCATACCATTAGACGCTTGACTTGCTCGTCTCGTCACTCTATAAAAAAAAATGTATAATGAAAAAGTTTTTCTCGTGTTTTTTTAAAGCCTATATATAGCAGGGGCCTCTACACTCGCCCAAACTTAGAGCTAGCGCTGAAGCCCTACTATCCGAATGTTATCCATTCAAAAATACTTACTACACATCATACGACTACTAGAGCAAGAGCACCTCAGACGGTAAAACCTTGCCCTGGGTCGACGCCGGTGGGAAGATCAAGGAACGAACTGGCATCCCAGAAGGGTGCCCTACGACTATCAGGAATGATCTAGAACTTGCCGACTTATAATCGATATGTAGAGCTAATATAAGAAGATTGGGTAGCAAAATATGTATGCAAGAGTCGGCTGACTGATCGTTATTTTTACCATAAATGTTTCGGCTGACTGTTTTTAACTTCACACTGATGTCGACTACTTATTATTAAGACAAATCTTGTGTCAGCTGACTGATTATTGATAGTACATAGTGAGTCACCAACCAGCACGCCTCTTATGGTATCCAGAATATGGTTGACTGATTCATTCAGTGACTAAAATATTGCAGATAGCAACATCAGGATGGACAACGACATACCACTTTGGGTGTATGCTGCCAGACTACTCCATGGATCCAGAACCCTTGCGAATGCTCAGATTCCTCTGGTGGACCGTGGTCCTGAAGCTCTTAGAGCTGTTGGAGACCATGTTCTTCGTGCTGAGGAAAAGGGACCGGCAGGCCTCGTTCCTGCATGTTTGGCATCATTGCAGTACCCTCGTCATGATATGGGCTGCTGTTAAATATGTTGGAGGTATGTATATTTTCATTAGTATCTACCCGAGTAAGTTACGGCTGATCTTGTCGGGCGAACGGCGACTGCTGATCTGGAGGATCGAAGCCAAGTACTGTCGAAGTTAAGTGCATAATGATGTTAATTTAAAAAGGTGAATAATAATATCGTGAGCAAACCGGCATGTACCATGAATCTTTCGAGGCTTTGCGCCATCCACTAACTCGCACTAGGCCAGCCTTAGCTCTCTCCTTGCCAGAGAAAACCCCGAGTCCCAGCAGTGGGAACATTTAGTAGTCTACATATTATGCTGCATTTTTTTAAGTTTAACTTTTTTGGCTTGCTTGGGGAAAAAATGTGACAGTGAATTTCTACGATGCGCGCGTTTAAAAATAAACGTAGTATAACTTTTTGCGACCTCACATAAATAGACACAAACTAACTTTTTTACGATGAAAAATTGCGGACTATATAAATTTAAATACATATTTTTTAGTTCCAAATTTCAGCTTGATCCTGTAAGTTCTTGGGACGAGCAACAAACATGGATATTACGGTATTTCGATACAGTTTGATGCAATACGTTCACGGGTACTCACTGACCTTACACACGTATTAATTAACATTTAAAATATTTTTACTAGGTACCTAGGTATGTTATTCCTGCTTTCATGACCTGAAGTAATAGGTCACTTCCGCGCACAGAAATCTAAATAATAATTTAGATTTTTGTGCTTCCGCGCGATAATAGGTCAGTATGGAAATATTTATATACCTAACTCTGCTAAAACTCAGGGATTATTTTATTCGAGATATCAACCCAGTTAAGACAAAAACCATATCAATATTGAAAACTTACGATCATACATCGCATCGGCCAGCTTAAACTGGGAGGAAGTCTCAAAATTTGGAGGTCGCGTGTATGTAATACATTCTCTAGGATATGAATTTATGAAAACCTTACGTCTACAAGAACAAAATTAAAAATTTTGATTAACCCCCGACTACCTCGGATTTGTTATCTGTACAACATTCTAAGCCCTTTCATTTGATACCCATATTAAGGGAGTTGTGAAAAAATAAAAATGTATTTCGCATCATTTGTGGTGGCGGCCATCTTGGTCGTAGTGAAAAAAAATTTGCCATTTTTATGTTTTGTATTCTACTGGTCAAGCCTTTCATTTGATATCCTTATTGAGGTAGGTTGTGAAGAAATATTTTGTCCGCCATTTTGTAGAGGCGGCCATCTTGAATCGATATTAACCAAACATAGCTAAGAACACCCGCACGGATATCAACCTTCGAATAAAAAAACCGCATTGAAATCGGCCCATCCGTTTGAGCTCTACGGTGCCACAGACAGACAGACAGACAGACAGACATCGACGTCAAACTTATAACACCCCTTTTTTTGGTCGGGGGTTAAAAACTAATCTACATAACACAAATAGTTTGAATCTTAATTGACAGATTGCTCACGAGTGCTTTGGTAACAAGGGTAGCTGAAAACGACGACGAATGATAGTTTAACGTGACAACGTCATAACAAAACATTGATTGACGCGGCGCAAACGTACAACGAGGGTAACGGGACACTTTTTCGTGCATGCAGTTGGCGTTCATCGATTTATTAGACGTCACGTCAAAAAATGTGAGCCGAAAACTGTAAGAAAAATATACTCGTGCATATAACGGAAGTGACGCGTAAAACTTTCCGTGACTGTCACTGTTGTCAACTTTATTTTTCAGATGATTCGCACCATAAATAATAAAATTAAGCAATATTTTTTGCAAATTTTGATGCTTCTACTTGTATATTATCTGAAGGTACTTCGTAGCTACATGACACCATATTTTTTTGTTATTTTTAATTTAATTAGTCAGTTGTTAGGTTACTAAAAAACTTATTTAGTTTTCACCTGTGCTAAAAGTTTGTTTTTACTATAATAGGTTTACACTTAACCGCCTTCTCGCCTGATGTTAAGCGACGATGCGGTCTACGATGGAGCGTACTCACCTAGAAGAAACCGATTCACTCTCGATTTGAAGACACCGACATTGTGTCTATAGGAAAAAACAAATACACTCAGGCCAGTTCCCCACACTGTTTCACCATCAGCAGAACAAAAATACATTAAAACGGAAGTAAATTATCGAATCCGTCCGTAGTTAGATCATTATTCACTCGATAGTTTATTTTGTCAGAGCATGATCGTGCATGATGCGGCAGATTAGCATTCCACGCAACAGTTGGTACGTTACGGAACAATTAGATTAAAATGGAGAAATATTCGATATGATATAATGATTTCGATTTGTTGTAGATAATGGACACGACAAACTTTCCATTATTTGTTTAGTGGCTACTAACGTCATCTTGTAACACGACTTCACGAACCAAAAAAAACTATACATATAAATGAAATCCAAGTGTTTGTTTGTCATTCCAAACTAATAGTTTTTTTTACAAAATTAGAAGTACGTAGGTACCGTACATACAAGACACCGTATGTACGGTACATACAATAACAAGAACAAAACTAAAAATTTTGATTAACCCCCGACTACCTCAGATTTATTATCTGTACAACATTTTACTGGTCAAGCCCTTTCATTTGATACCCATATTGAGGAAGTAGTGAAAAAAATAATATAATTCGCCATTTTGTGGTGGCGGCCATATTGGATTTGATTTTTTTTTGTAGTGTATAGTATTCTACTAGTCAAGCCTTTTCATTTGATACCCATATTGAGGTAGGTTGTGAAGAAACATTTTGTCCGCCATTTGGTGGCGGCGGCCATCTTGAATCTATATTAACCAAACATAGCTAAGAACATCAGCACGGATATTAACTTTCAAATAAAAAAAACGCATTGAAATCGGCCTATCCGTTTGAGCTCAACGGTGCCACAGACAGACACACACACAGACAGACAGACAGACATCGACGTCAAACTTATAACACCCCTTTTTTTGGTCGAGGGTTAAAAAAAATACATATTTCTGTTTGTTTCGGCTAATCTCTCATTCCGCTCATTATAGACAGTAGCAGTGTCCCGCGGTTTCACCCTTGTAGTTCGCGTTCCCTGTTATTTTCCGCGATAACAGCCTAATTTTAACCCGGTTAAGACTTTCCGACGCGATTGAGCAACAAACATCTAAACATCCAAACTTTCGCATCTATACTAATATATAAAAGCTGAAGAGGTTTTTTGTTTGAACGCGCTAATCTCAGGAACTACTGGAGCGATTTCAAAAATTCTTTCACCATTGGATATGTACCTGATATCTGAGTACCTACTACACGCTGTGTATCGTGTACCACGGGCAAAGCCGGGACGAACCACAAGGTTATAATATTAGTAGGGAGCTTCTATCCAAATAACCATCTTGTAGTGGTAGGACTCTTGGCAGAGTCCGCCTGGGGAAGTACCACACCTTTGCCAGTTATTCTACCGCCAAGCAGTAATGTACAAACATTACTGTGTTCCGGTTTGAAGGGCAATGTTTCCAGAGAAATTACAGGGCTTAGACATATAAGATCTTAGATCTCTGGGTGACGAGCGCAGTGCAGTGCTAGGTAATGATTCGGACTCTTCATGTTCCAATAGCTGCGTGTCACTGTGCTGTTGTGTCAGGCACGTTGCTTACCATCAGGCACATGTCCTGATCGCCTTGTCACTCTTTATGTATAAAAAAAACCTATCTTAATATATATAAATCTCCTGTCACGATGTTTGTCCGCGATGGACTCCTAAACTACTAAGCCGATTTTAATCAAATTTGGACACCGTGTGTAGATTGATCCAACTTAAAAGATGGGATAGTTTTTATTTCGATTAATGGGTTTTATGTGATAATATCCGAGCGAAGCCGGAACGGGCCGCTAGTATTAATATATTTTTTATCGGAATGCTGGATGTAGCTCGAAAAAGTGACATGGTTGATGTTCCAAAGACACGAACGAAGAGATTTGACTCTACTTTTGTGATAAGAACGTCTAGGCTGTGGAATATGTTGCCTGAGTGGGTTTTCCCCGATGGGTACAATCTTTGTCTTCAAATCGAGAGTGAATCGGTTTCTTCTAGGTAAACACGCTCCATCGTAGACCGCATCGTCGCTTAACATCAGGCGAGATGGCGATCAAGTGTAAACCTATAAAAGTAAAAAAAAAACAATTCTCTACTAAGCTATAACAATTCTGAACTAGTTTTATATTCGCGAATCGCGTGTCGTCTGCCTATTTTATTTTGGGACGGTCTGCTGTATTCGTTAACTCATCTATCTTATGCTAAATATACATACATACGACTTTGTATGTTAGTAGATCTATATCACGAGTCACATATACCTAGATTGTTGTGGCTGAATAGGCGAGACAAAACTAAAAAATAGTCCGTCTATTAGATTATTAAAACATATTACAATATGTTTTAATAATGTGTTACACATAATACATGTGTAGTATGTGTTATGTTTGTTAAATTAGTACAAAATATTGTACACGTATTTTTCGCATTTCTAAGCGCTATTTACATAATTGTTTAACGCTTAGAAATTGTGACGTCACTCTATGGTACGATTTTTACTAATACGTGACATCACAACCCCCACTCCGGAAATTTTATGGTCCATATTATGTCTTCTTCGTTTTTTAATAACACTAATATAATAAAAGCGAAACTTTGTGAGTGTGTATGTTTATTACGTCTTCACGTCTAAACGGCTGAAGCGATTTCAATAAAATTTAGTATGGAGTTAGCTGACCACCCTGGATTAACACATAGGCTACTTTTTATCCCGAAAAAAAAACAGGAATAACGGGAACGGGAACTAGGTAAAACAAAAAATACATGTTTCACATTTATTCACAATCTCCCTAACGGACTAATGTAATCGAATATAAATCGAATTATACATTTTTGATCCAGTCATCATTCTTACCACAGTAATCTTTACTATCTTTTCGAGGTAGATATAAAGGTATTTATAATCGACTTCATGGGTTCTAAATTCGTCGCAACCTTTTATTTTGTAAATGCCCACTCGATTACTCGAATACGCCTGAATCGATTCTACAACTCTCTCTTTGCTCCAAAGAATATACTCGTACTTCAGAGGACTACTTTATTTAAATTTTATCATAGGGCCGTAGGATACCCCTTTTGAGATGCCAGATCGATCCTTGATTCGATCGAGGCCGAAGTTTGAAGTGTTCTAGTACTAGTCGTCATATGAGATGTATCTAGTACTCGTTGAGTACGCGAAGATATATTAGTAGGGCCCTGTGCCTTCTGTGCTTGTCCAAACTTCAGTAGGCAGTAGTCACTTGGGATCAATGGGTCATAAGTCCTTTTTTTATTATAATAGGTTCGCACTTGACCATCATCTCGACTGGTGTTAAATGACGATGATATCTACGATGAAGCGTGCTTACCTAGAACAAACCGATTCACTCTCACCATCCTGGAAAACCCACTCAGGCAACGTATTCCACAACCTAAACGTTCTTATCACAAACGTGGTGTCAAATCTTTTCGTTCGTGGTTCTGGAAACTTCTAGAAACGATGTCTCTTTTTCGAGATACGAGAAGTCCGATAGAAAAAAAGGCAAGATCATGCAGATCTGTTGCACACTTCCCGAAGTGATTCTATAGTGTGTCCTTTAAAAAAACAACATGAGAGAAAAAAATAAACTTTTTTATTAGAACCACGACAAAGGTACACCTTAAAACGAATACTCAAGTGTTGGTTATGACGGTTGTCGGTTGAAAAATGTGCTAATTGCTAGCGGCTTTAGGTCGGGAAAATCCAGGTTAAGTATTCTGTTGTGGATACAAAGTTTCGGGTAGGAATACGAAAGGTTATTCGTGTGAAAACATGGCTAACAAGCGTTGGATTTCTTTACGTAAGATGGCCTACAATGGCTTTTTCAGCCAAGGATGGATTTGCTCATGACTGCCGTCCCGTCTGATGTATAGCAGCGATGCAGTCTAAGATGGAGCGGTCTTACCGATTTTCTCAAGATTTGAAGACACGACAAAAAACGCTCGGGTATTAGATCATGTAGAGTAAGCATACTCTCCGAAATACATTTTTTGTTAAATAAAGAGTGACGAGACGACCAGGACATGTGCCTGATGGTAAGGGAACATGCCTGCCACATAATTTATGGGCGAAAAACTGTAGGACTACCGTGTGGATGAGCATGTCGGACACCCGAAAACTTTAAATGTTTGTATTGTGTTATTTGTTTTGTCAAAATTGTTAGTTATTTAATATTATTATTTTTTTTGGACATCATTTTTATTTTTTATTTATATAATTTTTTTTTTTTTTTTATATGGAATGTAATTTTCTGAAATAAATGATTGAATTGAATTGAATAATAGCACAGTGACACGCAGCTATTGGAACACGAAGAGTTCAAATCATTACCTAGCACTGCACTGCGCTCGTCACCCAGATATCTAATATGTTATATCTCTAACACCTGTAATTTCTCTGGAAACATTGCCCTTCAAACCGGAACACAGTACTGTTTGCACACTACATAACTGGCAAATGTGTGGTACTCCACCAGGCGGACTCAGCCAAGTGTCCTACCATCCACATCCAAAGTTCATCCGAAAACATACTGATTTAGACTGACTTAAAAAACAATTGAATTCGCTACATATTTTCTATCGGCATTGTAAAGTAGTTCTGTTTTTGTTTAAATATACATAATAATTTCCTAACCCATATAGTACATATGATATGCGTAGAGTTGCCTCATCTATTCGAATTACACTATTCAATACCATCACAAATTATTCGATTCATCGTCGGGTCAATTCATTTTATATGCTTGTTTGGTAATTTACAGTAATTGTTGCCATAGTGCATTCATAGCGGGTCGATTGTGAAGCGATTTTTATTAATTCTAATGGTAAAATTGAATCGTTTGGCAATGTATTGGTAACATCAATAAAATTGGACGCAAATTGAATTTTAATGGACAGTTTATTTTGAGTAAGCGATTGAACGATATGTTGCGGGGCACTTCAAAATATATTATGTATGAATAAGAATACATTTTATTATTAGTATGGCTTTAAAATAATTATTGCCGTATTACGAAATGTTACTTAAGCTCAATCTCTTCTCTTTGAATTCATTTCACGTCACAAACTTACATATTTTTAAACCCCGACCAAAAAAAGGGGTTTATAAGTTTGACGTCGATGTCTGTCTGTCTGTCTGTCTGTGTGTCTGTCTGTGGCACCGTAGAGCTCAAACGGATGGGCCGATTTCAATGCGGTTTTTTTTTATTTGAAGATTAATATCCGTGCGGATGTTCTTAGCTATGTTTGGTTAATATCGATTCGAGATGGCCGCCTCCACAAAATGGCGGACAAAATATTTCTTCACAACCTACTTCAATATGGGTATCAAATGAAAGGCCTTGACTAGTAGAACACAATACATAATAAGAAATTTCAAATCCAAGATGGCCGCCACCACAAAATGGCGAATTATATTTTTTTTTCACTACTACCAGAATATGGGTATCAAATGAAAGGGCTTGACTAGTAGAATACTTTGCACTATGACAAATTTCAAATCCAAGATGGCCGCTACCACAAAATGACGAAATACATTTCTTTTTTCACAACTCCCTTAATATGGGTATCAAATGTAAGGGCTTGACTAGTATAATGTTGTACAGATAACAAATCCGAGGCAGTCGGGGGTTAATCAAAAATTTTTAATTTTGTTCTTGTATTTATTGTAGTGATAAAACTCTTTGCAGAGATCGCCTCAAATGTTTGAAAGTTCACACCTATGCTCTAGCTATTCTACCGTCCATCAGTAACGTGCAAACACAATCGTGTTCCGGCTTGAACGGTAATGTTTCCAAAGAAATCACAGGTAAATCATTTTACTTCTCTAGGTGATGAGCGTAGGTCAGTTCTAGCAGCTAGTACTAGGCAGTGATTTGATCTCTTCATGTTCAAAAGGCAGCGAGGTACTGTGCTGTTATAGACATGTTCATTACTGTCATTGTGTAGAATCTAATAAGTTATGTCGACAGCCTTCTGCCCCTTCCTTCCACTCGACACCACCAAAACGACACCATCGGTGGTGTCGTATGGAATCACTAGTCCATACGACACCACCCTAGTGATGTGCTGTTCCGCCATTAGTTTTTATGTATTTTATGTCGTCAGTATTATTATCCATGTCCATTGTGAAAAATTGTCCTTCTGCCGGGGTCGCAATATACTGTGCGGCAACGTTCTCATAGTTTTGACGTAACGGTGCATGGAGGAAACAGCCCCAGGGTTTTAGTGTGCGTCCAATATGGTGGAGAACCCACACGGCCTAACCCATAACCTCTTTGTGGCCAGTGGAATCTATAAAAAAAATCTCTGAACCAAAAACAAATGTCGGTAGTCTTGATTCTTCGAAGGTATCTATAAGAAAGTCCCAGCGTTCCTAGCTCGTTCTTAGTAAAACCTCCAACCTCGAGGATTTCCTACGCGATCAGTAGATGAGAGATATGTAAATTAAATTTAATATTAAAGCCACGTCCAGCTCAATCCAGCTTCTTACACATATCCTTCAACTAGCAGAGCTATTCCGAAGTTTTTTTTTTTTATTGGCTCACACTTGACCGCCATCTCGCCTGATGTTAAGCGACGATGCGGTCCACGATGGACCGTGTTTACCTAGAAGAAACCGATTCACTCTCGATTTGAAGACACAAAGATTGTAACCATCGGGGAAAACCCACTCAGGCAACGTATTCCACAGCCTAGACGTTCTTATCACAAACGTAGAGTCAAATCTCTTCGTTCGTGTCTTTGGAACATCAACCATGAAACGATGTCGCTTTTTCGAGATACGAGCATTCCGATAGAAAAAAGGGCAAGGTGGTATTAGATCATGCAGATCAGTTGCACACTCTCCGAAGTGTATCCGAAAAAATCCGATAAAGTAATTACGTAGGTCCCTTGTCTCACGCCTCGGCACAGGTTTTCCATCATTTGCAGGTTTTAAACTTGAACGGTCATTGGTATCATTGTTGTGTCATACAGAAATTTCATTGATTTATCGCCAGCTGATTTGGCATATGAAATCTTCACAGCAGACCACAGGTTCTGATCAAATCAAATGCAGTCCAAAAACACTGAGCAAATGGGGCGATAGAATAGGCTATGCTTTATTGTCTAAACCGTGTACAGAGTATAAGATATTAAAATTTCTATAAGTTCCAAGAGTTTTATCCATTACGAACATACAATATTTTTGACCATTACGCAAATAATAATAAACGTAACATTTTAAATTGTTAATTAATTATTATTTATTCATCATTGGTATTTCTGTACAATTTGCAGGATGTGTATTTGGTTTATAGTACTATGTCCCCTTCAAACCCTGGTCTGTTACTTTGATGAATATAATTCTTTGATAGAACTTTCTGGATACATTTTGTAGAAGAGGGTATAAGTCTATAGAGACATGGACAACTTTTATTAACGTATATACGATGAATATCACAGGATGTTTTCATCACCTATATATCACCGCTTCAACCGGGTTCCGGCCTAACCAGTGCTGACATTTCAATCCATACCTCTATAGGAGTAGTCTATTTACCGGAGTTCGCCAGACAGCGGGGCCGATAATGTCAAACGTTTAGATCTGTGATAAGTGTAAAATAGAGAAGCTTGAAACGTATTGAATATTGCTATTTCTGAATTCTGTAGACGAATTTATGTTCCGTAAAATCAATTCTCGAGATAGAGATTTTAATACATAGATAATGGGAAAGCAGATTTTTATATAAACTGACAGGGTAAAACCCAGAGCCAGATTTCTGACATTTTATAAAAGCTAAAAGTGGGGCACTCACTCACTCCGCACTCTTTCAACAGAAGGTTGAAAGAAATAAGATAAGACAAAAAGCGGCATAAGCAGCCCATTTTTATGTTTCCACTGCTGGGTCTCGGAGCTTTCTTTCATCAGCTTTCAATCAAGGATAATCAGCCCGTGCTCCAGCGCGCTAGCCAACTTCGAGTTGCCGGGTGTCCTAGACATATGTCATTCTAAGAATACGCCCGTTTCCTCACGATGTTTTTCTTCACCCTTTAAAGACGGTGGTGGTGATAATTTCGTAATTCAATATTTTGCGTCGTGTGGTCGTAGGCTCAAATCCGTCGAAGCCTTTTTTCTACTGGAAGTACTCATATGAGATTATCATCACAATAGGCTTTAACGGATGAAGGAAAACATCGTGAGGAAATCGGCATGCTCCGAGAAAGACATGTTTCGAGGACATGCATCATCCGACAACCAGCACTTGGCTAGCGTTCTATCCAGAGATACCCAGATATAAGATGATTTACTATCACTATTTATCTGGAAGCACTGCCCTTCAAACATGATTAAACAAATAACTACTACACATTACTGCTAGACGTTCGCAAAAGTCCCAACACTACGCTACACTACGATTTCCGCCACTTTCGGTAAACATAACCGCGACACATCAAATAAATATATTAATTCAATGAAACAACGACAGAGTTCAATATTTTTCAACAATCCAATTTCCTTTTTCCACGCTGCCGCGCTCATAAACGCTCCCGGCACACATCGAATTGGAAACAATAACAAAACTCCGTTTCCATCGAGTTTCGTTAGTCAAACAGAGCGATCAGTCAACACACAATAGTCCATTGTGACGAGCCCGTAGCGGGCAAACACTGGACAAAGGTGAGGGCTGGGCGTCAATTCTTGGAAATGATGTGAATTACTTATATCTAGGTATTATATACTAGATGCCCGCCCCGGCTTCGCCCGTGGTATATTATATAGCACTCATCGGGATCCCGTACATATCCAATGGTGAAAGAATGACTGAAATCGGTTCACTCGTTCCTGAGAATATCGATTTCAAACAAAAAACCTCTTCAGCTACCTGCTACGCCACCTGTCGGAAATTGGTCGTACCAACTCAGATTTAGAAAAAACATTTTAGCAAAGGTTTATATTCAATGCACAGATTACTGAAATTCAATGACGCAATCTTTGACACATGCTGTCATGTGTCATGTCAAAGCACGAAACGTACGAAAACTCTCAAAAGGGGAATATTTTTTCCCGATTTTGTTACATTCTTGTTTCATGCTCCGCTTCAATTAATAGTAGAGTTATTTTCTATAGCCTAAAGCCTTCCTCGATAAATGAACTATCCAATAGAAAAATAATCTTTCAATTCGGACCAGTACTTCCCGAGATCCTAGCGTTCAAACAAACAAACAAACAAACTCTTCAGCTTTATAATATTAGTATAGATCTGTCTCTATGGTCGGTCTCTCATGTCTGAGGATCGTGGTCAGCATCGGGGTTGGATCTGCCTCCGCCGGTTTCTGTCTAGCGCGTCTCTCACGACCGCGTAGAATTTGGAGGATGGACCGATCAAGTGACAAGACTCATCGGTCTGTCGCTCGGTCCATCTGGTTGGCGAACGACCACGCGATCGTTGGCCATTGGTTTACCTAACGACAGTCAGTTTTTACTGGCTCTTATCGCCTGTGTGTGCTGTGTGGCCGAAATAGGAAAAGATGCCTTGTAATTATATTATGTATACCAATACAATAAGCTTATGGAGCCCACTAAATGTTCCCACTACTGCGCCTCGGCGTCTTCTCTCACAAGGAAAGAATCAAGCCCATAATTTTGTAGTGATAGGACTCTTGCCAGAGTCCACCTGGGGGAAGTACCACGCCTTTGCCGGTGATTCTACCGCCAAGAATTAATTAAGCAAGCAAACAATACTGTGTTCCGGTTTGAAGGGCAATGTTTCTAGAGAAATTACAGGGCTTAGAGATATCACATCTTAGATGTCTGGGTGACGCACAGTGCAGTGCTAGTAATGATTTGGACTTTTCATGTTCCAATAGCTACTTGTCACTGTGTTGTTATGTGGTAGGCATGTTGCTTACTATCAAGCACATGTCCTGTTCGTCTGGTTACTATTTATTTAAAAAAAACACCACG